>CM061052.1:3190000-3552500 GCA_030762865.1 Paraleonurus japonicus | reverse complement strand
ATGTACACGCCCGTGGCATGAATTGTCCGTCACAGGCGCCCGAGGCATGTAATGGTAGCACGGGCGCCCGGGCATGCAATTTGCCGCACGAGGCGCCCGGGCACGCAATTTGCCACACGGTGTCCGGGCACGCAATTTACCGCACGGGCGCACTCGGTGCTCGCACGGAGCCCGGGGCATGCAATTTGCTGCACGGGGCGCCCGGGCATGCAATTTGCCACACGGGCGCCGAGCACGCAATTTGCCGCACTAGGCGCACTCGGTGCCCTCGCAGGCGCCGGGACGCCCGGGCATGCAATTTGCCGCACGGCGCACTCGGTGCCCGGACGGGCGCTCGGGGCATGCAATTTGCTGCATGGGGCGCAAAAATGGCCGCACGGGGTGCCCGGCATGCACTGCCGCACGGGGCACCCGTGGTAGGCAAGCATCAAAATTTCGCGATCCTCGGCCTTTTAATATCCTGGGAGGAAATTTTGCGATCCTCGGCTTTTAGTATCCAAAGTCTTTGTCACACCGGCCTTTTTTTTAGACTATTATAGGGGGAGGAGTAGCTTGAGGGGATGGGCGAGGCATTGGCGCACGGGCGCCGATGGCACCGATGCGCCACCCCTCGGGCGGTACCTGTGAGCAAAGTGCCACCCGGCCGGGCCCCCTATCGCCTGGGCCGTGGCGTGCCTAGCTCCGAAATGTCTTTCTTGGGCGTCCGTGTCCCTTCGATCTAGAGAATTCAATTCGACGCAGCCTTCTTGTTTCGTTTTGAGTAGGCTTGAGTGCCAATGACAAGTTCGATGGCCCAACGGCCGTCGGGCGCACGTCCGGTGAGATTATCGAAAGGGCGAATGTTTGACGCGTAATTCCACCGCAATTGCTTCTCTAGAAACGCCCCGTGTCCCTTCGGTGCCCAAAAGGCGATATCATCCCTCGATCGGTGGGGCGAATCCAGAGAATTTCGATTCGGCGGATTGGCTTTCGATTTCATCTCGAGTAGGCGGAGCGCCATGACCAGTTCATTGGCCCAACCGCCTTCGGGCGCACGTCCGGTGCTATTTTGCCGAAAGGAAGAACGAGAGAGACGCACCGCCGTTTCGAGAGTTTCTCCGGATTTGCCTCGCGTCCCCTTCGATTCCCAAAAAGCTCGAAATGTCCCTTCACACGTGTCCAGCGGTGCATGCATTCGTGTTCATTGGCCTCTCGTTTTGCTGCCCACGTTGCTTTGGTTCCGCGTAACGCCCGAACTCCGAGCCTTTGTTCCCGAACGGTGCATAGGTGGTGGCGCGTGAGTGGTGTTCGATTGTATCGGCACGCGTCGGATCCTCGCCTAGGCAGCGACGGCGTCGAGCAAGCCTCCTCGATTATTGGTTCGAGTGCGTTCGCGCCTTAGCCGATGTCGATTTCTATGCCGCATTCCTAACGGATGGCAATCGGTCGGCAATTATCGTCCCATTCTCCTCCTTTTCGCGTTTCCGCACGGAGATGCGGCGCGGGAGGCCATCAAGCCCCCGCCGTATTTCGCCATCCGGCATGCCTTTGCTCCGTTTGCTGACCCACGGCATCCCGCCGATCTATCGGATTCGGAAAACCAAGCGGCTACGAGGCCACGGCCTCCGTTGTCCATTATAAGGGCGTTCTACGCTCCTGCGGACGACTACCGATCGGGTCTTGTCCCGGGGTCCCCGCGGCCCCAATCATGCCCGACCGGCGCGTCGATGAGGAATACTACACGATTGATCCCGCCAATAGTCATATGCTTGTCTCAAAGATTAAGCCATGCACGTGTAAGTATGAACTAATTCGATCACAAACCGCGAATGGCTCATTAAATCGATTATAGTTTGTTTGATGGTACCGCTACTCGGATAACCGTAGTAATTCTAGAGCTAATATGTGCAACAAACCTCGACTGGAAGGGATGCATTTATTAGATAAAAGGTCGACACGGGCTCGCCCATTGCTGCGATGATTCATGATAACTCGACGGATCGCACGGCCCTCGTGCCGCGACGCATCATTCAAATTTCTCGCCCTATCAACTTTCGACGGTAGGATAGTGGCCTACTATGGTGGTGACGGGTGACGGAGAATTAGGGGTTCGATTCCTGAGAGGGAGCTCCGAGAAACGGCTACCACGGCAAGCAGCGCGCAAATTACCCAATCCTCGATACGAGGAGGTAGTGACAATAAATAACAATACCGGGCTCTTCGAGTCCGTAATTGGAATGAGTACAATCTAAATCCCTTAACGAGGATCCATTGGAGGACAAGTCTCGGTGCCGGCAGCGGTAATTCCAGCTCAATAGCGTATATTTAAGTTGTTACAATTAAAAAGCTCGTAGTTGGACTTTGGGTTGGGCCGGCCGGTCCGTCTTTCGGTGTGCACCGGCCATCTCATCCCTTCTCGCGCCGATGCGCTCCCTGGTCTTAATCGCCGGGTTGTGCCTCGGCCCTGTTACTTTGAAGAAATTAAAGTGCTCAAAGCAAGCCTACGCTCTGGATACATTAGCATGGGATAACATTATAGGATTTCGGTCCTATTACCTTGGCCTTCGTGGATCGGAGTAATGATTAACGAGGGACAATCGGTGGCATTTGTATTTCATAGTCGAGCTGAAATTCTTGGATTTATGAAACACGAACAACTGCGAAAGCATTTGCCAAGGATGTTATCATTAATCAAGAACGAAAGTTGGGGGCTCGAAGACGATCGAGATACCGTCCTAGTCTCAACCATAAATGATGCCGACTGTGGATCGACGGATGTTGCTTAAAGGACTCACGCCGGCACCTTATGAGAAATCAAAGTCTTTGGGTTCCGGGGAGTATGGTCGCAAGGCTGAAACTTAAAAGGAATTGACGGAAGGGCACCACCAGAGTGGAGCTCGCGGCTTAATTTGACTCAACACGGGAAAACTTACCAGTCCGACATAGTAAGGATTGACAGATCGAGAGCTCTTTCATTTTTTGGTACGAATGTAATGTATACCAATGGATAAAAAATTAACCAATAACACAGTGGCATACCCCGGGGTTCACAAGTGACGAGCTATGAGGTTCACCACACCTCACGCCAAAAATCCCAAAAGGGATGAAAAGTACAAAGACGAAGGACACACCTCACCAAGAGAAACTTATAAAGGGAGGGGTGTCACAACCAAACCTAAACCAGCCCAACAGGTGGTATCTAAAACAACAAAAATGATCACCAACCTAGGCTAACAAGTAGCCACGAATGATCTATAGGAAAAATACAACTACACGGGCATACCCCGTCTAGAAAAAACCAAACCAAACAGCGGAACAAAAAATCCTTGAAGAAGAATACGGACACTCGAGCAAGCTCGAAATCAAATAGAACAAGACGACCAACAACTACACGGCATACCCCGGAAGCAAAAGGAACAAAGCACAAAAGCAACAGAGGAGGGCCACAAAGAACGAAGACTACCTTAGAAGACAATACTTTGAACCGGGTATAAGGAATATAACACCTTGTAGACATGGGACATGATACACCGAGTCACACCAGCCTCGAGAAAGGGGTGCCATCGAAGACAAAAGCGTTCCTAGCCTTCCGGAGGTTGAACACCGGAGAGCTCAACGCAATCCGTCTAGCTTTGAGGAGAATGACTGAATTGCATGACTCTTTATGCAGCCATTTAAGAGCACTTGCAATGGTAGTCATGGAGCGCGAGATACCCAAACCATAGCGGACAAAGCATCCCACACAGCCTTTAGTGCACCCGCATGAGAAGAACAAATGATCAATAGTCTCATCAAAAGCTCGGCACAAGGGACAAACTCTATCAATATCAAGATACGATAAGTTTGTCCTAGTGCTAAGCTTGTTATGAGCAAAGAAGCCAAAGGGAAAAGGAAAGCTTAGGTGGAATGAAGCTCTTCCACACAAAGACGCTTCCAAGGTTGATTCTCTTCTCTTCTCGCGAAGAAACTCATACAATTTAGAGCAACAAAATTTGTTATCAACAAATCATCGAGTTAAGGCAATCAATGGCCAAAAGAGTATCACCGCCATTCTTAGCCAAAATGATCTCTAATCTCCCCGATCCTTTTTAGGAGAGGGACGTTGGGCATTAGTAGACCAGTCCCCAAAACGAAGTGGTAGGAATGTAGTAGCTATGAATACATTTGATCCATAAGGAATCCGCTTTGTTGTGGATAACCCACAAGATTTTTCATAGAAGCGCATGGTTCCAGATCTTTAGATCACGAATGCCCAACCCCTCCTCTTTGGGGAGACAAAGAGTAGAACATCTTACTGCGGTCTCTTTTTCCCCAAAGAAAAGTCCTACATGACTCATATAATCTTGAAATAACAAAGCAGACGGAAGAGGGAAGCATTGAAGCCGTAAACATTCAACATCCTCGACAATAGATTGGATGAGCTGGAGTCTACCAAAGATAAGACAAATGAGTTGGCCGTCCAGGACATTAATATATGCGGCAACTTTGTCCACAAGAGGGGCATAGTGCACAACATTAAGCCTTTGGGCCGCAAGCGGAATGCCGAGATACGTAATCGAAGAGAGCCAGCTGGGGTAATTGACCAAACTTTGAATAGCCTCAAGGTCATGACCGTGGATACCCGCAGAAAATATACAAGATTTGGAGGTATTGATAGCTAACCCCAAAACCGCTTTGAAGTTTTCCAAGGTATCGATTAGGATTTTAACCGATAAGAAATCACCTCTTGCAAATAACATCAAGTCATCTCGCAAAAGCAAGGTGGGTTATCCTCGCTTATCACATTTGGGATGGAAGTTAAATCCACTCCTCATTGTATTCTTGCAGAAGTCTTGAGAGGTATTCCATACATAGGAGGAATAAGCCAGAGACATAGGGTCTCCTTGCCGTATACCTCTTTGCCCTCGAAAAACCCCTCGGACGAACCATTGATAGCAATCGAGTAACAGGAGTAGAGACACATTCCATGACCTAGTTAGTAAATAATCGAGGGAACCCCAGCCCTTGCAACACATTCTCCAGAAGGAATGCCCAAGAAATAGTATCGTAGGCCTTTCGAGATCCACCTTAAGGGTGCATCTGGGTGAGATCCTTTTACGAGCATAGCCTCTAACTAATTCTTGGGCAAGAAAAATATTATCGGTGATGTTTCTACCTCTAGTGAAAGCCATTTGAGCATGGTCCACTATCATCGCCAGAATAGACTCCAAGCATATTAGCAATGATCTTAGTAATAATCTTGTAAATCACATTACAACAAGCTATAGGCCTAAAATCACTCACAAGAGGAGAGTGATAAGTTTTGGGAATCAAGGTAATGATGGTGTTATTGAATTGTTTCAAGAAACTACTGCTTCTCGAAAATTCAAGAACAAATTTCGATGACATGATCTCCAACAACATCCCAAGACTTTTTAAAGAAATGGGAAGAATAGCCATCGTGGCCCGGTGCTCTATCATCACCAATAGAGAACAAGGCCTCTTTGACATCAACATCACGAACAGGCTCAAGCAACCGAGAAGAGTCCTCCTCATTAAGGCAATAGCCTTCACGAAAGACCAAGGGCTCCGTAGGGATACAAGGAACATCAGTCCCAAATAACCCCTCATAGAACTCAATGAAGGCCGATGAGAGTTCTTGAGGGGAAGTAGTGGGCGAACCATCAATCTTGAAAATGGAATGAATATGATTTTTTGAAGCATTCCGCTTCACCAAGTTATGGAAAAACTTGGTGTTACGATCACTCGATTCAAGTAGTTATTCTTCACTTTTGAGAGAAAAATGATTTTTCAAAGATTCTTCAAGAATACAACTTTCTTACATAAGATAGAAACCACATCAAAAGCAGAGCATTAGATGGGTCCATCCGTAACGCAACAAGCTTAGAATCAAGTTCCTCTTTCGCAGAGGAGGCACGTGACAGATATGTGGTCAAGTGCTTAGCATTCAACTCCTTAAGAAACACCTTCAAAGCTTTAAGCTTCTTAGCCAGCCGTGAACCGCTTGGTGCCCCTAAAGAGGGTGTACCAATTGTTCGACCGTGCTTAGGAAATCGTGGTGTTCACTCCACATATTAAAGAACTTAAAAGCTCTTTTTTAGGCAAATCTTGCCTAATAAGAGTAGTGATTGTAGGAGAATGGTCAGACCAAGCCCCAACAATGAGGAACTCAGCATGACAAAACAAGTCACTCGAAGACCAAATAGGATTGCACATAACCCTATCAAGTTTTGGACCACAGGGAAATTTAGACCAAGTGAAAAAACAGCCGCTAGAGCGGACATCCTCCATCCCATTCGAGAAACAGAAATCTTGTAAATCCCTCAATTCATAAGCGGAAGGAGGGTTTCCATTGATTTTCTCGTCAGAGATTTAACACGCTTAAAATCTCCACAAACCAACCAAGGGTTCAAATTAACATTCGGAAAGTCACTCAAACTTTGCCATAGTCTTCTTCTATTTTTTTTTTTGATCGGTAAATGTTAGTTGTTAGTGGTTAGAAGTTAGTTCGCCATAGTCTTCTTCTATTAACAACGATGTAATAAAGACCATAGACAAAGGTGATGTAGAATGTTTTTGGGAGCTCTTACATTTTGCAAAGCAATGAATGTATTGGGGGAGGAGTCAATAACTTGTATGTCCACCCTTAATGCAATCAAAGTTGTGAACAAAAGACCAACCACAAAACTTACGGCCCATGATAATGCATTCAAAGCAAGAAGATCAAGCTTTGTTTCAAGGATGCAAAAACATTGATAGAATGTTTTCTTGCAAGGCGGATTATTTCATCTTGTTTATCGGGGTGATGAAGCCCTTTGATATTCCAAGATGCCATAATCATGGAACACAAATCACTTTTGAGCTTTGTACTTCCCACCTTGTAGGCGAGAAAGTTTTTACCAAGACTAGCCTTTTTCTTTCTCGCAGATTTTTGTTTTTAATTTCTTTTTGCAGCTTTAGAAGGCTCAAAGACAACCTTATCACTATGAAGATCACTAGGATCCTCGTGGAGGTGCCCTGTGGGGCACTAGCAACAAGAGCGTCGGGTGGGTTAGGCTCGGGGGCAGCCCCATCACCACTCTTAACGGTAGTCCCTACTGCGAGGCACCACCGTAGATTTGGAGGAAGACGCGACATTAGAAACCGCGAGGGTCTCGGAAGTCGAGCAAGTAGCAATAGGCTTATCACCTCAATTTCCTCAAAAGGGGCTATTTCGGCACATAGGGGGTGGTATTAACCACCACATTCGCACCCGTGTGCCGCATACCACTTTACCCTTAGCAAGAGATTTGTGAGGCTTGAGAGTAGCGGTAGTTGAAGGGGTAGCCATTCCCTTCTTAGAAATATCCGCAGAAGGAGGGGCTTTTGTCACTTTAGGGGTTTGTGCTGAACCACACTCACCCTCAAAATGACCAAAGTTATCACATTTGGTGCAGAATTTTAGTTTGTTGTCAAAGGACAACAACCGAGTATAAGAAGAACCATCGTGAAGATTCACAAGGATCGATGGAGGGAGATCTTTAGAAGCATCAACCTCCACCAAGACCCTAGCATAGGTCAAACGAGATCTTTCATAAGTATGTTTATCCATAACCAATGGCTTACCAAAAGAAGAGGTAATTTTTCCAATGGCTCTTGGATTCCAACATTGGAGAGCCAAGTCCGGAAGTTTGACCCAAATAGGAACCATGTGTAGGCCCTTTTGTTGAAGTCAAAATCCTTTGTGATTTTCTTAAGCACCAAGGTTCTACCAAAAATGTGGTAAGGACCACCTTGGAAATTTTTTTCCAATTGAGACAAATCATGAAATTTGAAGATAACCCAACCATTAGAATGAGGGATGACATCACATTTCCAATTTTTAGCCACTTGAGCAATGGCTTTAAGACCTGGGAATTTCCCAAAGAATACACCCAAAGAAGGTAATTGCTCCAAATGTCCTCAATATCGGACACATCGGAGGAGTCAAGAGTGATTGAGCCCCCGATTATCAAAATGCGGGAGAGTCAAATCAAAGAGTTTTTGAATGGAGTGGAAGGTGGAATTACGTAGTATGACCTTTAGGAGCATCCAAACCGTCTGCAGAATCCAAAAGGTGATTGTCCCCAAAGTGAGAGGTCCCCTATAATTGGGGTTATAAGGGAATCCCTCCACAGTGCACAAATTTCGTTGACACGGAAGAGGAAGAACCAATATGCGGGGGAGGTAGTAAAGCGGATGTGAGTGTTAGGGCGGGAGGACGCATAAGATTAGCCATAGGAGCAAACAACAAAGCAGACTCCAACCAACACCATAAACCCTCGACAAGGGTTTAAGCAATCACACAAAACCCGATAAGGGTCCTATCTACAACCACAAACCCGGCAAGGGCTCAAAAAACAACAACAAAGGCCACGGGCCAAAAGTAAAAACGCACAACAAGAGCAAGCAAGGCCACAGGCCAAAGAAGAAACTCAAACACAATCAAGTAGGCCACAAAGCCAACAAAAAGAAACACAAACAAGCACACTTCACAAACCGGCCACAAAGCCAAGGCAAGAAGCAAGTAACAAGCACAAACAGGCCACAAAGCCAAGAATTAAAACACTCTCAAGCACACAAAGCCACAAGCCAAAGTCAGAATAAATAAAAGAGAGGCAAGCACCGCCCAAAACCAAGAAAAAGGGCAGAGAAGTACTGGAAAGCCACCGCCGGAGCTAAGGGGCCACCAAGAGCAGTGGCAATCGAGAGCCCGACTGCAGGCCGGACCGAGAACCAGAGATGAACAGAGCACCGGAAGGCAGCAACAACGCGCTGGAACAAGTTCACAAGGTCACAAAGCCGCAACCTTGAGACAGCGACGGATAGGAACAAAGACTCCACGGCGGCACACACCTGTGCGAAAACCAGCGCGACGGCGGTGCCCCAACAACGACGAAGACACCACCACCAGAGTAGAAACAAAAATGCGAACCCAGTGTCGCCGCCGGAGAACAGAGAAGCTACCACGACGGCGCAAAACCCAAAGTGCGAAGACCAACGTCGTTGAGACCGACGCCGACGAGAGAGAAGCACACAGCCCACGTAAAATCGCGAACCCCGGGAAGAGGATGAAAGGGAGCGATTCAAATCGCGATTAGAAAAGCCCCAAAATTCAAAACCCTAGATCGACGAAAAATATGGCCCAAAAATGCGACCATCGGAGTGGCAAATGGCCGGCGACGAATGGCTGAGCCGCCACAGAGGCGGCGCCCCCAAGAGACGGAACCACTGGGCAGACGGCAAAGGAATGGTTCAATTCGAAAAGGCGTAAACGCGGCACTAGGGTAAGGAAAATCAATAATAGATTTAGGAGAAATAGCCGCCGCGATGTGGCGAGAAGTCCACCGAACCTTATGATTTAGAGGAAGGAGAAGTCGTAACAAGGTTTCCGTAGGTGAACTGCGGAAGGATCATTGTCGAAACTCGCAGCGCATCGCGAACCAGCTTCCCAACAACCCCGGGCAGCGGGGAGCGGGCAACCTCCCGCCGCGGCCCCAACCTGCCGCCAAGGAAAGTGCCTGGGCGGCCGATGGGGCTAACAAACTCGAGCGCGGAATGCGCCAAGGAATACACAACATAGCGCTCCCCTTTCCCTCCACACCCCGTCTACAGGACGGCGGGGAGCCCGGGCGTGTATCGAATGTCCAAACGACTCTCGGCAATGAATATCTCGGCTCTCGCATCGATGAAGAACGTAGCGAAATGCGATACTTGGTGTGAATTGTAGAATCTCGTGAACATCGAAGTCTTTGAACGCAAGTTGCGCCCGGCCATTAGGCCGAGGGCACATCTCGCCCGGCGTCACGCATCACGCCGCCTCCCCTCGGGGTGGTGCGGAGATTGGCCCCCGTGCGACCCGAGCGCGCGCGGCCGGCCCAAATGCGAATCCGCCGCCGGGCGCGCATCGCGACCGGTGGTGGTTGATGATTCAACTCGCGCGTCCGCCGTGCCCCGCTTCGTCGTCGGTTCGGAAACAATTACGAAACCCAACAGCGAGCATCGTGCCCACGACCGCGACCCCAGTCGGGCGGGATCACCCGCCGAGTTTAAGCATATCAATAAGCGGAGAAAAAGAAACTTATAAGGATTCCCTTAGTAACGGCGAGCGAATCGGGAATAGCCCAACTTGAGAATCGGGCGGCCCCGCCATCCGAATTGTAGTCTGGAGAAGCGTCCTCGGCGGAGGACCGAGCCCAAGTCCCCTGGAATGGGGCATCAAGAGGGTGAGAGACCCGTCGTGCTCGGACTCGCCGCACCACGAGGCGCGCCGGCGATTCGGGTTGTTTGGGAATGCAGCCCCAATCGGGCGGTAAATTCCCGTACGACAAATTGCGTGCCCCGGCACCCCGCTTGGGCACCGAGTGCACCCCGTGCGGTAAATTGCATGCCCCGGGCGCCCGTGCGGCCCTTGCATGCCACGGGCGTGTACATCCCCACGAGCTTTGGGACGAGAACCGCCATTCGTCGGGCATAAAGCTCGAAACACGGCATTCCGGGCCTCGCCGGAGATTCGCCGGAAAGCCGCCGCCGATAGCCGGTAGGGGGTCCCGGCCATGGCCCCTTGGTCCCGAGGTGCCGCCCGAGGTGGGCGCATCGGTGCCATGGGCGCCCGTGCGCTCATGCACTTGCCCCCATCCCCTCGAGTGAACACCTCCCCTTATAATAGTCTAAAAAATGCCAAAGTGACAGACTAGACATTGAAAAGCCGAGGACCGCAACTTGCTCCGTTTTTGTTGAAGTTGGTATTCGTTTGCCTCGAAACATTGCACCCGGGGTTGTTGGGAATCGGTTTTGCGGTCTCGCTTTGCGTGTTTCAACAATGATCCTTCGCAGTTCACCTACGGAAATCTTGTTACGACTTCTCCTTCCTCTAAATGATAAGGTTCAGTGGACTTCTCGCCATGTCGCGGCGGCGAACCGCCCATGTCGCCTCGATCCAAACACTTCACCGTACCATTCAATCGGTAGGAGCGACGGGCGGTGTGTACAAAGGGCGTGGACGTAGTCAACGCGAGTTGATGACTCGCGCTTACTAGGAATTCCTCGTTGAAGACCAACAATTGCAATGATCTATCCCCATCATGATGAAATTTCAAAGATTACCCGGCCTCGTCCGCCAAGGTTATAAACTCGTTGAATACATCGCAGAAAGCACGCGTGCGGCGCCCGTAACATCTAAGGGCATCACTGCACTGCTATTGCCTTAAACTTCCGCGGCCTAAAAGGCCGTAGTCCCTCTAAGAAGCTGGCCGCGGAGGGATACCTCCGCATAGCTAGTTAGCGAGGCCGAGGTCTCGCTCGTTAACGGAATTAACTGCACAAATCGCTCCACCAACTCTTGCATGGAAGTGTGAATGAATCGGGATCCTTCAATTTTAGGAAGCTTCGATTGGATGATGGCACTACACTCCTCGGTGAGGTTAACGGTTTCATAATAGGCCATCCTTCTCTTGTTGGACATGATGTCCTTTAAGAACTTGGTGTAGTGAGGCATTTGCTCCAATGTTTCCGCAAAATGTATGTTGATGTGGATCCTCTTGAATACCTCCAAGAACTTGGCAAATTTGACATCTAAGTTCTTCTTCTTTAGCCTTTGTGGATAAGGGATGGATGTTGCTTGCTTCCCTTTGTCATTGAGAGGAATAGGAATGTCCACTTCTTGCTCACCCTTCTCTTCACTTGGTTTTTCCATTCTTTCTTTTTCAACTACACTTTCTTATTGATCTTCTTCTTCTTGCACTATCTCCTCTTCAACACTATCGGTGTTCTCTTTCCTTTCTTCCTCAACCGACATCTTTAGCCCCTCATAGCTTGTGCCACTTCTCAATCTTATAGCCTTGCAATGCTCTTTGGGGTTCAATTCCGTGTTAGATGGAAATTGACCCGGTTTGTGTTGACTCACCCATCATGTTAGCAAGTTGACCAACTTGCACCTCAATGGCTTTCACATTGTCCTTGATCCTCCAATTTCATGAGAGATGTGATCAAACTTCTCATCTTGTTGTGGAAATTTTTGCTTTGTCTCTTGCATGAAATTTTTGATTACTCCCAAAAATGATGTGAACATCTTCTCCATAGATAAACCCTTTGAGGATCTTCGATCACCCCCATTATTCACCTTGAAATCCATTGGCGGTTGAAGAGCATTCCTTGGATTGGCATAGGAAAAGTTCTCATGGTTTCTTAACCCCGGATGATAATGATTTGGGTTGTGATGAGGAGGGTTCCCTTGGTATTGCCTTTCTCCATAATTGCGGTCTCTTGCATAGCCCATGTAATGAGCCTCTTCATGTTGAACTTCCGCTATAGGCTCTTTAAGAGTTTGCTTGGTCACCATGGAGGTTAGATTGTCAACCTTGGATGCTAGATTGGCTAAGAGCTCTGAATCTTGAGTTGAAGTGACTCTTCTATGTTGTCTCCTTTCCGATGGCCATTGATTTCCATTCTTTGTCATTTCTTCAAGCAATTCATACTCTTTTTCGGTTGTTCTTCCCAATAAAGATCCCCCACCGAGGCATCCACCATACCTCTCGTGCGATGGTCCATCCCGTTGTAGAAGTAGCAAATTCTTTGATCTCTAGAGAAATCATATTGTGGACAACTCCGAATTAAGTCTTTGAAACGGCCCCATGCTTCGCCAACGATTCATCTTCCCCGCATGAATGAAGATATTTCCCCTAATTTGAATGGTTTTGCTTGGAGGAAAATACTTCATAAAAATGCATCCACCAAATCATTCCATGTGGTAATGATATTCATATCAAGAGAGATATACCATTGCTTTGCTCGATCCCTAAGGGAGAATGGGAACAATTACCTCCGGATGTAATCTTGAGGTACCCGATTTATCTCCCACTTATCTTAAGGAATTGAGATAGATGTAAATTGGGGTCCTCTTTTAATAAGCCTCTGAATTGATTGTTTTGCACCATCAAAATGAGTGTCGGTTTGAGCTCAAAGTTATGAGCATCCATGGGCTCCATTCCGCCTTCTCCATAAGACCTTGGTATTGGACAAAAGTGATCTCTCAATACCCTTTGTTGTGCTCTTACATCATTTGGAGCATTTTCTTGTGGTGTCATAACATTTGGATCAACATTGTTTCCCTCTTGAGGATCAAAATGGACTCCTCCTCCATCATCTACTACCAGATTATGACCGTTCATTTCTTCAACTACTCTCCTTCTTTTCACATTTTGGTGTCTACAAATAGCCTCAATTTCCAACTCCAAAGGATGGAGATCTTGTCTATTTCCTCTTGCTCTAGTGTTCATGCACCAATCTAAATGATCGTCGTATTTTAGTGATAAGAAATTTGCGACCAAATATATCGAACCCAAGGGACTAGGAATGAAATGAAGCCATGAAATTGCACGTTTTCAAGGATTATAACAGCTAGTCAAGATTGCAAAATTAAAGCAACAAAATAACAACACAAATCCAACAAGAATTTAAACAAAACACAAAGCAAAAAGCACCAAGGATGAGATAGTAGTGCTCGGGTGCAAATCACCAAAGACTTCGTCAATTTCGGATCATCAACAATCAAGTGTTAATTCTAAGAGGGATCATAGGGATAACCAACAAATAATTCAAATAAAACCGTACTTGATAAGCCTAGGTTCTAAATGATCGATTAAACACGTAGGAATGCAAGAGCCGACACTCTCACCCCCTCACTAATTGCAAGCAACAACAAGTAATCAATGTGCCTTAATGAGGTTCTAATTAATCAACCAAGTATCCTTGTGTTAACCAAATATCCACTTCAATCACTTAAGTAAACCTAACACCTATGCATCAATTCAATCAACCAAGTATCCTTGCATTAATTAAATCAATAAACACAAGATCAAAGCTCACCTTAGCAATTAAATCATACAAAGCATCATTAAGACAATTAATCACCTCAACAAATGAACACCCAATCATCAATTCACCAAAATCAACTCATCAAGGGATCATTACACCCAAGCACATATGAAATTTAGCCAATCATGGCTAATTGAAAGAAACCCATGAACAATAAGTAAATAGAAAACATGAATAAGCTGGAATTAATTAACAAAACTGAAGATAAATGGTAGAAGTCACTTTGAAGGAGTCTAATACAACTTGTATGATCAATTCTATCAGCTATACCTCTTGGGTAATTCAAATCCTTCCAAATGTTAAGAACACCTATCACTATGTGTAAATGTGTGCAGAGAGTAATTCTAACTAAATCCCTATGAAATGTGCTAAGTGTGGAAAAATCCCCTTTCATCAGCTGAATTGGGGGTATTTATAGTGGGGGCAAAGTTACAAATTCCATTTTGCAATTAAGGGCCTCGAAAATGACGAAATTCTACTCAAAATCGCGCACAGTGGTCCCACTCGCCATCGGGGTTCCACTCGGCCGAGTGGCTTGGGCACCGGTCGAGTGATATTTAAACCGGAAGTTTTCGACTCGAGCATTGGGGTTTCACTCGGCCGAGTCACCATGCTCATGGCCGAGTGGAGTTTCTTCTCGGAATGAGGTGACTCGGCCCTCACGCCTTCGCCGGCCGAGTCGCCTTTACTATGGTCGAGTGACTTTTCTTCCGCACAATGTGACTCGGGCACTAGTGTCCTCACTCGGCCGAGTGGCCTTGCTTCCGGTCGAGTGGAAAACCTTCGCAATCGCCAACTCGGGCATACATGTCTTCACTCGGCCGAGTCATATAGGGCGTGGTCGAGTGGCATTCTTTCCGGCAAAACGTGACTCGGGCATCTTCATTCACTCGGCCAAGTGACCTCCCACTCGGCCAAGTGACTTCAATTCCTCTTATTCTCGACTTTTGACCCTTCTCCAAGATTTTTCCCTTCATCAAAACTTGTGCATCGAACTTTTGATCAATTTCTTCTCACTTCTCAGCTACCTCTCGTCCTAGAATGGATCTTGCTCACCAAGTTGTTGTCTAGATCGATTCTTTGCTGCTTTTCACCTTTTTCCTAGAAATGAGTCAACACTTGCATTAAAGTATTAGTTCCACAAGATTAAGCACATTAACTTAAGATTTGCAATGAAATAAACCAGATACGATATAAAATGATCATCAAATATCATGCAAGAATGAACCCAATCAACTCCCCCAAACTAAGAGATTTGCTTGTCCCCAAGCAATAAGACAACTAAGCACATTTGGGTGAATTCATTGGAATCACGTTCAACGAGCAAAAAGAATGAAATGGGATGATCAAACTCCTTCAATGAAAACATGCTTCAATGTAACAATCAACTAGTCACTCAAGAATTGTCATGTTTAGACGAATGCAATCTCGAATGCTCAACTCAATGCTCCTCCCAAGGAGTGTTTCACTCACTCTCAAGTGTATAAAGGCATGATAAGCACTCAATCATCAATCCACAAAAATGAACACCATAAGCTTGCCAATAGACTCAATCTCAATTATTTATTTTATGCTTCAAACATGAATCAAAGAGGACTTTTTCAAAGGTTGTAATGTAGGCTCTTTGGAGAAGGGTAGGTGAATTTTAGGACAAATAACTCAGTAATTAGTAGAGCAAATGAAAGTTGATTATACAATCCAATACATTTCTCCTCAAATCTCAACAATCATCACTCTTTCTTTCCTTTTTCTTCCATTCAAATACAATTCACCACCACACTCTTTTGAGACTTTCTTGCATTTTCAAGCTCAAAAATTGAATTTTTCTTTCTTCACATTCATTTTTATCTTTTCCACAATTCAATTTTTTCCTTTTCAACCCTTCTTTTTTCTCATCAACTTAGCACATCAAACCACCACACTTTTCTTTTCACTCACCATTCTTTTGTCAACAATTCATGCTCCACTAATTATAGGGACAAAGAGGCTCATAAGGATAGACAAAATGGCTTTAATTTCACAAGCTTACCAAAGAATAAGGATTTAAGGCACAAATTGGCTTACTAGGGAAATTAATGTTTTTGGTGGGGTCAAATTTGGCTAATTCGCTTTCAAAACAAACAAGGCCTCTTATCATTTCCACATAATCCACACAAAACTCAATTTGGACAAGTCTCTAGGCAAGTTCCAGCATGCAAATTCATGAACGATGCACTCAACAAGGAATTAAACCGCATAACATGTACGATTTAAAAAGCACAAAAGCTCACGGGTTCAAAATGAACAAAGAGTATTGCATTCTTGTCCACACTCATCATTACAAGTCAATCAATCATGATAGCATTGTGTTACACATCCACCTATTAACACATCCAAAGTCTAATGAATCCACTAATCAATTACATGAGCTCATGATCGTAACCTCAACAAATACCTCCATTCACAACAATACTCATCACAATCAATTTTTTCAAAAAAATTTCTCCTAAAAATGAGAGGCCAATTGGTACAAACAAAAGATTGCACAACTATCCTACCCCCAAACTTTTTCATTGCCATGCAATTAAAAATTTGGTAAGATAAGAAGGGCAATTTTGTTTGTACACAACTACCTATAGAAAATCCACCAATCATCTCAACAAACAAAAGCATCACATCGAATTAACCACGAATAAAGTTAACATCCAAAACATCCATCAAATAAAAATTAATACAATCCCCAAATGACATGAATAACAAGGAGTTCGTAATCAAAAGGAACAAGAGATAAGAGTCTTGATACCACCCCGATCAATTCATTGTGGAGGGGTATAACTCGGAAAGTGCCCTTGAGCCACGTGCCACTCTTACATTGCTCGCCGCATCATAAGCTGCTCATCATGAGCAGCCTTGTTTGCTGCTTCCATCTCCATCATCCGACTCTCCATCGCCAACCTGTCTCTCCTCCATGCTGCTCATCCGAGTGCCAAGCCCCTCTTGCCTTTCTTCCAAGCTTCGCATACGGAAATTCAAAGATTGCATGCTCGAAGTTAAGCGTTGCATTTCCGTTCTCCTCACGTATGTGTACCGGAGAGGTTGAACTCGTTGTGGTGCCTCGTGTCTCCATCTCTTGCTGCATCTCATTAGCTTCTTCATGGACTTGGGCACGGCTAGATTCTCCTATATCACTTCTTGGTCTCTTCTCCCGTCCTTCCGCTCCGCCATGCATAAAGACACGTACACACTCTTCATGAGCTCAAGAGTTCATCCGCCAATTTACTCTGTTTGTCACGGTGATGAGAGATGGGTTGTTCATAGGGAACTTCACTCCATCGCATGCAAATACAGATTGTGTCCTCTATCTTCTCAATGACACCCATTCTCGCCAATGTCTTGCTATCCAATCTATTCCCCGTCTAATGGCTTCTCATCCGAGCTAGGCTCCCAATTGTCTCCCTCACTATGTTGACTACCAATCCACCAATTGAGCAATTCTTCACCTTGTCTTGTCTTCCCAACCGCCCAATCAAGTAGATCCCAAAATTCAAAGGGATACGGTTAGCTATGCAAAGGTGCAAGATATATAGCTCTACGTTGCGCACCGATCCACATTCGTGTCTAGCAAACAAGGTGTTTGCTAGAATCCGATGTGCTAAGCCGGAAAAGCAGGGTTCAAAAATATTGGACGCCTTAGAGCGTGCCGCATCAAACACGCATCTCTCCTCGTGAACTCTGTTTGAAATGCCGGTCCCACATCGAATTCTTGTCAAAATCTTCCATTGCTTGATACGAGTTAAGGGGGACATTTCGTCGAGTCTCAAAAAGGATGTTGAGCTGCTCTCTCCCCAATACCTTGTTGGCATTCCCTCTTCTCGAATTTGATCTTGTACGGAATGTCCTTTTTGTCTGTGTACACCTCCAAAGTGCTTAGAATTTCTAGCACCGGTGCCAAGTAAGTCTCACTTCGGACTTCCAGAAATCTTTCCATCCTATATTGTCGAAGAGTTGCTCTACTTCTTCCTTGATTCCCATCTTCCTGGCCACCACCGGATCATAGTATCGGGTGGGCCTCATCTTCGCCTTCACCAACTTCACAAACTTTTCAGCAAACTCATCCCTCTGTGGGCCAAATACAATTCCATAGTCTCGATGGTTGTTTTCCACACAAGGCTTTGCACCGAGCATTCATTTCCTCCTCACCTGAAGTTTTGCTCGATTCGAGAAGTCGATGCTTTTTTACTCATTTTCTGCAAAAATCATTCATTTCATGAGTAAAGCATACACAATTTCTTACACAAATTTCAAAATTTCCATTCACAACTTTTGTCACTTCAATTTCAATCCTATCCTAGCACAATTTGCAATTAAACTTAAATAATCACAAGCAAACATGAGACTCTTCTAAGTGTAAATCATGCTCAAGGATTTTTAACAATCTAAGCAACACTCATCTCAATTCCCTCACACAACAATCAACTTTTTTCAACAATTTCCCCTTAACCAAGTCAAATTCACAAAAGATATATCAAGAAAATTTTGAAATTGACCTAGCAATTGAGTAACCCATGACATATATGAATTAACAAACTCAACTACATGAAGAAAATTGCATCAAAGCATCAACAACACCTCTTACCCATGAATTTCGAATTCAAGAATCATTCACAATGCAAGTTTCAATTTCTTTCAAAATTTCAACAAATTGGCACAAAATTGACAAGGAATTGGGATGCCCATAACATATAAACATGATTCAACATCAATTCTAGGCTATTTCATCACATTCATCATCAACGACACAAAATCCCCAATTTTTCAATAAGAACCCTAAGTAGAGAATGCCATAATTAATCCAAGAGAATGAGAGAAAGAGTAGTGAATGAGGAATAGAAGTACATACTTTGAGATTATGAGAAGGAAATGGCCGTGTGGAATGACCGAGTGAAATGGCCGATAATTTCAAAGAGAAAACGTGAGAGAACGCGTGAGTGTTGTTGCGTGAGTTGTGTGTGTTTGAGTGTGTGAAAGTGTGTGAATAATGCTGAAATGGGTTGAATAAATAAGGGGAAGGGGCTAAAATGCAATAAGAGAAAGAAAGGAGGCCAAAAATTAAAAGAAAAACTTACTCGCGAAGTGCGCGACTCGGCCAAACCTTCTTCCACTCGGCCGAGTCGATTGGCTTTTGGTCGAGTGGAAACTTCACCGCTTCAATTCTACTCGGCCAGACCTTCTTCCACTCGGCCGAGTCGCCTATGCCCCGGTCGAGTGGGATTCTTTCTGTCAATATACCTACTCGGGCTTCACCTCTCTCACTCGGCCGAGTCACATCACTCCCGGGTCGAGTGAGAATCTTTCGCAAATATTCCTACTCGGCCTCCTCGGTCCCACTCGGCCGAGTCAAAGCGCTTTCATGGTCGAGTGGAATCTCTTCTCGAACAATATCACTCGACCAAGTGATCCCCTACTCGCCAAGTCATGTTTCAACTCGACACGACCCCCTGTTTTCTCACAAATACACCATTATTTTTCAAATAATCAAACCTTTTAGCCTTAAACAAATAAGCATCATACCCCAAATCAACAAGACACCAAAATTAAAACACAACACACCAATAGAACATATTAGTGCAACACGAATTGAAAAACGAACACACACCCCCAAACTTTTTCATTGCCGTGCAATTAAAAGTTTGGAACGAGTAGTGTTTCAAATAGAGTGCGCACTAAATAGCTAATAAGCCCAACACAACAACAACAATCCACCCAAAACTCAATCACAAGCATAAAAATCCATCAAGAATTACAATTCAAGGCATGAATATAACCCGACAAGGGTGTGCGCGGTGCAATGTCAATATGCTCAAGAAATAAAATCCCCCCAAACTTAGACATTGCAAGCAAGTCTAAGTTCGAGCCGGATTCCTTACCAAAAATTTACTTATATTGCACCTCTTGCACCGTTCTTTTCCTTTCACCTCCCACAACGTCTCCTCGAATTTCGTAAATTTCCACGCTCTTATTAGCACAAATCATCACCTAGCACAACCAAAACACACTTATTGAAAGCAAAAACGAACACAAAACAAAGAAAGTGATAAAAAGATGGGTTGCCTCCCATTTAGCGCTGGGTTTAACGTCCTATGCCGACGGAGCGTGAGTTGCTCAACTTTACTCCAAAAATTGCTCGTCCACAAGGCCAATTTGAGAGGGTACAAGATAGTGCTTGATTCTATGACCATTAACCATAAACTTATCACCTCTCTCATTTATCAATTCAACGTGGCCATTAGGAAATAATTGCACAACCACAAACGGACCACTCCATCCTGGACTTTAGTTTTCCCGGAAAGAGCTTCAATCGGGAATTGAATAAAATCACTTTATCACCTTCCTTAAACTCCTTTCTCTTGATCCTTCGGTCATGCCATTTTTGTCATCTCTTTGAGCAATTTAGCATTTTCATAAGCATCCTCCCTAAATTCTTGAAGCTCATGGAGTTGCAACATCCTCTTCTCACCACACAAATCACTATCCAAATTCACTTTCCGAGTAGCCCAATACGCCTTATGCTCTAACTCCACCGGTAAATGACATGCCTTTCCAAACACTAATTTATAAGGAGACATCCCAATAGGAGTTTTGAATGCCCTACGGTAAGCCCACAATGCGTCATTTAACTTCTTAGACCAATCCTTCCTTGAAGTGCTCACCGTTCTCTCCAAGATCTTTTTAATTTGGCGGTTAGACACTTCGGCAAGTCCTTTTGTTTGAGGATGGTAAGGTGTGGAAACCTTGTGTGACACTCCATAACTAGTTAAAACATTAGCCAACAATTTGTTCACGAAGTGGCTACCCCCATCACTCACCAACGCTCTTGGCACACCAAATCTTGCAAAAATGTTCCCCTTTAGAAACTCGATCACGGTTTTGGCATCATTGTTCTTTGTTGCAACCGCTTCAATCCATTTAGAGACATAATCCACGGCTAGCAAAAGTACTCATTGCCAAAGGAATTAGGAAAAGGTCCCATGAAATCCATGCCCCAAACATCAAATAATTCAACTTCAAGCATGTTGTTCAACGACATCTCATCCCTCTTCGATATGTTCCCACTTCTTTGACACTTGTCACACCTCATCACAAAATCTTTTGCAACTCTTGAACATTTTTGCCAATAAAAACCTGATTGAAGAATCTTAAAGGTGGTCTTTTCCCTTCCATAATGTCCTCCACAAGGTGATGAATGACAATGAGTCATTATACTTTCCCCATTCCTCTTGAGGCACACATCTTCTAATAATTGAATCAACCCCTTTCTTGTACAAGAAGGGATTATCCCAAAAGTAATCCTTCACATCCTTCAAGAATTTCTTCTTCTCATATCGGTTCAAGTCATAGGGCAACCTTCCTACTACAAGGTAATTAGCATAGTCCGCGTACCATGGCCCTTCTTCTCCATCTCCCTTGGTTTGGATAGCAAATAAATGCTCATCCAGGAATTCCTCTTTCACTTCACCCCCTTCCTCAAGATACCCTTCATCATGCTCCAACCGTGACAAATGATCGGCGATTACATTTTCACTCCCCTTCTTATCCTTGATGTCCAAGTCAAATTCTTGTAGGAGTAGAATCCACCGGATAAGTCTTGGCTTTGAGTCTTTCTTCGTCATCAAATACCTTATGGCCGCATGGTCGGTGTAACGGTGGTTTTCGCACCTACTAGGTAGGGTCGAAATTTATCCACCGCATACACCACCGCTAAGAGCTCCTTCTCCGTCGTAGTGTAATTGAGTTGGGTAGAATTGAATGTCTTTGACGCATAATAAATGGCTCGAAACTTCTTCTCCCTCACTTGTCCCAACACTACACCCATAGCCCAATCACTAGCATCACACATCACCACAAAAGACTCCTCCCAATTTGGTGCCACAAGGATAGGCGTAGAAATCAATGCTTCCTTTAAAGCCCTGAAAGCCAACAAGCAATCATCATTAAATTCAAAAGGAACATCCTTCTCAAGCAAATGTGAAAGGGGTTTAGAGAGTTTAGAAAAATCCCTTATAAATCTCCTATAAAAACCGGCATGTCCAAGGAAAGAACGGATTCCCTTGATGTTTGTGGGTGGAGGGAGCTTCTCAATGGCCACAACCTTGGCTCTATCCACTTGTATTCCTGCATGAGACACATGATGGCCAAGAACTATCCCATCCCTTACCATAAAATGACATTTTTCCCAATTTAGGACAAGGTTAGTTTCTTGGCACCTCTTAAGGACACTCTCAAGATTAGCTAAGCACACATCATATGAACTTCCAAAAACTGAAAAATCATCCATAAATACCTCCATCACATTTTCAATCATATCATGAAAGATAGACATCATACAACGTTGAAATGTTGCGGGAGCGTTACACAATCCAAATGGCATATGCTTCCACGCATACGTTCCATAAGCACATGTAAAGGTAGTCTTCTCTTGATCTTCGAGGCAATCATGATTTGGTTGTACCCCGAATAACCATCGAGAAAGCAATAAAATGCATGTCCACTCACACGATCCAACATTTAGTCCATAAAGGGAAGGGAAAATGGTCTTTGCATGTAGCCTTATTCAATTCTCTATAATCTACGCACACTCTCCAACGGGTCGCTACCCGTGTAGCAATGACCTCGTTGGAGTCTGTGGTAATCACCGTCATTCCTCCCTTTTTACTCACCACATGTAAAGGAGATACCCACGGACTATCACTAATAGGAAAAATCATACCGAATCAAGGAATTTAATCACCTCTTTCTTAATCACCTCTTGAATTAAAGGGTTAACCCATCTTTGAGGTTGCACTATAGCCTTACTACCCTCTTCTACCCTTATTTTATGCATACAAATAGATGGGTTAATCCCTTTCAAGTCATCAATACACCAACCCAAAGCACCTTTGTTCCTAGCTAGCACATGCAATAATTTCTCAAGTTCATTAGCACTTAAAGTAGAAGAAACAATCACGGGGTACCTCATTTCTTCATCTAGATAAGCATACCGAAGGTGATCGGGTAGAGGCTTGAGCTTGTCCTTCTTTTCCTCCAATTTAGGCACCTCTTCTCCTTCTATTTTCAAGGGTAGAAATTTGGGTTGCCCTTTCCATTGATCACATCCCTTCATTTTCTCATCAACTTTGCCCCTACAATCATTAGAAATATGCAAAGAAAATTCATTAGACTCACCCAAATGCAATGCATGCAAATTTCTATTTAAGAACGAATATGAATCAAGAGACAAAGAAGAGTATGAGAAATCTTCCCATTCATCTTGAATGACCCCGTAATTAAGCTAACAAAGCTAACACTCTCCGCTTGGTCATTCTTCTCCAATGTCTTATAGATATAAAACTTGATCTCCTCATTGTTGAAGCACAATTTAAGCTCTCCATCTTTCACATTGATCATAGCCTCCCCGTTGCAAGAAAGCGGTCTTCCCAAAATGAGAGGCACATCTTGATCTTCTTCCATGTCCAAAATCACAAAGTCTGCCGGAAATATGAAGCGATCCACTTTCACAAGCACGTCCTCAACCATTCCTCTAGGCCTCTTAATTAATCGATCGGCAACCGGAGTGTCATAGAGACCTCATTAATATCACCGAGATCAAGCCTTTTGTAGATAGAGTAGGGCATAAGGTTTATGCTTGCTCCAAGATCACATAATGCCCACAATGTATCACTTCCACCAATTTCATAAGGAATGGTGAAACTCCCCGAATCTTTGAGCTTTTGTGGCACACTCTTTTGGAGCAAGGCGCTACACTCCTCCGTCAAACTCACCGTTTCATGCTCTTGGAGCCTCTTCTTCTTGGAAATCGCATCTTTGAGGAACTTCATGTAGTGTGGCATTTGTTCCAAGGCATCGACAAAAGGTATGTTGATGTGAATCTTTTTGAAGATTTCTAAGAATTTAGCAAATCTTTCCTCCATCTTTTGCTTCATAAACCTTTTTGGAAAAGGAGATGGAATTGGTGTCTTGGGCACTCCCCATCTATCACAAGGCACATGCTCCTCTCTTTCTCTCAACTCCTTGGCCAATTTTCACTTTGGAATTCAAGTTGAACACTCCCCTTTTTCGAGCACCTTTTTCTTCTTCTTCATCAAGGCTTCTTCCTTCTCCTTCATCATCCCTTTTTCCTCCTCATCTTCATTAAATCTTTCAAACTCGTTTTCTTCCTCTTCACCGCCCTCTTCTTCAATCTCTTTCTTCTCATGAGAATTCTCCCTTTCAAACTCCCCTTCTCTCGGCATTGATGGTCCATCGTACTTAGTACCACTTCTCAATAGAATTCCCTTGCATTGCTCTTTTGGATTCACCTCGGTATTTGAAGGAAACTTCCCCTTATTTTGCAAATTCCCCAAAGTGTTAGCCAATTGACCCATTTGGAATTCAAGGGTCTTGAGTTGGTGACCATGTTGAGTAATTTGGCTCCCAAACAAGCTTTCCATCTTATCTAACCTTGCTTCTAGCTTAGCATCTTCCTCTTCCGTCTTCTTGATCAACAAGGCTAACAACTCATCTGTTGACGGCTTTCCTTCTCCATTAGGCGGTTTAGCTCCCGGATCAAATCCGGGTGGGAATTGTACGGCGGCCTTAGGATTTGCATATGAAAAGTTTTCATTCTTACGGGCATTTGAGTTATAGGAGTTGTTACCTTGAGCAAATTGGCCTCCTTGTTGAAAAGAAGATTGACCTCCTTGTTGAAAAGGGGGTCGGAATTGCCCTTGATTGAATTGCTTCCCTCCTTGGTAGCCTTGTTGATATCCTCCTTGAGGTTGCCTTCCCATATAATTTACATCTTCACATGGCCCAACTTGATTAAGAGCTTGCCCATCTTGCATCATTTAAGGAGGAGTGACATCTCTTGGTTGGTTGGCGGTAAGTGAGCTCACCTTATCAATAAGTGTCATCATCATAGACTTCATTAAGTCTCCTTGTTCCACATTGGCTACTCTTTGATTGGGGCCTTGATTGGTGTTCCATTGGGAGGCATTGTTGGCTACACCATCTAAAATCTCAATGGCTTCTTGTGAGGTCAAGAATAAGAAGTCCCCCTTAGCACATGCATTCAAATGTAGTTGAGATGCTTCATCCACTCCACAATAAAAGAAGCATATGATTTGCTCCTCCGAAGCCGTGTTGGGGACACGATATCAACAAATTATTGAAACGTTCCCATGCATCCTTTATACTCTCCTTTGGCTTTTGCTTGAAACCGGCAATCTCATTCCTTGCTTGGACGGTTCGAGAAGGAGGATAGAATTTAAGCAAAAATTTTTGACTTATCTCGTCCCAAGTGCGTACACTCCCGGCGGTAAAGTCTTGCTAAGCCATTGCTTGGCCTTTCCCGTGAGAGTAAATGCAAACATCCTCAACTTCTTAGCATCTTCGGTGACTCCATTAAACTTCATAGTATATGCCAACTCCAAAACCGATCCAAATGCTTGTGCGGATCATCTATCCCATCTCTCCCCTCAAATTGATTCTCCATGAGAAGCTTGATCATAGCTGGTGCTATCTCAAAATTATTAGCTTGGATGTTCGGTCTTGCAATTCCGTCATAGTACTCTCGTAATTGAGGCTCAAAATAAGCACGAATGAGTCTACCTTCCCTTTGAGGTGGGGGATTTTGAGGGTCTTGGAGTGGTGGATGATTTGGTAGTGGAGGATTGTAAGGAGCAACATGATTTTGATCTTGATATGGAGGAGGATATGGTGGATACGGAGGTGGATAAGGATAGGGGTTTTGTCCTTGAGGAGGTGGAGGATATGGATATGGATAAGGGTAAGGGTAAGGGTAAGGGTAGGGGTTTTGAGCATTAGGTTGGTTTTGAGGATCAAATCTTCTCCTGTTGAGGTTGGACCCCTCTCAACTCAACGTGTATCCCTTGGATATTTACCTCCCCTTCATGAGCATCCCTTGGAGGAGGTGGATCCCCTTCCATTTCTCTAACGATAACCCTTCGATTCCTTCTTCGATTTCTTCTCCTTGGTCGTGCTTTGTTATCAATTTTCAAAGTTCAACAATAACCAAGTATCAAATTCTCAAACAAAAACAACAAACAACAAAACAAGTAATTAAAAATGCCACTAGTAAAGCTATCCAACGAAATCTCAAGTTTCATCTAGACACACTCAACTAGTCCTCGGCAACGGCGCCATTTTGATCGTCGTGTTTTAGTGATAAGAAATTTGCGACCAAATATATCGAACCCAAGGGACTAGGAATGAAATAAAGCCATGAAATTGCACGTTTTCAAGGATTATAGCAGCTAGTCAAGATTGCAAAATTAAAGCAACAAAATAACAACACAAATCCAACAAGAATTTAAACAAAACACAAAGCAAAAAGCACCAAGGATGAGATAGTAGTGCTCGGGTGCAAATCACCAAAGACTCGTCAATTTCGGATCATCAACAATCAAGTGTTCATTCTAAGAGGGATCATAGGGATAACCAACAAATAATTCAAATAAAACCGTACTTGATAAGCCTAGGTTCTAAATGATCGATTAAACACGTAGGAATGCAAGAGACGACACTCTCACCCCCTCACTAATTGCAAGCAACAACAAGTAATTAATGTGCCTTAATGAGGTTCTAATTAATCAACCAAGTATCCTTGTGTTAACCAAATATCCACTTCAATCACTTAAGTAAACCTAACACCTATGCATCAATTCAATCAACCAAGTATCCTTGCATTAATTAAATCAATAAACACAAGATCAAAGCTCACCTTAGCAATTAAATCATACAAAGCATCATTAAGACAATTAATCACCTCAACAAATGAACACCCAATCATCAATTCACCAAAATCAACTCATCAAGGGATCATTACACCCAAGCACATATGAAATTTAGCCAATCATGGCTAATTGAAAGAAACCCATGAACAATAAGTAAATAGAAAACATGAATAAGCTGGAATTAATTAACAAAACTGAAGATAAATGGTAGAAGTCACCTTGAAGGAGTCTAATACAACTTGTATGATCAATTCTATCAGCTATACCTCTTGGGTAATTCAAATCCTTCCAAATGTTAAGAACACCTATCACTATGTGTAAATGTGTGCAGAGAGTAATTCTAACTAAATCCCTATGAAATGTGCTAAGTGTGGAAAAATCCCCTTTCATCAGCTGAATTGGGGGTATTTATAGTGGGGGCAAAGTTACAAATTCCATTTTGCAATTAAGGGCCTCGAAAATGATGAAATTCTACTCAAAATCACGCAGCAGTGGTCCCACTCGGCCATCGGGGTTCCACTCGGCCGAGTGGCTTGGGCACCGATCGAGTGATATTTAAACTGAAAGTTTCCGACTCGGGCATTGGGGTTCCACTCGGCCGAGTCACCATGCTAATGGCCGAGTGAAGTTTCTTCCTGGAATGAGGTGACTCGGCTACTCTTGCCTTCACTCGGCCGAGTCGCCTTTGCTATGGTTGAGTGACTTTTCTTCGCACAATGTGACTCGGGCACTAGTGTCCTCACTCGGCCGAGTGGCCTTGCTTCAGTCGAGTGGGAAACCTTCGCAACTGGCCAACTCGGGCATACATGTCTTCACTCGGCCGAGTCATATAGGCGTGGTCGAGTGGCATTCTTTCTGCAAAACGTGACTCGGGCATCTTCATTTCACTCGGCCAAGTGACCTCCCACTCGGCCAAGTGACTTCAATTCCTCTTGTTCTCGACTTTTGACCCTTCTCTAAGATTTTTCCCTTCATCAAAACTTGTGCATCGAACTTTTGATCACTTTCTTCTCACTTCTCGGCTACCTCTCGTCCTAGAATGGATCTTGCTCACCAAGTTGTTGTCTAGCTCGATTCTTTGCTCATTTTCACCTTTTTCCTAGAAATGAGTCAACACTTGCATTAAAGTATTAGTTCCACAAGATTAAGCCCATTAACTTAAGATTTGCAATGAAATAAACCAGATACGATATAAAATGATCATCAAATATCATGCAAGAATGAACCCAATCACTAAAACAAATACCAACAATTAGAAGAGTAGCAAAATAAAGCAACAAAAGCAATAACTCAATATTTTTGTAATTTTCCACAACTAAAAGAAAGCAAGTAAAATCTATTGCAAAATCTAACCACTTATCACTCCTATAACTAATAAACGCCCCTCCCCAAAGAACGACGCCATTAACTTGTTCCACTTTTTATCAACACACAAATTTAATTCCCACAAGCGTACGGTTTGCAAATTATAGCGTGATAAGTAAGAGTATCGATCCACAAAAGAGGGACTAGCGTAAGAGTAATGCAAAGTGATTCAATTATGTTTAGAGAGTCAATTAAAAGATGTTGCCAATTTAAGGCTAAACTTATCTAACTTCTACCAAGTGTCACCAATAAGAAAATTAAAAGAAAAACCACAACAATTAAACACTAGATCAAAACAAGCAATCGAAAGAACAAAAGCGAAATCAACAATTAAGAGAATAGTCCTAGGGATATGCTTCACTTAAATATCCATTTATGGTAGCAAACTCAAATTTATAAGGCATTGTGATGATTATGCAAAGTGAATCATTAAACAAGAATTAAAAGTAATTTTCTATCCAATCAATCCCAAGGAATATCAATATTAACAAGTATCTCTACCCTATTAATATGATCAACCCAATAAACACCTTGGATTCCTAAAACTTTTCCACTAATTAATCTCTTTCTCAAATGATAATCAAATGGGTCATGCATTAGAGGTCAATTGATGGATTTAAATTTCTCAATCATAAACCCAAGCAATAATAGTTAGAGAAAATTCTCATGGACAATGATAATAAGCTCTTAAATCATGATAAATCCAACACATGAATTATAATCACCAACAAACACCAAATAAACAGAAATTTAAACCATAGATTTCAATAAAAGGTTCACAATCCCTAGAACAAAGGGTTTTAGCCAATAACAATAACCATAATGCTATTACAAAAGATAAGGGACTAAAACTGAAATAAAAGAAGGGAAAAAGGAAGCTTAGTCTCTTGGGAATGAAATATCATTCTCAAACCATGTTTCCTTGCTCCAAAGTGATGAGAATTGGGGAAGAAGTCATCAAATACCTTCAAGTGTGTGTGAATGTGTGTGTTTGATCTTCAATAGGATGAAAAATGGGTATGTTCCCCTTTGAAATCTGAATTGAGGGGTATATATAGTAGTGAGCTTGGTTTAAGTTTATGAAATTGCAAAATAGGGCCTGAAAAAGTGAGAAGTTTCAGAAATTCGCACAAGGAAATGCTGTCTCGGACCAACTCGGGTCGAGTTGGAGTGTAAAATATGTCCAGACTATGTTAGCAGCCCAACTCGGGTCGAGTTGCCAACACCTCAGGTCGAGTTGGCTTCTTGTTTCGCCCTCTCCAACTTCGTTCCCCATATCTTGAGCATCCGACCTCCGATTGAGCCGATTCTTTTGCTATGCGACCGTCTCTCAACCCTATTTCCAATGGTATAATCCTATCTTGTTTTGGATAAAATGAAGGTATCACATCTTCAGTACGCGGATGACACAATCTTCCTTTGTAATGGGAACCCGAGCAATGCAAATACGATGAGATGTATTCTGAAAATTTTTGAACTGATATCAGGATTAAGGGTGAATTTTAATAAAAGCAGTTTGATAGGCCTCAATATTGATAGAGGAAGGTTGGTTGAGATGACAAGTACTTTGGGTTGCGAGATTGGTGAGATACCTTTTATGTATTTGGGGATTAAGGTGGGAGTCAAGCAACATCGAATTTCATATTGGAGTCAGCTGGTGCAGAAAATGAAGAAGAAACTGAAATCTTGGGAGGAGAAAAGTTGTCCTTCGCGGGTAGAGTCACGCCGCTGAACGTTGTTTTATCATCTATAACTATATACTAGTTCTCTTTTTACCGCATTCCTGTGAAAACCCTTGAGAGATTAACAGCTCTACAGAGGCATTTTTATTGGGGGAGTGAAAATAGAAGTAGGATTGCTTTGATCAAATGGGAAATTATTTGTCACCCGAAATCAAAGGGTGGGCTTGGGGTTAGGGATCTCAATTCCTTTAATTTGGTTCTTTAAATGGCTTTGGAGGTATTTTGAAAATAGAGACAGCTTGTGGGCAAGAGTGCAAGACTCAATTCATGGGGAAGTGAGCTATGGGGCTTTGGGGGCTTTCTCGGTGAGGGGTGGTGGGAGTATAAGGTCGAGTTGGTGGAGGGATATGCTAGGGGTGTGCTCGGGGAAAAGGGGAGGTGGTTTTGGGAAAATTTGGAGAGGGTTTTGGGGGACGGGGGAGGGATATCCTTTTGGGAGGATCAGTGGGCAGGGAAGTCGCCTTTAAAAGAGGCCTTTCCTAGGTTATTTCAGCTAAGTGCAATTAGATGTGGTAGAGTGGCGGATATGGGGATGTGGGAGGGGGCAGTGGAAGTGGGTTTAGAGTTGGAATAGGGTGCTTTTGAAAGAGAACGTGGTGTTGTTAATGATCTATTTGCCATTGTTAGCAGGTTTACACTGAAGCAGGGCGTGAAGGATATATGAAGGTGGAAAAATTCAAAGGATGGCAGGTTCAAATCATGCAATGCTTACGATGCGCTGATGAGTAGGAGGCGCAATCGGGCGGCAATAGCTTCAGGGAGGGAATTTAAGCTTGTCTGGAATAGACTTGCTCCGAAGAAGGCGGTGGCGACAGCGTGGAGGGCACTGTGGAACTGTTTACCAACAAAAAGCAATCTCGTCAAGAGAAATATCATTAGCTCGTTGGAGGAGTCCTTGTGTCCTTTCTGCGGAGATGAGGTGGAATCGGTTGGGCATCTTTTTCTTGATTGTAGAGGTACATCGCCTATATGGTGCATGATAGAGATTTTGCTTGTGGTCTTTGGGTGTGCATCATATGGGTTATTTGGTATTGGAGGAATAAGGTTATCTTTGAAGGTAGGACCTACGTGTTAGATCGGTTGATTGATGAGATAAAGGGTAGGCATCGGTACATTTTCCGGCGATCTCTACCGCTGTACACAGTGCTTGGGTGGCATCACCAAGGTCCTTACTCGGCTGTTAAGGGGAGTTGTTTATTGCATAGGAGTTTTCTGTTGTTGTGTGTTTTGCTGAGTTGTTTGTGTATTGCTGTAAGTTTGTGTTTTGCTTTGATTCTTTTGTAATCCTGATTGGGTATGCCTTGTGCCCTTTCTTTTGGTATTTAATAAAAGTTTATTTCCTGATAAAAAAATTTGTATAAATTAGTGAAAATTGTGGAGATGGAGTTTATAAAGGGTTTTCCGTTTTAAATGTATGAAACTTATAATAGGACGGATGAAAAATGAAAGTGTGAAAGCTTTTATGGGACGGAGGGAGTATTATTTTTAAAATTTGTGGAAAAAAAAATAAGATTGAATTATTTGGACGAAGAGAAGAGAAGAGAGTATAAAGGTGCTTGAAGTTGAAGCGTGATTGGTCTGTTTTTTTTTTTTTTTAATTGACGACGTTTTATTGCATAATTAGAGGAAAACACCAACCACTCTTAATTATTAGGTAAACACACCATTACTAGGTTACCAAATTTACCCTTATATAAAACAAAACATAATTTTCCTCCTCTCTCGCTCTTCATCTATGCGGCTACGCCTCTCACCCTTAATCTTCGCCGCCGCACTGCCGCCTCCTCCGCGCCACGCCGCCCCCTCCTCTTCAATTCTCCTCCTCCACGCCACACCGCCCTTCTTCTCCCGACCACCGTCTTCTCCGCCGCTCCTCCTCCGCGCCGCGTCTTCTTTGCTCCTCCTCCGTCGTCCTTGGCTGCATTCGTTTTCTTCGCCGCCCTCCATCGATCTTTAGGGATTTTTTCAATATTTATTGAAAAAAATGAATCAATCTGTGTTCTTGTTTGAAAATTTTGAATCAATTCGTCAAAATATTTGGTTTTTTTCCTCGAAATATGTGTTCAAAAACACCGATTATCATTTTCTTTTTCGAACTTATGGGGTTTGTTCGTAATTTTTTCCGAAATATAACTATTTTTCAAATACCGAACTTTTTTTTTTTTTCAATTTTTGAATGTTGTTCGGTTCTTTTTTCGAATTTGTGGGGTTTATTCGAAAATATTTTCCGAAATATTATTGTTTTTTCGAAAAAGATTTTTGAAATATTGAATTTTTTTTGAATTTTTGAATGTTGTTCGGTTCTTTTTTTGAATTTTTGGGGTTTGTTCGAATATTTTTTCAAATAATGAACTGTTCAAAATTTTGTGATTTCTAATTCGATTTTTGGGTTTTGTTTGTTAATATTTATTTTTGTGATTTTTATTATTTCTCAGAATATTTATGATTTAAAAAAATATTTGAAATTAAATTTTAGGTTTGACTCGGCGGTGACTCGGTGGTGTGGTAAATATAGTGTGTTGTATATAAATTAGGTTTTGATTGAGTTTAATTTATTTAAATTAATTATAAAAGGGCAATATAGTCTTTCTATGTATAATTTTTTTGTCAAAATTTTTTGATGGTGTGTTTATTATATTTAGTGGTGTTAGTAACTTGAGCCAAGCCAAAAATACAGCCAATATAAATCCATTTTTGTAGCAACTTTTTTAGGTCCATTAGGAATCGTTTCTAGCCCATTGTATGTGATATATTACCGTGAGAAATAAAGGAGGGCACAGATATATACACTTCCAAAAATAGTAGATACACCTACATGTTCTTTTAATTATTTTAATACAAATATAAAATACCTTTAATTATTTAAAATCAAGTGAAAATGGACTTTTTGTCCGTTAAATTTCGTTGACTTTGTTTTTAATCCTATTAACTTTAGAATTTTGTTTTTCGTCCTATAACTTTAAAAAAAAGAAGAGTTTTTAGTCCTAAAACCGGCTACTCAAGGTCATTCAACCGGTGACAGCTGACGTGGCATGACAGTTGAGTGACCTTGAGTAGCCAATTTTAGGACTAAAAACTCTTTTTAATGTTATAGGGCGAAAAGAAAAGTCTAAAGTTAATAGGATGAAAAACAAAGTCAACAAAATATAAAGGACAAAAACTCTATTTTTCCTAAAACCAAACTAAACTTATCTTTGTCCCTCGTCACCACCACCTGCCGCCACAGCTGATCATCATGTCACCACCACCGCCACCAGGCCCATCACCAACTTAATACAAAATTCTTGTTCATTTAAATTTCATATTCCAAAAAAAAAAATTCATATTCCAAAATTTAAATATCAAATTTCAGCAATATATATATGTATATGTGTGTGTCAACTGGCAATATTGTATTTCGATCAACCAGGTCCGAAATTTGCAAAAATTTTAATTCAAAGGAAATAAAATACAACAATTTTCGACATTATTTGTCGAATGATAGAAAAAATATTCCAGCCTTAATTTTCGAACTTTTAACTTTGCCCAGATTATAAAGAAATGGTTGTTTGGTCTATTTGTTGTAATGATCCACCGTTTTATATATATTGAACATGCAATTGATATGATTTGTATGTCTACACCAAAACGTTTTTCCCCTAAACCAGTGGTTCTAATGGAGAATGATTTCAAACATCTTGATTATGGACTCAGCCTATTTGAATTCGTGTCAAGATCGATCCATGTGTCATTTAATTTCTGATTGTTAGTCTTCAACTTGGAATTTAGTTCTGTAATAAAATCATGACTTATTTCTTGTACTGCGCGCATATATAATTAGATCGCATACATATATGTTTATTGTTGACCTGCCCTGCCCTGCCCAGAGGAAGTGGTATATATACAGAAGAAATCAGTGCCATATGGATAAAAAGGGGATTTCAGAAGTTTGAAGAGGACAATATGGTCTTTTATTACGTACACAAGTTAATCTGTATGTTGTCTTTTACATAGCACATAGTAAAAATCGGTCACCGTTGAACTGTCAGGATAATTATAGAAAATTAAGCATCGATCAGCCACCTAAATATGTTTTTATAGAGTTTGAAACATTTATATATATATGTTTTTAATTTTGTCATGTGAATATTAATTAATTTCTATTCGGTGGGTTCAAATTAACAATGTCCTTAATTTATCATCTCCCTTTATTTCAGAGCATGCTTGCGACCACATGTTTGAACTAATAAATTCCGATCTCATGTTAGTTTGGAATAATTTCAGGCATCAAATAATATATAATTGCAAAGAGAATTTGGACATCAATGACCATGTTCTGTGGGAGAATTTGCATAATTAACCAAGATATATAGTCTCCTCTACTCGTTCTTTGACACTAATCAGGTCTTTTTCTTGTTGATGATAAACATGTGTAGCTTCTCAAGCACTAAAATAGCATAAATGTGCCACAAATTTATATTATATATATATATATATATATATATATATATATATATATAATATTAGATGGTGGATGATAATCACATTGTTTAATTTTGTCATCTATATACCATCATCATAAAAAAATTGGGTGTATTACTACAATATCTTATAAAAAAATTGGGTATATTTGACTGCATGCTAATAATCAGTATGTTTGTCGTTTGTCACTCGTAGATACTTTACTTCATCACATGTGCATGTATATATTTGTGTGTGCATATGTCCCAAGTTTTTCGATGTAACTGAATTTACTTAATTTGTTCCATCATTAATTTAAATTACTGTCTGTTTACTTTTCGCTGTTTCAATTCCAGCAGGTCCACCACAATGCTCTTAGATATAACCAAAAAGAATCTTGTTTATGTTCAAGTTTTCAAAATTTTTATTTTAGATCAGTTATTAACAATTTAACTATCATTTAAATTTTAAAGGCCATAGGTCCATCAAAATTGTCGAATTCTTTTAAGACCCAATTTAATTTAGTTTGAAAATTAAATTTAGGTGGAAAAAATATGATAGCAGTAGTATAATCATATGCGCCTTCATACAAAAATTTTTTGATTCAACCATCTATTTATCTACTTGAATATGATATTTTTATACCAACTGATATATTGAATACAAACCACATATATTAAAAATTCATAGATAATGACTGGGATTAAATCTCAAATGGTCCCATAATCTTGTATATTTTTATTTAGTCCTATAACTATTTTTTGAAACGATTTAGTCTCATTACTATTTGAATTGCTCAGTCTTCATTCCATAACTATTGTTTGAAATAATTTAGTCCCATAACTAATTGAATTATTCAATTGTTTTGGGGTTGTTCATTGGAATAGATTAATTAGGGGTCGTATTTTTTAATTAATTAAACTTAAGAAACAATTCAAACTAGTGTTGAGTATCCTAGCAAGATTCGAATAGAGTAGCGATTACCAGTACACTTTTAATTGAGTGGAGAATCATCCGGGGAAGCTATCTAAGAACTTGATCTTTTTTATTTAGTGGTTTTTTAATTTTATTTTATTGAATTCAAGTAGTTTTTGAACCAAGAATCCAACCCCCTTTTAATTTCATCATACACAAATTATTTAATTGAATTCACTATTCCCCGTGGGATCAATCCTTACTTATCCTACAACATATTGGTGGATTGGTTAAGGTATTAATTTATTTTGAATATCGGCGACAACACACCATGGACATGGACATGCTTAATTTTGATCCGAAGAGCATTACGTGGGATGACTATTTCTTAAAAATTATTAGAAAATAGATAAATGTTGTGTGAGTGAAATAATAAACACATTGTAGTAGTAATTGCTTTTCATTTCTTGATAATAGTTACAACATCTTTCGATTCATATATATAGCTAATGTGGAAACCTCTAGATCCAATAGTGTTGTTGGAATACCATTGGCTATAACTATAAGATAAAAAAAAAAGATTGAATCGAGGTGGGTATGTGATCCTCTACAACACAATTCCATGCAACTCTAGGCTTTAGGATTTTGACAGCTTTTCTTCTATGCCATTACATCCATGATACTTATCATATGTTTTATCAAAAACTCATTTTCTAGGGCTCGTCAAATATGTCTTGAAGTGATTCTCAATTAATGACATGTATATTTATATTTATGTGTATGCCTCCAACAATCTTGTACCCTTAATTAAACAATTTATGGATAATGAGCTAGAAAACATTGGAATTATACAAAATTTAAATAAATATTTATGAATTTTTCAATCCGCCGGTAAAAAGAAGAAGATTCTACTTAACAATTGTTTATATCAATTATGTAGTCCTTGTTTTATTTCTTAACTGTTACTCAGCTATTATCTTTCCTTTTTCGGCTACCCAAACATACCTGGGCGGTTGTTGGAATGATATCTGAAAATCTAAAACAAATGGGGGCCTTGGGGTAAAAAAAAATTGGACATTTTAAAATAAATCTTTACTTGGCAAATGGGCATGGTGGATTCGAGTTGAACCCAATATATATTTTTTTTTTTCAAAAATAGTACCAGCCATTATTTTTAGGACCTAAAATGCAATTTTAATCTCTTTCTCTTGGGACCAAAACCGCAATTTATAATTCTCTTGGGACCAAAATTGCAGTTTTCTTGGGACAAAAAATATTGAAAAAAACTACAGGACCAAAAATATCGAAAAATGATCATTTTGCAAACCATTCATTCTCTTGGGACAAAAATGCAATTTACCCCTTTGGGTGAGTATACTCGATTCCAAATATGGTGTTAACTCGTTTTTGGGTACTTGGTGAGTCTTATGTTGGGGTGTTGGAGGAGATCTTCGATCTATTTTTTCTGAGCATATTGTTCTTGGTTCACTTCTAACTTATGCAAAAACTTGGGGGAAAGGACTGATCAAAAAAAAAAAAAAAAAAAACCACTTGGGGAATGGGGGCTGGGTAGATGATGTTTGGCAATGGGGTCATTTTTTTATCGGTCAAATAGTGACTCGAACTTGATCTTATGATATAGGTAATAGAGCTCTAACCAACGAGTTTGAAACTCAACCAATTTTTGGATCATTGTGCTTTGGTGGATGCTAAGTGTAAGTCTACCAACAATCAAGAATTGTACGTTATCCAATGTTTGCTAGCTAGCTGCATCAAACACCAAACACCAAACCATGGGCCAGCTTCAAAATAAAAAAACAAGCAGTTTAGTAACATTAAATGAATACATATTAATGAGATGTAGAAATATAAGTTCGATGTCATTTTTAGGATTTCATTTTTGAATATAGCTTCATGTGGGCCAAAATGAACTCCTGCGTCCAACATTAGGTACAAGTTAATGTTCAATATCTTCTTGTCATAACTAGGGGTTAGGGTGAGCATTTGATATTTCGGTTATCAAATTGAAATCGAAATATCAAAAGCGAAAAAAAAATTGAATAGGTATTATAACATTGTTAGTAACTGTCTCTGAAAATAGAAAAATGAAAATCTGAAATGAAAATAAACGAAAAGCAAACCGAGTCGAATGTAGCCTTCGCCCGCAAGTTTAATACACCACTGGTATATGCTCACGGTGCGGTGTAAAAACCCCAAAGGTAAAACGGTTTCGTCTCTTATACGTGTAGCACCACAACGTATAAGAGCTCCGCGAACTACCGAAGTGGAACCGAATCAACTCTAGAATGAAAAATATTTTTATGCAATGCGTATGCAAGCCTAGAATTTTTCTAAGTATGATTTTCGAAAATATGATGCAACCTAAATATAGGCACCAATCTCACGTAGGGACGTTGAGGAGATATGGGGTTGTTCTATTTCTTCACTTAAGAAACGGAACCGAAAGACTCGAGACGTTCGGCTTAAGAAACGGAATCGAAAGATCGAGACGTGACTTTGACTTGCGTCCAAAGAAAGAAATATTCTTGAAAGATCTGGATATTTTCAAAATTAAATTCATACCCATTTTCGTAAGTGGGCCGACCCATTGGGTCACCCGAGTTTTGTCTCCAAAAAGATAGGATCACCAAGAACTAAAACCCAATTGCCAAGATCCAAGGCAAAGGCCGGGCGCGCGCCGCGTGTGTGGTGGTGTAGCATAATGGGTGCATACCCACTAGCACACTTTGGTCCAACTAGTTCCTTTCCATACTTATATCATATTCCAAATCCATATGATTTTTCTATGTGGGACAAGAACACTTTTAGTGCCTCTTTGACTTCCACTTCAATCAATCAAAATTGATCCCAATTCTCAACTTTGTGTATCAATATCTCACTCATCACAATTCGATTTTATGAGTTTAAATATACTACGATCATCTACTCACGGAGTAGAACAATGCTATACCATTTAATTTCCATAAAATTAAATATAACCCCTTCAAATAATTGGTCAAACATGGGTGAATATTGCACCTCATGAAACCCAAATAATTCTCTTTAATTATTCTATCATTTCTCCAACAAATTCTCTTTAAAAAAACAAGCAGTTTAGTAACATTAAATGAATACATATTAATGAGATGTAGAAATATAAGTTCGATGTCATTTTAGGATTTCATTTTTGAGTATAGCTTCATGTTGGCCAAAATGAACTCCTGCGTCCAACATTAGGTACAAGTTAATGTTCAATATCTTCTTGTCATAACTAGGGGTTAGGGGTGAGCATTTGATATTCGGTTACCAAATTGAAATCGAAATATTAAAAATAGAAAAAAATTGAATGGGTACTATAATGAGTTTAATGCCATTTTGGTCCCATAACTATCTGCTTTTTCGATTTGGTCCCAAGATAGTTAAGAAAATTAATTTAGTCCCACAATTTTTGTAATTGCGTAATTTAAGTCCTTATTACGCTGGAAATACAAAAATTATGCAATTAAATTATGGGACTAAATTACGCAATTACAAAAATTATGGGACTAAATTACACAATTACAAAAATTATGGGACTAAATTACGCAATTACAAAAATTATGGGACTTGAATTACACAATTACAAAAATTATGGGACTAAATTAATTTTCTTAACTATCTTGGGACCAAATCGAAAAAAGCAGATAGTTATGGGACCAAAATGGCTTTAAACTCGGTACTATAACATACCAAAATCGAACAGAAATTTACAACAATCGATATTAACCGAAACTGAAATTTTTGGTTCGGTTTAGAATAACCAAAATTTTGGGCCTTTTATTTTTGGGTTATTTTTAAATGTCTTAATGAAAATAAGTAAATACAAACATAAATCTTGTCCCAAACATGAATCATCCATGTTCCAAATTTCCAACACGAAATTCAAAATACAAATCATGTCATCATAACATTGAAATCATCAACATAATACCAAATACCAATTTTAATCCAATTTTATAAAATGAAACATTGTATACAATCCAAAAAAAAAAAGAATTGCAAAGAACACGCTCTCTTTGAATCCACTTCGAACTGTCTAAGTGTTGGTGTTTGATGATGCTCAAATTCATACATTTGATAAATTTTAAAATATAATATAACATGTTAATAAATAAAAATATTACAACATAAAAAAATTAAATTAATCACTTAGTTACCTGACTTCCAAATCCATTTATAAGTATTGGTATCCAAACGAATAAAATAAAGTAGGGTAACTAGGTTTTGAAATGATTTTTATTTAATTTAAATATTTAATTATAATTAATATTATATATATATATATTATATTTAATAAAATTTTGGTTCTGTTTTCAGTTATATCAAAAATTTGCATATAAAATTGAAATCGAATACAAAAGTTTTTAAATTTCAAAATCGAAAACTGAACAAATACCAAAATAACCAAAGCGAAATAAAATTTTGGTTCGATTTTTCGGTTATAACTGAATAGGGCTCACCCCTAATCATAATTAGTTTCTCCCAATCCACACCCCTTTCAGAACCTCTTATATATAAAAAAAAAAGGGCCCCGAAATATATATATATATATATATATATATATATATATATATATATATATATATATATATATATATGAAATATATATATATATTTATGAAATCTTCCTTGAGTTGAGACATTCTTTTTGTGAAATATTGCATATTTATGGAAGGGCAAAAATTTTACGGATCCGTCGGGAGTCGAACTTGGGGAGTCGAACTTGGTCAAACGAATATTCCAAAAAGAAATCACACAATGACAAACAGAAAAACTCGCTCCATGGTTTGTGATATATACTATAAAGACAAGTACACATATATATCTGCCCTTCATTTTAACAAAAACACGCTCTCAGGTCTGTCTTTTTTTATTTTTTTTTTTAGAAAAAAATATTTCATTAACCTTGTTTCTAAAAATAACCTTATATCTGAGTTTCCAAACTCTCCAAGTAACATCGAGCCAAATACTTATTACCTTGCTTTTTTCTCAACACCTCTTACATGATGTTTTCTCGACTCCTGTAAAATAAAACTTTATCTGGATATATAAGTTGATTATACAACTCAAATTATTCTATTACATTATGTTTTGGCACAATTATCAAAACTGTACATTTTCCAACTGATAACTAACAAAATGCTATATTTCTCATTTCAAATGTAATTAATCAATTTAGTGTAAAATACGAATGAAATTATATTAAATTAATTAAGCAGATTGAACACATGAATTTCAATCAATCATCACACTAATCACCTATATCCGGAATTTTAATAGTGAGCACTCTCATCACATCTCACTAATAATCAAGGTTTATAAATTAATTGGCATAACCAGTTACCCTAACAAACTGATGAAGAAGAGGAATCTTGTGAAGAGAAGAAAAGTTTGAAAAAAGAAAAAAGTGGTCGCATATATATTTTAGGATTTCATATATATTCCAGTGTTAGGGTATTAGTAATAAGTAAATAACCCATTATATACGACCAACAAAAATCCTAGTTTTAAACCTACAAAGTAAACAAAAGATAAGACATAAAAAATTATTCCAATCCCATGTGATATCCTATAGTTTGTTGTAACACTATTTATCCCTAAGTGCCAGATCTCGCCACATGGACGAGCTCACCATTATGTGAACCCTGGATTAGGCGAGCAACCACCCTTAGCGAGGAGATGAGGCGAGCAACTTGATCGCCAACGGCAAGCAAAGAACTACCAGGAAAAGAAATCAGAGGCGAGCAACGAGATCACCAAGCAATGAAGAGTTGTTCGGCGAGCGAGTAACCATCCCGTGAGGGCCGGACTCGCTCGACCTTGCCCGTTGGGATACGAACCTAACAAGATCAAACCCAGGTGGAAAAATATCCTTGTAACAGTGAGAGCTGGTAGTCAACGTACCTATATATATATAACTAAAGGGTATCAGTTATGATTCTTGAAAGGGTATGTTCTATATTACTAAAAGGTACCAATCTTGATATCTGAAGGATATGATCTATATTACTAAAGAGTATCGGTCATGATAAGCTGAAGAGTACAACCTATATTACAGTGGCAACATTACAAAGAGTATTAGTCATGAAATCTGAAGTGTATGACATATATTATTAAAGGGTATTAGCTAGGATAGTTAAAGGATAATGTGAATTCATTTTTTCAATGTGGATTAAATTTCACCGTGAAACTTGGTTCACATGAGTCACACTCAATTTTTTTAATGCCCCTTTTAAATGCCGCCTCATTTTACACTAGTCTCTTCAATCATTTCTAAAAATACGATTTCCCTTTCATTCATTTCAGAATATGATTTCTGCCCCCAAACTTATACCACTCAATCCGAATTGTACGCTGCACAAGTATTTAATATGAACAAAAGTTGGCAAACGTCTCTTATTGGCGAGTGATATAGAGGTGGATGTTCACAAATTGTAACCACATTATAAAATAAGAAAAATATAATACTCCCTCCGTCCTGCAATTAACTTCACACTTTCCTTTTCGGGACATTCCACAATTAACTTCACACCCGTAAAATGGAATACCCTCCATAAATTAAACCCTCACAATACCATTTAAATTTAAAAATGTCACTCTTACTTTATTCTCTCTCCTACATTTTATCTCATATATCACCCAAAATACCCTTACACTTTATTATCTCTCCTACACTAATTTAAGTTTTATTAATAAACGTGTCTCTTTACACGTGAAGATAACTCCGGGATGGAGGGAGTAATTCAGTAAATATATCTTGTGAAACAATAACAATTGTATCCCACTTCTATTATTATATATAGGGCAGGGAAATGCATGCATGTACATCACTTCTCATCTCTCAATTCTTCTGATTCTTTAGCAATGTGTTGGACTTGAGCCCATGGGTTTTGGCCCGTGGGCCTGCTAAGCCCACTTCTCCTTTTAAACCTATTGTTGGATGCTTATGACCGTGGGGGCCTTCTTCTTTTACGTGAGTTGAGCGCGTGAGGGAGAGAAGAGTGTGTGAGACAAGGTTGAGTGCAACCCTTTGTGAGTCTCCTCATCAACCCCGTTGAGAATCCGTTCGAGGTGGCCTGAGCCCGTTCCGGCGACGGAGAAGTCGAGAGGCGGCGATACCCAACACAATGGAACAGAGTAATGTTCTTCAATACTTTGAGGGAAAGACCATTCTTATCACTGGAGCAACTGGCTTTCTAGCAAAGGGCTCTCTCTCTCTCTCTCTCTCTCTCTCTCTCTCTCTCTCTCTCTCTCTCTCTCTCTCTCTCTCTCTCTCTCTCTCTCTCTCTCTCTCTCTCTCTCTCTCTCTCTCTCTCTCTCTCTCTCTCTCTCTCTCTCTCTCTCTCTCTCTCTCTCTCTCTCTCTCTCTCTCTCTCTCTCTCTCTCTAATATTATCTTTTTTACATAATAGTTTTCGTAGAGAAGATACTTCGAGCTCAACCCAATGTGAAGAAATTATTTCTTTTAATCCGAAAGTCGGGCGACAAATCTATTGAACAACGCTTACAAGAAGAGGTAAGAAAGCTAGCTACACTACATTTGTCTACCTTATGTTATGTATATGAAAGAATTTCAGTCTCATCTAAAAGTCTCGAACTTATAGAGAGGTGTAGATTTAATTCATTTATATTAATTCTCTAACACTTCCCTCACTCGTGGGCTGAATTCTCAACTTTCCCCTTTGGGGAGGAGGCTCAACGAGTGGACAATTTAATATGGTTATATTGCAGTTTTGGTTCTAAGAGAATTTTCTTATTGCACGTTTGGTACCATGCTCGAAATGTGTATTTTAATTGCAAAATTGATCCCACAAGAATCATTTTTACCGGTTTTTATAAAAAGAAAAAGATTATAATTGTTAAAAAAGGACCATTTTCATGAAGGCATATTCTCATGGGACCACTTTTGCAATTTTCCCCATTTAATATGAGTGAAGTTGTTTTCTGCGGGAATTGAGCCTAGGATTTGGGCGTGAGCCAAAGACTACGATATCATGAAAGAATTTCACGTCATCTAGCTAAAAGTCCAAACTTATAGAAAGATTTAGATTTATTTCATTTATATTAATTCCCTAAGCTGTTGGGTATCGTCGCCTCTCGACTTCTCCGTCGCCGGAGCAGGCTCGGAGCCACCTCGAACGGATTCTCAACGGGGTTGATGAGGAGACTCACAAAGGGTTGCACTCAACCTTGTCTCACACACTCTTCTCTCCCTCGGCGGCGCTCAACTCACGAGAAAAGAAGAAGACCCCCACGGTCATAAGCATCCAACAATATGTTTAAAAGGAGAAGTGGGCTTAGCGAGCCCACGGGCCAAAACCCATGGGCTCAAGCCCAACATTCTCCACCTTTTTGGCCATCCCCATCAACACACCAAATCCACAGTGTTCATCATCGCCCAAACAAAACCTGCACAAACACACAGTTAGTACAAAACCCGCACGAACACACGGTTAGTACAACACCCGCAAGAAAAAATCATAAAGTTAATACGAGTTACCACAAAGAAAAGCACAAAGCCACACAGATTAATGGACACAATATCCAATCACAAAGAACACACAGAAGAGCACCACAAGGCATGCAATTGACACAAAGCCATAAATCACATAGAGAACACAAAGACACGTACCACAAAGGCATGCAAAGACACAATGTCCTAAAGGCATATAACTAATACACAATTAATTATAACACAAAGACACAAAGAACCACAAAGACACAACCACAAAGGCAAATAAACTCCACCTCACTAGGAGCAATCTTGACACAAAGCCACAAAGGAAGACACAAAGCCTAACACATGCTCAAGAAACTAACATGCAAACAGGATGAACGGGGTAGGGAAAACATGAAACCAAGCTTTATGAAGTTATGCAAAACACTCATACAAGCCACACACATACACGTAATTTCCAAAGAACCCACGAGTACTTTCATGCATCATTTCCCACTCCATCCCACTAACACATCATCTAATGCAATCACAGAGCAACAACAAAACATGCATCACAAAGAACATGCCAACGAAAGCTATATCACCAAATTCTAGACATGCTACACTTAACAAGAAGCATTCACAGTTAATATAGCAAATAAACATTCTAGAAAACGTAAAAGTCATGGATCCACACAAAGTAATCACATACTTAACACATTTTAAAGAACCACATGCAAACACAAAGATGCATAACAACATAATTTAACACACGAGAGATAAGCGGAAGCACACAGGTCACCAAGACACAAATACCACATAAACAGCAACTAGTTTAATCACATACCACAAAGATATAATTAAACCTAAAACTACAACACATTACCCAACATAAATTGCGACAAGTGGCTACGCTACAAAAGCAATAAATCCGCGACAAGCGGCAATCAACAAATGATAAACAAGAGGGTTAAAGCGTTTTACGAGATCGGAATCCTAGATAAGAATTCCTAATACCCTCCAAGTAGCCTCCACCAAATCCACAAACACACCGCAAATTCTCGTCTTTCGCAATTCCCACATTTCTTGTAATTACTCAAATAAACAATAAACTGGAAATATACCAAGAAAGACAAGAAAAAGAAACAGAATTGATACGGAGATATGCAAAAATTTTAAATCAAATTCCAATTTCCAACAACGGGCCTTCAAATTGCATTAAATAAATTCTTCAAACAAATTAAAGAAAATAATTTAAAAACAAATAACAAAAGAGGACCTTACCTTTGCCTTACCTGCGGCGGACGGCGCGCACGGACGACGGCGAACAACGGGCGGCACACACGAGCCCACGGCGGCACCTTTGGTACAACAACGGCGGCGGCTCCAGCCGAGGTCCGGTGGCGAGCGACGGCAGCGCGCATTTAACCGGAGGCGAGGCTGCGACGGCGCTACACACGGCGGCGGCGCAAACACGGACGGCCCGGCGGCAGTAAACGAGACGGCGCAACCGTGGCTCGATACCACTGTTGGGTATCGTGTCCTCTCGACTTCTCCGCCGCCGGGCAGGCTCGAGCCACCTTGAACGGATTCTCAACGGGGTTGACGGGATACCAAATCGGACCACCACACAAAGGGTTGCACAAAGACGAAAGGCTCACAATTTTCTCCCTCACACAAAGGCAGCGGCGCTCAACCGAGAGAAGAAGAAGCAAGGCCACGGTAAAAGGCATCCCACTCTTAGGGTTAACAAAGAGAAGTGGGCTTAGCAGGCCCACGGGCCAAAACCAAATAGGGCTCAAGCCCAACACTAACAATAGGATAAAATCTGAGATACCCAAATAGAAAATATCAAAAGTACCTGAGAATAAAAATTAAATGAAAACAGAAAAGAAATATAGAACCAGGTTCAGATTGCCTCTCCGATTACAGTGGATGTATCTCAAGGGTTCCTTCTTACCAAATTAAGCCGGCAATTCTCTTAAAATTTGGACTCAATTAATAAAGTTAATTTTATAGGACCTTTTTCAAAAAGTAAAATGTTATGGGACGAAAAAAGATCTATATTGACTTTATATATATTACTATTGAGCAAACGTTTTAACTTTAATTTTTAATAGAAAATCGAATTAACGAAAGAATTTCGCCTCATCTAAAAGTCCAAATTTATTGAGAGGTTGAGAATTAATTCATTTATATCAAATAATTTCTTATGTTCTCTATTTTATATAGGTTTTTGACACTGAACTTTTTGGAGTTCTAAGAGAAAAATGTGGCGAAGACTTCAACTCAAGCATATCCTCAAAAGTTATTCCAGTTTCAGGCGACGTCTCTTACGAGAATTTAGGGATAACTGATTCAGAGTTGAGACAAGTCATGTGGCAAGAAATAGACATTTTAATCAACTCAGCTGCAACTACCAATTTTTATGAGAGGTATATATTATTAATGTATCCAATTTTCTTTTAAATAATCAAATATCATACGTAGTAATTTATGTACGGCAAAATATACTGTCAATTAATTTCACTGTAAATTTGTTCGTAGTTTATGTGTATTTTTAAGAGTATTACCTATTAATTTGATAGTAATAATGTATACTGAAAACAACTAATACCCTTTTAAATCACACGATGAAACTGATTTACAAGATACTTAGTCTTTAGTTACATATATACTTAGGTACATATAGAATGTGCATGTCAATTTTTGTTAACTTCAATTAATGCCTAAACAAACAATTTGTTAAAGATGTTGCCACATGCATGTTGGGTGGGGCATTAATTAGATGGTGTTTGATAAAATTTTTAAAGTACTCCTTGGATATATAAGAATTTATAAACTCTCAACAATAATTAATTGGTAAAAAATAATCTTTATAACTTATAGGGAAAATTGGCAAAAATGTTCCGTATATTGACAATAATTATAAAATTATTTTGTATTTAAATCACTTTTTAATTTTGCCCTTTATGTTTCAAAGATTTGTAAAAATGCCCCGATACCGGCTACAACCACTTCTAACCGGTAGTCTTTTTGATGAAAATGCCCCATTCTCCCTAAAATAATTAAAAATTAGTGATTTAAATATAAAAACTCTTTAATAAAAATTACTTAAATGAAAAAAATTAAAATAAAACAAAATACACCAAATTATTTTAAAATTTAAATATTTTCTGAAATAAATGAATATAGGATTTGGCTCTTTATTCAACTTGTAATCTCAATGTGACTCTCTTGAGTACCACTGATGCTCTCCTTCTATCAATATATTTGATTTGCCATTAAAAAAATATAGGGGTTTATAAACCCTCAACAAATACTTGGCGAGAAAATAATTTACACTTTATAAACTCCAAATAAAGAGAAAAAAAAAAAAAAAAAAACACCCCGACTTATTTTTTTAAAAAAATTTCGGGAGTTATACTTAAATAATAATTTTCTAAATTGAAAGAATCACCCCCATATATTCTTCCCCATTCCCTCCCTTTCCATCTCCATCCAAATTAGGGTGTCCGACAGTAGTAGACTGTGTTCTAAGGGTGATCCGATTATGTGTCAACATCAAATTTTAAATGATGTCACGTCATTTTAGTTCATCATATATACTCATTAATTTAATTGTTTATAAGGTGTGTAATTCTTTTAGGGTTAAAGGTAAAAGTGGTCCATGCTCCAAATGGTCATTTTGTGTTTATTTTAATTGTAAATTAATCTCGCAAAAATCACTTTTACACTTTGTTATACAAAAGGACTATTATTATTAAAAAAGGACCACTTTTGCAATGTCATATTTCTTGTGGGACTACTTTTGTATTTAACTCGGTTTTTAACTTAAAGACGAAAGAATAGTTCGCTTTGTGCTCACCGCGCAGCTGCGTGTTATTTACACAGATATGATGTAGCATTTGGAATAAATGCCTTGGGAGCCATGCACGTCCGAGACTTTGCCATAAAATGCTCAAAGCTAGAAATGTTGCTTCAAGTATCCACGGGTTAGTTATGTTGCCATTTATCAACTTATCCAATTCGATTTTTGATAAATTCTCCTCTAAAATTTGTTCACCGCATGAAACTGGATTTATCAATAATATCATTACATTTGTTCAAGATATTATCACTATTCTTATAAACGATACCTAATATTTTACATACACACATTGAACTTCGTAAATATATAAATGTTATGGTATTAGTTTAAAAGTGTGGTGATATTACTAAATGAATGTAATTGTACTAGCTTAACACGCTCATTTCCTTATTGTTTTTATTCGTCACACATGAGATAAGACATTACTCAAAGAGAGTTTTTTTTTATACAAATTATGAATTCATCTTAATATGTGTGTGTGTATAAAGATTTTCTTTTCTTACTAGCTATCTCTGGTGAGTTGTGGGTGTGGAGTTAAAAAAATTTTATCCTGTAATTTTCAATTTTTTTGTGAAACGTCCCAAAATAGTTAAAAAATTAATTTTGTCCCCTAACTTCCTATGTAGCTCAATTTAAGCCTAACAATGTCCTTTTTTGCTCATTATTAGTCACATAACTTTCATTTTTCGCAAATCATCTCAAGAAGTGTGATAAAAATAACGACATTTGACAAATATTGAATGTAAATAGAGCAATACAAAATTAAGGGACTAAAATAATTTTTGTAACTATCTTGGGACCATTTGCGAATAAAGGTAAAAGTTACGAGATCAAACATGTTTTTAACTTTGTGAATGTGTTGTATTTAAAAGAAAAAATAGATCAAGATAGACAAATTTGGACGTATATAAAATTATGCAATTACATCAAATCTAAAGAGGAATATTAATAATTTATCCTAAATTTTAATTCACTTTAACAACTATTTAAGCTAATTACGATGGAAAATTACTAACCGTGTATTTATATATATATATATATATATATATATATATATATATATATATATTTGTAGCTTATGTGCACGGCACAAAGGCAGCACTCGTGACAGAGAAGCCACTTCATATGGGTGAGACACTTCCTGGAGCTAAAATTACCTTTTTAGACATCAACATCGAGAAGACAATAATTGAAGAAAAATTAAGAGGTCTTCAAATTCAGAAGGCAACAGAAAAGAAATTGCTAGAGCTATGAAAGAATTGGGCCTTGCAAGGTTCATCTATTACCCCTATAATCACATGCATGTATATATAAATGTCGGCAAAAACTTGTATGAGACCGTCTCATGTATGAGACCGAATCACTTTTTAATAAATTATTATCACTTTTTTAAAAAGTGATACAAATTAGTATAAAAGTGACAACAAATTAAAAAGTGATAACAATTTATGAAAAGTGAGAACAATTTATGAAAAAGTGATAACAAATTATGAAAAAGTGATAATAATTTATTAAAAAGTGATTCCGTCTCATGCATGAGACAGTCTCACACAAGAGTGCCCCATAAATGTCATATGCATGCGCTAGCTAATTGTTGTATATATATTTTGAGATGCAACGAGTATTTTAAGTGGTGTTTTTATTTATGAAAAATAATTTTAGTCCTGTAAGTTACACCTATTTCGATTTCAGCCCGTCGACTTTTAAAATTGAAAATTTTCAGTAACTTTTACTATTTTGACGATTTGATCCTATAATCAGCTATAAGAGGTGAAACACCCAGTTGACCACTCAAACTCTGCCACGTGTATAATTCAGGCTTTGACACGTGAAGAGCAATCGGAAGGTTCACCTTTTATAGCCGGTTACCGGATTAAAATTTCAAAAATGAAGTTACATGACTATTTTCAATTCATGAAAGCCAACGGGAATAAAACCAAAGTAGGAATAACTTCCAGGACTAAAAAAATTATTTTTCCAGCTTGTATTTACTAATTTTCAGAATTTTAGGTTATCTCATTAAACTGGCGATCAATGTTGCATCGTGTTTTGATTGAATATCATATGCTATATATGTGTATACGTAACTTAGACCCATAACTTAGGGGTTATGTTTAAAGGACAATAATTTTATGAGTTTATGAATGTAAGACATTATGATTTAAATTTTATAAAAATGTAGGACAATCGAGCACGAATAAACCCAAATCGGGCTTAAAGGTCACGTGAGTTATACGATTGTTCCACATTCACATGATTTTAAAAACATAGTGTCCTACATTTAAAGACCCGTAAATGTGTATATGTAGAAAAATTGTGCAACGTACTCCACTCGTGATTGATCCAAATTTGGGTTGATGGTCTTACATTTACACATTTTAAAATATAGTGTCCAACATTCACATACTTAATAACTTATAATCCTTTTAACTCTCCTAAGTTACGGCCTAATAAAATATTTCTTTCTGTATATGTGCACCTCATCACTTCTCACATACATGGTGTGTGATAGTACACGTGATGAAATAACTTGTGCAGGTAACATATATAAGATCTGAATAATTACTCTAGCTACTATAGTTTAATATTGTCACCGATAAACAATGTTACAATTTTGAAAGATGAATTATAACTCATTTATACAAACATCTAATATTTGTATGATCAGAGCAAAGATGCATGGGTGGCAAAACACTTATTTATTTACTAAGGCAATGGGGAGATGGTGTTGGAGAAGTTCAAGGAAATTAAGGCTAATGTCATTATATTTCGTCCAACTATTATCACAAGTACTTTTAGAGATCCATTCCCTGGTTGGATTGAAGGTATAAGGTATCTATTCTAATTATCTTTCTCCACATATCTTACGAATAAATTGCATTTTTGGTTCCCCAATAGAATAAGTGGTCAGCAAAATAATTTTTTTTTTTACTTTTAATCTCGTAGTTTTTTTCTACATTTTTGTCATAACAGAATTGCGCTTTGGCCCCAAAAATTATAAATTGCAGTTTTGGATCTAAAAATAATGGTTGGGACTATTTTTGCAAAAAAAAAAAAAGGACAAAAAAGAATGAGGGATCAAAATTATTGTTGAAAAAATTTTGTGGGACCATAGCTGTAATTTTCCCTATAATTGTGAAATAGGTGATTGGGTTCATTCTTGCATGATATTTGATGATCATTTTATGTTGAACCTGGTGTATTTCATTGAATATCTTAAGTCAATGGGTTTAATTTTGTGGAACTAATACTTTAATGCAAGTGTTGACTCATTTCTAGGAAAAAGGTGAAAAACGGGTAAAGAATCGAGCTAGACAACAACTTGGTGAGCAAGATCCATTCTAGGACGAGAGGTAGTGAGAAGTGAGAAGAAAGTGATCAGTTCGATACACAAGTTTTGATGAGGCGAAAAATATTGGAGAAGGGTCAAAAGTTGAGAACAAGAGGAATTGAAGTCACTTGGCCGAGTGGGAGGTCACTTGGCCGAGTGGGAGGTCACTTGGCCGAGTGAAATGAAGATGCTCAAGTCACATTTCGCGAAAGGATGCCACTCGACCACGACCTATATGACTCGGCCGAGTGAAGACATGTATGGCCGAGTTGGCAAGTTACGTGAAGAATTCCCACTCGACTGTAAGCAAGGCCACTCGGCCGAGTGAGGACACTAGTGGCCGAGTCACCCCATCCCAGAAAGAATCCCACTCGACCGGGGCATAGGTGACTCGGCCGAGTGGGATATAAAATGCCCGAGTTGGACACTTCCAGTTCAAAAGCCACTCGACCAACATCCAAGCCACTCGGCCGAGTGGAACCCTCGATGGCCGAGTGGGACCATCGCTGCGCATTTTTGAGTGGAATTTCATCATTTTCAAGGCCCTTAATTGCAAAAGGGAATTTGTAGCTTTGCCCCCACTATAAATACCTCTCAATTCAGCTGATGAAAGGAGCTTTTCCACACTTAGAACATTTCATAGGGATTTAGTTTAGAAATTCTCTCTGCACTCATTTGCACATTACACATAGTGATAGGTGTTCTTAGCTTTTGGAAGGATTTGAATTACCCAAGAGTTATAGCTGATAAATTTGATCATTCAAGTTGTATTAGACTCCATCAAGGTGACTTCTACCATTTATTTTCAGTTTTGTTATCTAATTCCAGCTTAATCATGATTCCTATTTACTTATTGTTCATGGGTTTCTTTCAATTAGCCATGATTGGCTAAATTTCATATGTGCTTGGGTGTAATGATCCCTTGATGAGTTGATTTTGGTGAATTGATGATTGGGTGTTCATTTGTTGAGGTGATTAATTGTCTTAATGATGCTTTGCATGATTTAATTGCTAAGGTGAGATTTGATCTTGTGTTTATTGATTTAATTGATGCAAGGATACTTGGTTGATTGAATTGATGCATAGGTGTTAGGTTTGCTAAAGTGATTGAAGTGGATATTTGGTTAACACAAGGATACTTGGTTGATTAATTAGAACCTCATTAAGGCACATTGATTACTTGTTGTTGCTTGTAATTAGTGAGGGGGTGAGAGTGTCGTCTCTTACATTCCTACGTGTTTAATCGATCATTTAGAACCTAGGCTTATCAAGTACGGTTTTATATGAATTAATTGTTGGTTATCCCTATGATCCCTTTTGAATGAACACTTGATTGTTGATGATCCGAATTTGACGAGTCTTTGGTGATTTGCACCCGAGCACTATTATCTCATCCTTGGTATTTTTGTGTTGATTGTTTAGTTTAATTTCTTGTTGGATTTGTGTTGTTATTTTGTTGCTTTTCTTTTGCAATCTTGACTTGCCGCTATAATTCTAAAAACGTGCAATTTCATGGCTTCACCGTACTCCTAGTCCCTTGGGTTCGATAACTTTGGTCGCAAATTTTCTTATCACTAAAAAGACGATCAATAGGTCCCCTTTTTTACCTCATCTCTTCATAATCTCGCGTTTTGATTTCCCTAGTACTCCGTTTATGATATTTTCTTTTCCTAAAAAAATGTGGAATACATTTTTTTCAATTCACATTACTAAGTTGATAGATCTTTTGAATGCCAAATTAACCGATCTTTTTATGATAGAACTGTGGATGCCATTTTTGTTGCCTATGGTAAAGCCAAATTGAAATGCTTCATTGGTGATCCGAACACAACACTGGATATTGTAAGATTTAAACTTACTTTCATTTCAAATAATGTTTATTTATTGAATCACATGTTTATTATTACATCACTATTTGAAAAATGTTTGATTTTGTGTGTTGTACTTCTCAAATCAAATTAAACAGTGACACTTTCAAATGCTAAATAGTGACACTTCATCTACTAAATAGTGATACTCAAGAAGTCAGTTCACGTGAACCTAAATTTATAAAAAGAGTTTGTGTATAAATACATGCATACATATATATATATATATATATATATATATATATATATATATATATATATATTTATGAGACTTTTACGTAAATTCCAAATTATTACTCCCTCTCGTGCCCATATAATCTTCTCGCTTTTTCTATTTTGGTCCGTCTCATTATAAGTTTCTCATTCTAAAATACTTTCCAAATCTATATTCTTATGTTTTACTATTACTTACACTTACCGTCACTCAATTATTTCACTTTTGTCTAAACCTCTTAACTTTCTTCTCTTACCATCATATCACTTGTACTATACGTATTATTATATTACTTACCTTAATGTTTGTGCCCAAAAATAACGAGAAATTTATATAGGAACAGAGGGAGTACATTTTATATATGCTTCAAACTTTTTTCACCTACCCCATAAACTAGCATGCAATTTATCACATGATAAATATTTTCACATTATATATTGAGATGCAGATTCCAGGTGACATGGTGGTACACTGTATGATTGCAGCAATAGCATCGCATTCCAATGATAAAAAGGGTTTATTCGTATATCATGTTGGTTCATCACGACAAAACCCTATTTATGCACTAGAGACCACGAACCTAATGGTTCGTTATTTAACTAAAATCCACTACTTGATAGCCAAGGCAATCCTATCCGAGTAAGAAAAATTAAAAGCGTTGAATACGATGAACAAGTTTCACAAACATATTTCAATCCACTACTTGCCACTCCTCAAGGTCAGTTCTTATTTTGATTTTTATATTTAATTTTGATCTTGTTATCGTTACGAACATGTAAATATACATGAATTGATTTAACATCTTTACATATAAAAATCGAATAATCTAATGGTTTGTTAAATTTAGGGAAAATAGTTGTTTTAGTCCTGTAAGTTACCTCTCTTTCGATTTTATAACTTTTAATTTTTTATATTTTGATCGATAACCAACTGTAGGAGGTGAAATATCAATTTTGCATTGACATGGTAGAGGCTAATTCGTCAATCGGATGTTTTACCTCTTTGTCGGTTACCGGACCAAAATGTAAAAAAAAAAAAAAACAAAAACAAAACCAAAATTAAATGTCTATTTTCAATCCGTAAAATCAACAAGGATATGAAATCAAAACAACTATTGCTCAAAATAGAACTACATTTTTCATATCCAAAATAAGAGCTACAAGTCCAATCCTGAAATGGATAACACCTATCAACCAATTAACCTCCTAATAAATTAACAACTTAATCAAGTTCAAAAGTTACTAGACCAATACTGAAATACTGAATTCGCATCAGATTTCTACCGTTGCTAAAACGTTACTCACCCGCCACTAATTAATGTAAATAACAAAAACAAAAAAAAACATCATCCATATTCTCTATTTCTCATGAAATATAATATATAGTATTTGTCTCTCTTTGAAATTGACAAAATGCAATTGCGACCAACGGATTTGATCTTATGCCCGCAGTGGGCATCAATTTATATGTCCACTACCAATCATGTGATGCCACATAAGTAATTAATTAAATAATAGTGGGCTCCCTATATATGTGGTATCACATGATAGGTGATTGGCATGCCACATAAGCGGTGGACATATAAATTGGTGCCCACCCGTGGGCATAAGATCAAATATGTTGCTGCCAAATGGCCTCAATATTGCTCAACTACCTAGTACTCTCTCCGTTACGCAATCATTTTCACACTTTTTTTTATTATCTTAAAATACTTTTGTACACCCTTACATGAAAAATCAAACCCCACCCTTATACAATTTTATACAAAATATTATTACTTTTGGATTTACACATACATACAATCCAACTTATTTTTTTAACTTATAAGAAAACGTTTACAAAATTAACCTTCAAACTCCTATTCATTAATTTTCTTATTTTGTGTGCTTTTGCACATGTGAAAGAAATCTGATGAGAACCGCGACGTAAAATTTCGATTTATCGTAACCCCGACTCAGGCCGGCAAGTTATCGATAATTTTGCAAAGAATTTGCAAAGAAGAAAGCTATGAAAGCTAATCAATTTTCTCATTATTCCAAAACAAGAGCTACAAGCCCCTATTTATACATGTATTCCATCATGAAATATATAGCACCTAACAACCAATTAACTTCCTAACCACTATAAAACTAACAAACTAACAACTTAAAGAAAGAAATCTATCAAAAGAATTACAAAAACCAAGTCCAAAAAGTTACTGGACCAATACTGAAAAATTAAGTTCTCATCATTCCCGGCTCCATAAAGAACATCCTTGTCCTCAAGGATATGCTCCGAACTGATCTTTTATTTTTGTAACATCAAGAGAAGAAGCAGGATTTTCCTCCGCCGAAAACGAACCCCAATCCAAAACTCCTCTATCATTCATCCTCCATCCTTTAACATCTTTCATCTTGGCAGCAAACACAATGTTTTTACCAGTATTTTTTTCAAGAAAGAACATGCCCACAAAATCCCAGCTCTCCCATATAATAGTTCGTCCCGAAGATCCTTTGAAAGCTTAATCTCCTTGAACTTTGTTATGTAGTGGAGGCATAGTTTTTCATCATCGCTATCAAGTGCCGCCACATCACCAAGAGTGTGTACACCAACCTGTCCATATATGGAAGTGACTTGCCCATAGCCTTGAGAAGCAGATTCACAGACTTTAATGATATCAAACATATCATTTGGGAAGAAACCATCCGCCATTATTTTCCAAGATTTGGGTTGTTGATTACTGCTAATTCCCAAACTAGCATGGATATCATCATCCACTTCGGCTTTAGACGGTCTAATTTCTTGAAATTCATTAGAGACATCTTCCCCCACGACATTAATTCGGTCACAATACGAAAGCAGCCTTCGTCAAACTCGATCTCGTCTGAAATTTCCCTCGAATTGCTGCACAAATCGGAGGGTGAACACGACGACCTTTTGCGTTTCTTGCGCCTAAGCATGCGATCAATTTTCTTTTCCAATCGACCCACGACTTTCCCCATTGATTCGACTCTTCCTTTTAATCTGGTAACAACCATTTCCATTCGATCTAGCTTGGTTTCCAAGAGCTCAAGACGCACACCATCTTCCATGTTCTTGTACTTTCTTTTTTGTTCAATGATAGACTATCCATTGATCCTTTAGTATTTGAAGCGCGATTCTCACCGTAATTCCACCTCTCAATGAAAGCACCAATTGATGAGAACCGCGACGTAAAATTTCGATTTATCGTAACCCCGACTCAGGCCGGCAAGTTATCGATAATTTTGCAAAAGAATTTGCAAAGAAGAAAGCTATGAAAGCTAATCAATTTTCTCATTATTCCAAAACAAGAGCTACAAGCCCCTATTTATACATGTATTCCATCATGAAATGTATAGCACCTAACAACCAATTAACTTCCTAACCACTATAAAACTAACAAACTAACAACTTAAAGAAAGAAATCTATCAAAAGAATTACAAAAAAACCAAGTCCAAAAAGTTACTGGACCAATACTGAAAAACTAAGTTCTCATCAAAATCATGGGACGGAGGGAGTATATTTTTACTATCATACGGCTAATACTTTGTTTGGCTTGTCTCTCTTTGAAATTGATTTTATTTTATTTTATTTTTTGCAGATACTTAAATTGATAAACATATTATCCTTGAACCATTTTGAAAGTATATACAGCAAATCAAAACACAGAGTCAACAAAGCCTTGCGTCTAGCAGATGTCTACGAGCCCTTCGCGTTTTCCCAAGCAATGTATGTATATCTTAAACCTTTCACCAATTTGGATGTAATTACTAAATTAATTCCTAATTTCTTTCATATTTATTTATTAATGCATATATGCACGTGCACAATACTTGCAATATTTTCCTGTCAAAATAATAATAATAATAATAATAATAAAATAATAATAATAATAATAATAATAATAATAATAATAATAATAATAATAATACTTGCAATATATATTCTAGCATACGGTGTGCATGTATTTGGCGGAATGGAATACAATAATAATATATAGACTAAATCTCATATCAACTCGTGTTCGCGCGAACTTTCTTTTTCAAGTGTCGGTATTATATATCTTGTTTAAAAATTACGGTGATACTTATATGCACTATTTAAGAAAAAAATTAGTTCATGTGATGAACTTAGTTCACATAAGTTTTTGCGTAATTTGAATTGAATATTTTGAGGTCAAATTACATATGTACGTATATGCGTAAATTGATTTTTAAGGACCATGACTTTTAAAAATAGCAAATGGAGGTCAAAGCAGCCCGAATCAACTAAAATTGGGCCCAAAGTTCAGCCCGAATTCAGGTTTAATTGGGCCAAGTTTCAGTCTCAATCGGGCCAATTAACCCGGTTTGGACTGATTTGGTTTCAATTCGTCACTTTTTAAAGTTATTGTCCTTAATTTGTCAGCCCAAAAAGTTATGGTCCTTAGTTAAAAATATTTTCTCCATGCGTATAATTCGCTAATCTCACTCTTTAATTCGTTTCCTTTTTTTGTTTTTCTCACAGTTTTGATGATGCTAACACTGAGAAATTGAGAGTGAAAATAAGAGGAAGCAACATGAACAAGGACATTCTTAATTTTGATCCAAAGAGCATTACATGGGATGAGTACTTCATCAACATTCATTTTTCAGGACTCGTTAAATATGTCTTGAAGTGATTGTCAATTAATGACATTATTTATATTTGTGTGTGTGCCTCCAACAATCTTGTGCTCTTAATTATGTATGAATAATTGAATAAGAAACAATGGAATTATTCAAAATTTAAAGATCGAGTTTGTAATGTGTGTAAGCAAGTTTCGCCATATATAAAATTGATTTGCAACTATTATTTTTAAGTGAAACAACTAATATATTTTAATGAAATAACCTCGAAGGATTATAATATAGGCTTCGACCTTAAGAGCTCCTCTTTAGGTCTCGGGTTCGAAACCTCACAAGGTATGACAATTCTTGAGATGGACTAGTGCATACAGCGTATAGCTCTGGTTTCAATTGGGCTCCCTAGTGAACGATGGAATTGGTCCTCCAAATTTTTTCGGTCCTTAAGTGAATACCGAGTCATAAAAAAATATTCTTTAATGAAATACTTCCTCTGTCCCACGCTTCTTTGCATACTTACCTTATTCGTCCCTCTCGAGTTGTTTGCACACCTATAAATGGAAACATCTTTCATTTTTAGCACCCTCACAATACACATTTATGTACATCAATGTCATTACTTTTTCAACTCAATTAACTAATCTCTTATTTTATATAAACATGATTTACCAATTATACCCTCCTTTTAAGTTGGTCAACTCTCTTAAAAGTGTTTTTCTTAATCTCTGTGTCCAGTCAGTTGTACAAACTACTTTGGGACGGAGAGAGTAACTAATATCTTATAATAAAAAAACTAATACTATTTAGTGAAACAACTAATACTCTCAAAATAAATTTCACGTCAAAATTTATTCACAAAATACTTTGTCTTCAATTATGGTATGGACACAAAATTTCACGGCCTTACGGGTTTTGGGAAATAGATTGAGATTTGTACACAAAATTTATTCCAAATGTGCGATAATGGTGTTTGACCAAAACATTGTTCAAAACAGAAAAACACTTCAGTATTTTTTTTTCTTAATTGTCTTCATATTTTGAGGATAACATGTTAAAATAATGCAAATGTCTTCAAATTTCACTACTTGTGCATTTTGAATAAAGTTTTAATTATAGTGAATTTACACCCAAAAGAGTAGAAAAAACACATAAAAAAGAATAGACTAGTTTACAGATAGAAAGAGACCAAGACGAAAAAAATTGAGTCAGAAAATAAGAACGATAGATAGATGTGAATATGGCATTGAGTGTCTTTGAGTTGAAACTGGCTGTTGTCACTTCATCATTTGTCCAATCAAGCTCTCTCTTTATTCGGGCTTCACTATCATCATGTAGATGGAACTATTGGTGGAGTCCATCTAGCTAAAATACTCCTCCATGCACGTTCATCAATGGATTTGATGTACAAGCGCATCTTAGGCTTCCAAATAGTATAATTTGTTCCATCAAGAACTGGTGGCCTAATCGGAGCTGTCATAGGATATTCCATTGCAATACACACCAACGCAGGATTAAAACTCGGGATAACGAGTTTAATGGCTCGTGTCAATTGAAGGTGTGCGTGAGTGTTTGATGTAATGTTGACATATTCGAAGACAACATAGACAAAAAAATAAATAATCAGAAATACACAGCGGAAGTCTTAAACACTTTGCAAGATGAATATCAAAATTTTGTATAGACTATGAATGAGTCTATACTGCTAATCGGCGAAATATCACTTTGCAATGAATTAAGGGACCATTTTCAGCATACAATCTCAATTTACAGGGATGGAGATAGTTGGCTACTGGACTCAAATTTTGCTGAGGCCTTCCCTGAAATTACAAAGGATATTATTAACCTGAGAATACCTTCGGGCTCGAGGGATATCATGGTGTGGGCTAAACATAAATCGGGTCAGATTAACTCTGCAGCTGCTTATGAATATTGTCGGAATGAATTTCCACGAGTTAATTGGGGGTTGTGGATATGGGCAAAATTTATTCCTCCAACAAGATCGTCACTCGTATGGCGACTAATTTGGTCGAAAGTTCCAACATGGGACACTTTAGAATCCTACGGGATCAATGGGCCGTCGAGGTGTGTGTTATGCAAAGTTGATTCAGAAACTCCTGATCATTTGTTTTGTTACTGTTCTTTTATGACAAAAATTAGAGATAAGATCATGGAGGTTTTTGAGATATCATTGGACAGCAACCATGGCTTCCATCACCTGTTCGTTCAAGTGATCAATGAAAATTTCAGCAAAAGAACTAGCAGCTTTTGGAGGCTTACGTGGGTGACGTTCCTGTGGATGATATGGGGGCCCGGAATGCTGCTATTCATGATGAAATTCAACCAATTCAAGCGGTTTTTGACACAGCTTTGGGCCTACGTGAAAGAAATTAATACAGAAAAGATGGGGTTCAATGCAAGATCGGTGACGGAGCTATGGCGTATGGCTGCTATTGGTGTGTCTATAGTACCAGCGCTAGCTCCGATTATTGTTTCTGTAAGATGGTGCCCACCGCCTCCTAGCTACATTAAAATAAATACGGATGGGAGCGCGGTTCATGGACACATTCAGGGAGGAGTTGTGTTTCGCAATTGCATGGGGTTCGTGGAGCTAGCTATGGCACGTAAATATGGTAGAGGATTGGCCTATGAAGCTGAAATAAGCACTGCTATTGAGGGCGTTACTTCGGCAATTAAGCTGGGATGAACAAAAATATGTTTGGAATCGGACTCTACGTATGTTGTGTCCTTATTTCAAAATTCTAGCATGGAAATACCTTGGGCTTTTAGATCAAGATGGGGTGGATGCAGGATCAACTTCAAGGAATAGATATCAAAGTTGGACATATATATCGTGAGGGGAATAAGTTGGCTAATGCCTTAGCGTCGTTCACTGAGTTTGAGGATTTAATTGTTTGGAACATAATTCCAAAATTTATTCAAGACATTGCGGAAAAGGATAGATTTACGAAATATTTTATAATTATGTGATTCTTGTTTTCCTTTAGAGAAGTATCCCTTTTTTCCTTGTTAGGTGTGAGGGTTTTACCCTAACAAGGTTTTTAATGGGGCTCCGGCCTCTAGATCGACATGTGATCCTATGGTTTTTAGGTTTTTTTTTTTAATATAGCAACTAATTCAACTATTAAATGTTGAGTGATACAATCGGTGAAAGCATGAGCTACACAGTGAATAGATCTATGTATATAGTGACTAGATGTTAATCAACTAACCTATCAAGAATACAAATAAAAATCTAAATATTGAGTGAAATGTTGAAACATTCACCAACGGAAGTATCGAGTATGAAACATCAATAAACTCAAATAATCTAAGCTAATAGACTACGCTAGATTGTGTTTCCCTCAACTCTAAGTATCATCTTCATAGCAGTGTATTTATAGATATTTTCAGACACAAGTGTGCTTGAAGATAACTTCCACATCTCCCTTGAAAGTAACTTCTAGTAACTTCCCCATGATCTTTTCAACTCTTCACTCTTGTCTTTTCTAACGCATGACTTATAGTAACCGCCATAAGCCTTCTTCTCGTAAAACCAAGACATTGAACAAGATATTTCGTGGGTTAAAGGTTAGTGGAAGTGGAAGGACGAATTCTAATGTTGTGACTAGAATGTTGGCACATCCCGAGTAACACTTATCACTAACATCAACAATCTCCCCAATTCAGTCTTTCTACTATAACACACCCGATGTTGCACCATTGATCGTAATGTGTACACTATAAAGATAAGTAAATTAACATCAAGCTAATGACATTTCATTACTTAGCCAAAATATACGAGAAATAAAAATAGTAAACAATAAACACAACACAAACCAAGACTAAGTATACGATCATAAATATAATCAAATACTAGACTTATAAAAACATAAATCAAGCATAACAAAACAAAGTTCCGTAAAAACAAACACAAAAACAATGAAAAAACTTAGAACATAACATAGAAAAATAAATCATAGCAACACAAACTTGAACATAAAAACTCAATCTAATACCAAATTAATAATAAGTTCGTAAATCGAGCATAAGTATCAAAGCATATACCTACACTATTATAAGTTTATAGAAAACAAAACACATCAAAACAGAAATTTAACATGAGTCTTTACAAGAATAAGATAGAGCTATAAATGAAAATCGAGAAGATTGGGGTCATTAAGTATAACTGCATCTTCATAGGTCCTGCACAAACTCCCCCTTTCTTCAAGCTCTTCCATTCTTTAAAGCTCCCCTTACTCGGATCATCAATGGCCCCAATCATCTAAGTCGTCATACAAAGACACTAAGGTCCTCATCATCCCGCCATCGCATCAATCTTATCAAAGATCCACATCCATATTCGAACTATTGGGTCCATCATCATTGTTGTCTGGATTGTTAGGCCCATTTGATGAGAACCGCAAATTAGGAATTTCGATTTATCAGAACCCTACTCGGCCGGCAAGTTATCGATAATATTGCAATGAAATTGCAAAGTAGAAAGCTATGAAAGCTAATCAATTTTCTCATTAATTCCAAAGAATGAGCATACAAAGCATTATATAGAAGTTACTTCCTAACAACTTGTTAATCCTAACTAACTTCAACAAGCGGTTAACAATTCTAATGCAAAGAAACAAAATGATCCCAAAAAGATAAAGGACCAGAAAAATAAAAAGGACTAAAAGTAACAAGGGCACAATTGGAGCAGTCCACAACTCAGCCTGCTTATTGTACTTGGCCCAACCTCGCTGGATTCTTCGAGACCCATTTTCTTTGTTCTCATCATTCCCAGCCCCATAAACAACATTCTTGTCCTCAAGGATAAGCTCCGGACCGATCTTTTATTTTTTGTAACATCAAGAGAAGAAGACAAGACTTTTCCTCTATCGAAAATGAATCCCGATTCAAAAGAATTGCAAAACATTAACTTTTGATGTTGACTAATCTGATGTTTAGAGTTATCACTGAATGTGGATGCCCAAAATGCTAGAATGTCAAAAACTTGGTCATGAAGATCCTCTTTTGACCCATTAGTCAATAGTGAAGACATAAAATTTCATCTGACTTCTTTTTCAACAGAAGTTGCTACTTCAAGGTCCTGTCCTCGACATTTTGACAGTTGATTCAAGTGAACTGAGAATTTACAACATCTCTCAAGTCTTTTCTCGCATTCCGAATCTACAAAATGTAGTGAAACTTCAATAAGTGTTTCTTGACAATTGCGCAGAAGAGACGAAGGCATCAAATATCTGACATTCTTTGTCAAAAAATGCCCCCAAGGACCATGCTCGTCAAATATACCACTTGGGTGGCACCGAAGAAACGACGGGATCGACTGGTGGAGGAGCAGCGACGGTCGGAATACGCTAGCATCCTTCTCGAGGCTCTCGAAATCAATTACTGGAATATTGAACCTTTCTAGATGCTGAATTGAAATTCTTGCAACCCGTGATGGAAACCCCAATTCTGAAAGAAACCGCCATGTGCGGTGGTTTAAAACCGTGTTCTCCCGAACGAATAGAAAATTTCCGAATCAATCCCACCCATGAAAAATCACCAATGATTTGAGCAAGGGGCATAAAATCCTATGATTGGGATATGAGAATTGTTAATCCCTAGCTTGTTGAGTTTCAGCGATGAGAACCTATGCTAAAAATCTTCGTCCACTGCACTCTGGAAAGGCACAATTTGAAGAATTGATTCTTCCCCTTTACCCACCATGGTAGACATCATAATCTTTTTAAAGAAGATTGGCTCCTCTCCGTGGAACAGGATAATTTCACGATCTTCTTGGGTAACACCTTCGCTCGCATTTTCTCTGATGGCGAACTGTCGTGAGCAAGATGGGGGAAACGAGTTCCGGTGGTGAGCGTTCGGCCATAGTCGCCGGAGAAAGGTGGGACAACGTCAAAGGAGTAGCAGAGGACATTGTTGTTGGTGGAGGAGACTCAAGAATGATGAAAGAGAAAGAGAAAATGGATGGGGATTTTGGGTTTGATAACTATTTGACTTCTAAAGCTTATTATCAGATCTGTCCGAAAGTTGAAGGGGGTTTGTTGGCAAAAATCCAGCCATTGGTTAATTAAGTGGAAAATCTTGATCGTCACCTCTCTGGAAGAATTAATGCTAGATTTTGAGTTATTTCATTTTGGTCCTTTAAGTTAAAGAAGCCTATTTTATGGCACTTGTTTTTTAATATTTGCATTTCAAGTTGTGGTCCCCTTTGTTACTGTAAAAGGGGAATTCTGTTGGAAGAATGGTATGCAGAAACATTCTAATTTCTCCCTTCATTCTGTCCTTTCTAATCTCTCTCCTCTCTCTACAATTCTATTCTTATCTTCAAGTGTTCTTCAAAAAATTAAAACATAAACCCAGAAAATCCATACAAAAATATATATAACAAATTACAGTAGTGTGAAACCACTACATGAACCTTCTAATTCCACCGCAAATTGGTTGAATACCAGACAGTTTTCTTTGAACTTATCGGTGGCCTCTTGCGAAATTCAACCTCTTCATTCTTGCCAATTCTCCTTAATTTCTTATTCATTGGTATCGTCCATCCTTCTTGTGTTGTTGCCGAGCAATCGTTTCAACAAACATTCAATTCGATTCGCCTTCCGCTCAATTGAACCGACTTGCCTGTTGATGTTTGTCATGCTCCTATCCATTATATTGAACCTCCTCTCTAATACTTCTATGCATTCTTGATGTGTTCTTGACACTTTCTTGCGATTTCTTGAGTTCATGATTCTCAAGAAATTTGAAGTGTGATTCTCATCGTGATTCTTTCTCTCAATGAAAGCACCAATTGATGAGAACCTGCAAATTAGGAATTTCGATTTACCGCAATCCCTACTCGACGGGCAAGTTATCGATAATTTTGCAATGAAATTGCAAAGAAGAAAGCTATGAAAGCTAATCAATTTTCTCATTAATTCCAAAGAATGAGCATATAAATCATTATATAGAAGTTACTTCCTAACAACTTGCTAATCCTAACTAACTTTAACAAGCGGTTAACAATTCTAATGCAAAGAAAACAAAATAATCCCAAATAGATAAAGGACCGTAAAAATAAAAAGGACTAAAAGTAACAAGGGCACAATTGGAGCAGTCCACAACTCGGGCACGCTTGCCGTGCCTTGGCCCAACCTCGCTGGATTCTTCGAGACCTATTTCCTTTGTTCTCATCAACATTGTCCTAAGACATTCGGGTTTCTGTTCCCATTTCGGCATCGAGCAACACTCGTTCTAGCTCCGAAATATCAAGATCTGGTCCTCCGACGACGTAGAATAAAGATCCACATCAACGGCGGCACAGATCCAACACCATCAAGGCGGTGGCGGCGGCAACATCGAGTCCTACTCCCCTGTTACGGTGGAAATGATCCTCTCCCATATCCGCTTACGCATTTCAAGATTACTTAACAGACATTTTAAGTGAGAAATTGAGTTATCTGTCATGACAATTTGATCCTGAATAAAGCTGCGGTTGTAGCTGCGGAATGTTGGCGGCGTGTGTGCCAACATTTAGAGGAACATCAACCTGTCTGAGCGAGGAACTTCAGGTGTGCATTGGGATCTCGTATGGTAGATCAATTACCCTTGGACCACTTCTCGGCACATGAGAAATTCCCAGGACTTAATGCAAATGAGCCGATAATCTCGAATTCTCTCTTTGAAATCCTTGTGCGAAATCATCATGTGAATCGGACTAGGTATGGCAACAATCCTTGCTAGACACTCTCCCGAGTAAGTCATCATGTTATCAAAAATTGTTTTCCCCATATTAAACCTCCTTAGATGTCCAATTTTATACATCAAAACAGCTTGCTCCGAAGTCAAGGTGGTAGTGTTTGAAGAGGGCAACCAATTGTAAACAATCGGCTTATGTAGCACATTGAATAGGTGGTTAGAACCGATGAATTCATCCTATACTTCCATACAATTTTTCTACCCCAGGTGATTATACTCATGACTTCATCTAAGTTATCAACCTACGGATCCTCATCATCTCTTGTTTTCGTAAAAGAATTAATCATAGTTGGTGTCACCTCTATAGTCTTACCCCTAAACTTCACTTTCCCATAATTCCTAGAGTTCACCTTAGAAATACCGAACCTTCGATTAGCATAGAATTTATATATCCAATCAATCAAGTAGGGTTTAGTAAATTGAAGGGCATACATCGTGGATCTATCATTCAGATACCCAACAAGATTCATTGAAACAAAATCATCCATCTTTATAATCCTTCACCAACAATCAATCTAGTCCTCAAGGTCCTAAATTTATCACTATACGCACCATGATAGCTTTCATTCGAATCACTTGAAGATAAAGATAGAGAAGAGTTAGTATGTACCTCTTCGATCCTTTTGAGGATGATCCGAGAGCAGTGGATGTTGCCATGGGCGTGGCAACATTCTCGTGCACATCCTGCGGATCATTACATCCTTTACTTTTCCTCTCCGGGTTGGCACCATCTCGGCTAGTGTTTGATTCATCTCTCAATCCTCGGTGCTCCCCCTCGGATTAGGCACCGGGACTAAAGCTCGTTCACCGGGTTCCTTCTCGGGTGGCTTCTCTCATCTCTTCTTGAGAGAAGTTAGAATCGAACACATGAATGGGCTTCGATGCAACACCATCATCGTGCTTTTGCTTCTTCTCTTTTTCGAGTAATCTACCCTATGACCCATTGTTCTATATGATCGCATTTTCTCGACCCACGACCCCTAGAGCTCGAGGCTTTGCAGCCGAGCGATGCAGAAATCGAGCCGTGAGTTCACCTGTATCGGTTGAGTCAAATGATGGGTCTTCCATCGGAGCATCATGTAGCGATTATGGCGGCATAAAGACCAGGTGTTTATACTGGAAATCAACCTCCACATTTCCGATCATGACGGCGGGATAAATTGTTTGCTTGGTCGATTCTTGAATGCATAGACAATCTGATCGTAAGTAGCTTCCTCCGCGAGTTCGATGGTTATTGGGTAAGTTTTGAGAACAGAGTCACTTGGGCTTTGCCGCTATTAGAATTTTGTGGCGTTCCGCCCATAATCGGAGTTTCAATGGATTGAGTTTTAGGAATTTGGATTTCAGATGGAGGAAGAGGGACATCAACGGATCCAACCCTAATTGAAGAGGGTGAAGTTGGGTGAGTTGCGCCAACATTGTCGAAACATTTTCAGTCACCATTGAAGCTAAGAGATGAAGATTTTTCGAGGAAGAAGATGAAGCAGAGAGTTTGAGTGTTTGGATTGTGAAGGTGAAGAGGTTCCTTGATCAGCCATTTGAATTAATACCCTGCAAGCACTTTCAAATTATATTAATTTAATAATCAATTTGAAAACTCATTGCTAATATAAAGAACTAATACCAACAAGTATGAATTAAAATACCTTTAAACTTTGTGCTTTAATTCGAGACTTATGAATGAATGTCTATAACACACTGAACATTAAGGGCCTTAAATAGGAAAAAAAAAAGAATGTAGAAGTTGTGATCACATCGGTGTTAAGAAGATAAAAATCATCACATCCCTAAAAATAGGTCATTACCGAATGTGTGGAAGTTAAATTAAAAACATGCTAAAACCGCTATTAAAATAAAATAATCGCACAATTTAAATAAATTAGACTAATTAATATTGCTAGGAACAATTTAAATTCAATAAATCTACATAAAATAATATTCGAAATTATCAAACTCATGGAGATAAATATATATTTGATGACCGTAATGTTATTCATCGAATGTTGGCACACACACTTCTCAACACAATTTTTACATGAAATTAATTCATTTATGTTGCACTATATTTTGCTATTCTCACTTATTCACATTGATCCATTTTTTCGTAAGAGATCATTGTAGTTGTTAGCTCCGTGTCCCATAATTACTCAATGGATTTATGAATGTATTGATGCATTCAAGTCACCTTTTGAAAAGAGAACATCGTAGTAGTCAACTCGTGCCCCATAGTTACTTAGTGACATAGCATCTAATTGTGAGTTATTTTAATTGCATTTAAGAGAAGTATGTCCAGGACAATTTATATTAATCACAGGTTCTAATACTATTTACACAAGTGAGTTCGAAAATACTAAATATTGCAATACTTAGAAAAATTTTAATAAATTGTTCTAGTGTTGTTACAAATGTAGGCACATTTGATACAACACACAACAATAATAGGTCTAATTTGTGCATAAACCTAGAGATTTCTAAGAGAAGAAAACCTCTCATTATCAAGGGCTTTAATAAAAATATCTCGCAATTTGCTTCTCACAGAATGTATTCCAACTTTACAATTTCTTTCTCTACTAGGTTCCTAATGAAATGGTGTCTTATACTTATATGCTTAGTCAAAGAATGTTGCACAAGGTTCTTAGATATATTAATTGCACTTGTATTGTCACAATAAACAATAAGAGTATTGATCTCCAAACCGTAATCATCGAACATCTTCTTAAGCCAAAGAAGCCGAGTACTACGCTTTCTTGTAGCAATGTATTCAGATTTTGCTGTTGTCAAGGAGACACAATTTTGTTTATGGCTATGCCATGAAACAAGATTGTTACCCATGTAGAAATATCTTCCACTTGTACTCTTACTATCATCACCGTCACCTACCCAATCGCATCACTATAGTCAATCAAAGAACAATTAGTGTCTTTGTTATACCATATTTCATAATCACATGTACCGCCACATATCTAATGATCCTTTTCACCGAATTCATATGAGATTCTTTTGGATTAGCTTGATAACGAGCACATAAACAAACATTAAACATAATGTCCGGCTTACTAGAAGCCGTATATAAAAGACTACCGATCATTGATCTATATAACGTTGGGTCAACATCCTCGCCAACATTGTCTTTACACGCTTTTGTGTTGATCCCATAGGTGTCTTCATGTGTTTAGCATTGTCTAAACCAAACATTTTCACAAGATTTTTGGCATATTTACTTTGTGAGAAGAAAATGTCATCTTTGCATTGTAATCAAGACCTAAAAGTAATTTAAGTCTCCAACCATCGACATTTCAAAGGTAGAGGTCATCTCATGTACAAATAATTCAAGCATCCTTTCACATGTAGAACCAAACACAATGTCATCAACATATATTTGAGCAATCATAACATCATTTCCGGAATGTTTAATAAACAATGTCATATCAGCTTCACCTCTATAGAAATCGAATTAAAAAAGAAAATCAGGTTAATCTACCATACCATGCCCTAGGTTTTGGATCAATGTCCCCGTAAAGAGGTCTTTAAACCATATAAGGTTTTCTTAAGTTTATAAACATGATCGGGATATTCATGATTCTCAAACCCTTTAGGTTGTTCTACATAAGCTTCTTCCATAAGAATTTCATTTAGAAATGCAGCATTGACATCCATTTGATGCAATTTTATATCAATATAACATGCAATAGCAAGTAATAACCTTATAGATTCAATTCTAGCCACTAGAGCAAATGTTTCATCAAAGTCAATACCTTCTACTTGTATATAGCCTTGTGCAACTAATCTAGCTTTGTTTCTTATAACATTACCGATTCATCAGCTTTGTTTTTGAAGATCCATTTGGTTCTAGTTACATTCATATTTTCGTGCCTAGGTACAAGCATCCATACATCATTCCTATCAAATTGATTTAATTCCTCATGCATTGCATTTATCCAGCTTTTCATCTTTCATTGCATCATCAATATTTTTAGGTTTAGTGAGAGAATGAAAACATCCAAAATTTACCTTGTTGCACATAGATGTCATACAAATTGATCTTACCACATGTCTTGCATCAAAACTCAACTTTCTCCTTGTTTGAACACTTGATTGAGGTTTACCTATGATCATTGTTGTGGATGATTTTTGAGAATTCTCGGAAGATGGTACTATAGCAGGATAAGGCATAGTTACGTTAGTTTACGGATGTTGAGGTGATGCTTGGATGTGGGCACATTTGTAGCAACATTCTCAATTGACTTAAATATCGTAACCTTGCACCCGCTCAATAAGATCTGGCCATCTTCTTCAACAAGATTATATGCAAGACTTGCATTATCGTCAAACACAACATATAGACTCTTGAACAAGATTTCCTAAGATTATAAATCCTAAGAGCTCTCTTGTTTCTAGCATAACCAAGAAAGAAACATTTATCACTTTTGAATCAAATTTATGAAGCTAGTCTCTATCATTCAAGATGTAACAAACACATCCAAAGATATGAAAATATTTCAGATTAGACTTCTTATTATTCAAAAATTCATAAGGTGTTTTAGTAGAATTAAGTCTCAAATAAACTCTGTTTGAAATATGACAAGCATTATTCAAAGCTTCGCCCAAAACCTTTTTGAAAGTTTCTTGGATATAAGCATTACTCTAGCCATTTCTTGTAGAGTTTTATTCTTTCTTTCAAGAACACCATTTTGCTGAGGTGTTTTAGGAGAAGAAAACTCTTGAATTATACTTTTTCTTCACAAAAATTAGTGAATAAGCTGTTCTAAAACTCCCTATCATGATCGGACATTATCTTCTTTACCTTAGAATTATAAACATTTTTAAAACGTTTATAGAGAATTTTGAATACACCAAAAGCATTTGATTTCTCTTTTAGAAATTCAATTCATGTAAACCTTGAATAATCATCAACTATGACAAAAGAATACCTTTTACCTCCAATGCTTTCGGTCTCCATTGGTCCCATTAAGTCCATATGTAAAAGTTCAAAGCAATATTTTGTAGTACAGTGTCAATATTTCATGCGATATTTTGACTTGTTTACCACTTTGACAAGGTCCACATATATTAGATGCATGCATTCGTAATTTAGAAAGACCTTTAACAACATCTAATTTCAATAATTTGACAATATTCATATAATGAGTATGTCCAAGTCTTTGATGCCAAAGTGTACTTTCATCGGTTTGAACATTAAAGCATACTTGATTCGAATCAATCAAATAACAATTATCAACATATCTATTTCCAATCATAGGACAATCATTATCATTATTTAACACATAGCATGAACTTTTATCAAACTTAACATGCAAGTCATCATCACACAAATTTGACTTATACTAATCAAATTTGCAAGTAAACCTTTAACATGTAAGACTTTTGTCATGTTTGGAAAATCAAGAAACATTCAATGTACTTATTCCAACAATTTTACCTTTTGAACCACCTCCATATGTCACATTTCCACCATCATACACTTTGTAATCAGTGAGAAACCTTTCCTCACCACCATGTGCCTAGAGCAACCACTATCAAAATATCAAAGTCCAGGAACACATGCTTTTAAAGAGGTGTAAACAACATTACATACTGATTTTGATTTTATCACCTGTAGAATTTTTAACGAGGCTTTTGAAAAGATTTTTGAATCGTCTGCTTCGAATGTTGAACAAAATGTGGCAATATTTTCAAAGACATTTTAGCAAATTTCTTGTCTGTTTCATTCTTAAATCTGTTAGGTCTCTTATGTCCTTCAAGAAAGCAATAATGACAAACAACCTTCTTTTCGTAATCATTTATCAGCTTTTCAGTTCAACAAAAGGTTTTGTAAACACAAGAGGTTTATTATTGCTTAAAACTGAGTAATATTACCATTATAACCAAGACCATGTCTACTAGTACTTCCAACCGTTAGTGCATCATCAAGTTTTGCCGAACTTTCTCAATATCTTTTGAAATTCAATGTTGTGCCTTTAAGATCCTCTTTAAGGTTGCCAATTTTCAGATCTTTCCTTGTCAATATGACCTCAAGCTTTGTCACCAAATCCTTTTGGTATGACTTTTCAATAGTCATGTCTTTCAAGGCTTTCGAGTAGATTCCAACTCCTTCTCAAGCTTTAGATAACTGGACTTACAATCTTTGTAAATATTGTTAGATGTACCGCTTTATCTACACAAGAACTTGAGAAACAATTAACTTCTGAAATTTCTAATGTTTCCTCAAATTTTGGCACATTTGACTCAACATCGTAATCATCCAAGAAATCATCAAGAGTATCATCATATATAATTCTTGCAGAAAAAGTATATTCTTCATTTTTATCATAATCATCTTCACAATCAGACTCATCACTTAAGGTAGCATTGAAATTTACCATTTTTCTCAAAAGAGTGTTGGCACATCATTAGCATAATGACCAAAACCAGAAAATGCATCACATTTAACATTTTTCCTATATTCGGATCATATTTGATCTTATTACCTCTATCAAATTACCTAGGTTGATTAAAGTTTATATTCTTATCGTGCAATTGGCGTGAACTTCCAACTGATCTCTATCCCGATTCTTAATTTGCAAATTATTTCTAAGTCTATTTGTTCTCTTTTTCAAAAATGAATTAAACTACTTAGTTAAGAAAGCAATGTTGTCGGCATTGTCGGCACAATCATCAACAACATCTTCATCGAATTTATTTCAAGAATAAACGGTTGTTTATCAACACTTGAAGATGTCTCTCCTTTGAAAATAGAAATTTTCCTATCGGATTTCTCATTATCTCTTTGGGAAAAATTCATTTCATAAGTTTTCAAAACACTAACCAACTCATTTTGTGTAATAGCATCAATATTTTTAGCTTCCTCAATAGCACATATTTTAGCATCAAAATGTTTAGGAACAAATCCTTAAAATTTTATGTACTAACCTTGTATTGGATATAGCTTCACCAAGTGCTTGCGATTCATTAGAAATCTCAGTGATTCTTTCATTGTAGGAGGATATGGTCTCATCTTCTCTCATCCTTAGATTTTCAAATTTGGTTCCAAGCATGCGCAACTTTGTTCTTCTAACACTCTCGATCCTTCACATTGTTCTTATAATCCCTCCCATGCTTCTTTTGCGAAACACAATTAGAGATTATTTTGAACATGGAAACATCCGTAGATGTGAATATGGCATTGAGTGCCTTTGAGTTGAAACTAATCGTTGTCACTTCATCATTTGTCCAATCAAGCTCTCTCTTTATTCGGGCTTCACTATCATCGGTAGCTAGAACTATTGGTGGAGTCCATCCGGTTAAAATACTCCTCCATGCACGTTCATCAATGAATTTGATGTACATGCGCATCTTAGGCTTCCAAATAGCATAATTCGTTGCATCAAGAACTCGGTGGCCTAATCGAGCTGTCATAGGATATTCCATTGCAATAATACACACCAAATGCAGGATCAAAACTCGGGATAACGAGTTTAATGGCTCGATGCCAATTGAAGGTATGCGTGAGTGTTTGACGGAATGTTGTCAAGAATGTTGACATATTCGAAGACAACACGCATAAAAAAATAAATAATCGAAACACACAAAGCAGAAGTCTTAAACACTTTGCAAGATGGATATCAAAATTTTGTATAGACTATGAATAAGTCTATACCGCTAATCGCGAAATATCACTATTAAATGTTGAGTGATACAATCAATGAAAGCATGAGCTACACCGTGAATAGATCTATGTATATAGTGACTAAATGTTAGTCAACTAACCTATCACTAATACAAATAAAGATCAAAATATTGAGTGAAATGTTAAAATATATACCAACGGAAGTATCGAGTATGAAACATCAATAAACTCAAATAATCTAAGCTAATAAACTACGCTAGATTGTGTTTCCCTCAACTCCAAGTATTATCTTCATATCGGTAGTGTATTTATAGATATTCTCGACATAAGTGTGCTTGAAGATAACTTCCACAACTCCCTTGAAAGTATGTTGATTAGTGTGAAAATTGCATGATTATTATGTGCTTAATTGTCTCAATTTGATATCATTTTCATGATTATTCACATTTAATTGGCTAATTGCATTTGATTATTTGATTTTGTGTTTTAAGTGTGTAATTGTAGGTTGAGACGAGCTTTTAGTGCAAATTGAGGACATCTTTTGTATTCAAATCAAACGAGCAATTATATGGTTGGAAAAAGGGCCGAGAGAGCTTCGCAACGCAAAAAGAATTAGGTCATTCGGAGCTCGTATGAAGGAGATACGGTCGAACGAAGTTGAGACGGCGGAAAACACAACAATCGCATGCACCCATCAGATCAGCGAATACACCCACCAGCGAGTCCACCCATACACCCACCAAATTGAGGAGTTCACCCATCTTCCTCAAACAGATTCAGCGCAATAGCGGCGCAACCCAAAATAAATCAGGGCCTTCACAGCCTCAATTCGCCGGCGCTCATCGCCGATGAAGCCCAAACACCTCCGCCAGCCGCACCACCATCGCCAGTAACTAACAATCCATCGCCGCGTTGATTCACATCACCATCACTCACCTCACGGCGACGCTCCAACCACCGAAATACCACAAATCATCGGGCGCCGCTGCTCCAAATCCCCGCCACAACTCCATCACCATCGCTCGTCGTCACATTCGCCGCGACTCAGCCATGCCAAAGGTTAATCGCTGCTGCTCGCGCTCGCTGCCAATTTCAACGTCCGAACCGAGCCGTGATTTCAACTCGATCCGAGCCCACACCAAACCGAGTCGAGGCGGGAAGGCAGATTTTGTCCGTAAACTTGCGAACGTTAACTCGGTTTATGCCCCATTTCGCCTCGGACCGAGGCGCACATCACAACCGAGTTGGAGTTTCAGATTTGCGGTGTCAATTGCTTTCTCAATTTTTAACATTTTTGGGGCCTTTTACAATATTTTGAAATTATTCCTAAACCCCACTATAAATTCCTTACTCAGATTTTCTAAAGGGATTTCACACATCATTAGAAACACACAATACACATTAGATTAGGATTCCCATAGAATTAGATAGAAATTCCCACACACATTCTCACACTTTTTACACACACTAGCTTAGTTTAGTTAATTGCCTTTAAATTTCCATAGATTAGAATTTAATTTTCATTGTCCAATAGTTACTTAGCTTAGATCATTTGTTTACTTCATTGTTATTTCAATTTCAAGCAAGGATTGGAGGATTTTGTAAGAATTGCAATTTAATTTCAAGTATTGAAGAATTCAAGGTGTATTCTCTCTTATCTCTCTTTTATTTTATTGCAATTGGTATGGGTATCTTAATTTCACTCTTGATTGCCATGGGTTTTGTTGAATTGATGATGATTGGCTAGATCCATTGGTGCTTGGGTGTGAGGATCCTTTGATGATTTGATTATGGTGATAATTTGATTGGATTTTCCTTTTGTGTAAGAGATTGATTATCCTTATGTGATTTGTATGTGTTGATTGCTAATCTATGATTTGATCCTTTGTTGCTTGATTAATTATCGCATGGAGACGTGGGTAATTAAATCGGTGCTTAGGTGTTAGGATTAGAGGTGTGATCAATATCAATATTGGGTTAACTCAAGGAGACTTGGTTAATTTCATTAGAACCGGCATAAGGGTACGTAATTGCTTGATTTATAATTGGGTAATTAGTGAGGGGGCTTAGAGTGTCGCCTCTAAGACAATCTACGTGCTTATTGTGTGCTCGTCCTAGGCTTATCCAAGACGGTTGAGTGCTTCATACGTGATTGACCCTATCATTCTCTTGCATGTGGATTTTCCAATCTTGTTTGATCCGTAGTTGATGATTCTTTGGTGAATTGCACCCGAGGACTCGCTTTCTCCTTGGTCTTGTGTTATTTGCTTTCTAGTTAATTGCTTTATAGTTGCTAGTTTAGTTAATTGTTCTAGTTTCTTTGTAGGTTTATTTGTTGATTTTAGTTATTGCATAATCCCGTGCTTGACTCAATAATTCCGCGAAGCTTGTAGCTCTAGGGATCCTTGCTCTCCTAATTCTCGTGGGTTCGATATATTGATTGGTGAAATTATTTGCTACGATAAAATTACGACAATCAAATGGCGCCATTGCCGGGAATTAGTTGAGAGCGTTAAGAGGACTTAGAGCTTGTGTAGTGGAGTTACTTGAGTTTTTATTTTGTTTTGTTGCTGTTTTTGTTTTTAGTTGACTTTGTTGGAATTTGAGGAACTATTTGACTTTTGCGGGTATATGATCACAAGCGCTCAAAGAGGAAATCTCGTGCCTATTGGTCACGAAATAGAAGCCACTGCTCGTAGAAGGAACCGTAGTAGGAGTCGAATAAGAAATCGGGACATGAACGGTGAGAATCCGGAAGAGAATCACCCCATGGATGGGGAAGGTGTGAGACAAGATGAAGGGGGTTAAATGGAGTGAATTTGCCTATTGCCCAAGGAGGAGATGGTGAGAGGCATATGCCTAATGTTCAAGGAGGCCCTTATCCTAACCCATTCCCTTACCAAAACAACCAAAATCCACCTTACCCTTACCCTCAATTTCCACAACCATACTATCCTCCACCACAAGCCTACTATAACTTTCCCTATCCTTACCCAAATCCACCTCCATATCCTCAAGAGTGGAGACAACCCGAACCTCCACCACCTATTGTTCAACCAAGAGCTCAAGAACCTCTCCAAGATGGAAGGCTACTTCGTGAGTATTTCGAACCACAAATGAGAGAGCATTACGATGGGATTGCTAGGCCACGAATCGAGGCAAATAACTTTGAGATTAGCCCGGCACTTGTACGGATTTTGAAAGAGAAGCCATTTGAGGGAAGCGATGATAAAGAATGTCCTCAACAACATTTAGCCCAATTTTTGAAGATAGCGGATACCACTAAGTACAATGGGGTAACGGAGGACGCTAAGAAGTTACGACTCTTCCCCTTCACACTTACGGGAAGAGCCAAGGCGTGGCTAAATGCTCTCACTCCGGGATCGGTCCGTACTTGGGAGGAGTTAAGTAAGAAATTTTTGATGAAATTTTATCCGCCTTCGACGATTATGTACTTTTGCAATGGATTGTCGGATGTAGATCGGTCATTTCTAAATGCTTGTGCAAACGGGTCGATTTGGTCCAAAAGCGTGGGACAAATGAAGCGAAATCATGGAGAACATCGCACAAGACTCCTTTCAAGTGAGCATGAATAGGGAGCTTACAATCGAGTGTCCCAAGTTGATGAGGTGGAGTCTATGAAAGCTGCTATGATGGCTATGATGGAGAAATTTGGACATCTTTTGTCAAATCAAGCCAATCACTCACCACCAATGGCATATGGAGATCAAATTCAAAGTTGTACTCCTATTGGGCCTAATGAGGAGGTGAACTACATGGGGAGGCCACAATACCAAGGTGGCTACCAACAAAATTTCCAAGGAAATAGGAATTCTTATACTCAAGGCCAACCACAACCAAGAGCTCCAATGCCACCTCAAGGGACATATCAAAATCAACAAGGGTAACTCATTCAATGCTCAAACTCAATTTCCTTCACAATTTTCATCTACTCCTCAGATTCAACCAAGGTTGGAGGAAGCACGAGAATCTCTCTTATGCCAATCTAAAGACGGCCGTGCAATATCCACCGGGTTTGATCCCGGGTCAAAGCCACCGAATGGAGAAGGGAAACCAAGTACGGATGAGATGCTTGCCTTAATTTTGAAGAAAATGGACAAGATTGAGGAGAGTAATTCAAAAATGGAAGCAAAGGTAGATGAAAATATGAAGATCACACACGCCCAAGGTAATCAAATCAAGCAATTGGAGTTTCAAATGGGGCAAATAGCAAACACCTTGGAACAACAACACACGAATGGTAAATTTCCAGCCACTACCGAGACTAACCCGAGGGAGTTTTGTAGTGCTATACAATTGAGGAGTGGTACCCGAATTGAAGGGTCGAAAATGTCCAAGGAAGTCCAAGAAGGTGAGAAGGAAGAGGAGAGTCAAGAAGAAGAGATTGTGGTTGAAAAGAAAGCAAAGGAAGAGAATGAGAAAGAAGAGTACTCCAAGGAAGTTTGGGGAGTACCAATGACTCCCAACCCGGTTCCGTACCCACAAAGATTCATGATGAAAAAGCTAGATGAGGAATTTGGTGAGTTCATGGAGATGTTCAAAAATTTGCATGTCGATATTCCACACTTAGATGCCATTGAGAAAATGCCCCATTATAAGAAGTTTTGGGAGGAGATCATGTCTAAGAAGAAGAAATGGGTTGATAAGGGGGAAAGTAAGTTGGTGAAAGAGTGCAATGAAATTCTTGAAAGACATCTTCCTCAAAAGCTCAAGGATCCGGGAGCTTTGTGATACCTTGTGAGATTGGCGAAAGTGGCAAAGTACAAGGCTTATGTGACTTGGGAGCGAGTATCAATGTGATGCCCTTAGCCATTTTTAAAAGGTTGGAGCTAGGAGAGGTGATCCCCACTACTATCAATCTTCAATTGGCGGATCAATCATATGCCTATCCTCATGGGATTATTGAAGATGTGCTAGTAAGAGTTGGCAAGTTTACCTTCCCAGTAGATTTTGTAGTACTAGATATGAAGGAAGAACTTGAAGCACCCATCATTCTTGGTAGACCTTTCCTCGCAACCGGGAAAGCTATGATCGATGTGGAGAAAGGAGTGCTTAAATTGAGTTTCAATGGAGAAGAGCTTACATTTTCTAGAGCTTCATTGGATGTAGATGCTCCAAGTGCTTTGGAGAAGAAGAAGAAAAATGTGGCTTCATCGAGATTGTTGACATATGTTCTCAAGAGGATTTTAATGATTCTAACTCTTCTAATTCTTTAATTAATGATCATCTTATTTCCTCTTATAAGTCAATTGCTAATGAGTCTTGTGTTTCACTTTTTGATCTTAGGAAGGAGAAGGGTTCTCAAGCACTCTTGCTTGATCCGGGAGAAAAAGGAAGGAAGAATGAAGAAGTGAAGAAGTTGACTAAACTTGAGCAAGTCTCAAGTTTGGGGGTGTTGGAGGAAAGAAAGATGTCAAAAGAAAGGAAGAAAGCGAAAGACTTTGAGATTGGAGATGAAGTTGTATGGTGTGAATCAAACTGGAGTAGATTGTTAGGAGTGGAGAGACTCAAGAACAAAGAAGTGTTGATAGTGAAAGAAGTCAAAGATGAAGGAAAGCTTGTGCTAGAAGATAGATGGGGATGTTGTCTCTTCACAAAGGAGACATTGGTTAGGCACAAGGACTCTCCTATTCCAAAGGAGGTGCCCAACATTGGTAAAATGGGAGTATGAACTCGTTGAGTTCCGTCCGGCATATGGCGTTAAAAATAGCGCTAGATGGGAGGCAACCCATCATTTTTTTTTTTGTTTTTTTTTTTTTGTTTCGTTGCTTTCAATAAGTGTGAAAGTGTGTTTGTGTTTTCTTGTCGGGAAGTCGAGAGTGTGCATTTGAGGCTTGGTGAGGCTTGCAAGCTGGAAGAAGAGAGGGTACTTCAAGACCTTTAGGTACAACACCTTCTCTAGACTTGGACTTGTCCAAGTTTGGGGGAGGTGTGCCTCTTTCATGCTTTTCCATTTGCACCGCGCACTTCATTTTTGAGCTTACATGTTCTACTATACTTGTAAATGATTTTGGTGATATGCTTTTATTTCTTAGTAGTAGGTAGTTGTGTACAACTCAATTAGCTAACTATCTTGTCAAACTTTTAATTGCTTGGCAATGAAAAAGTTTCATGTTAGTTTAGCGATTTTCGTTGCACCAACTTGCCTCTCATTTGTAATGAGAAAATTATGTGAAAATTCTTGTGAATTTGGAGCTTATTAGTGGATTAATTGCACATATTTGAGTTTATCTTTTCTTTGGATGTGTATTGTGTGATGGAAAATTGATTAAGGTGATCTTGATTGTGGATTTGTCATGTGCTAAATTGGTGATCTTGTGATTGAAATTGGATGATGAGTTGAGTTAGAGGGTGATTTAGTCGTTGTAATGTGTGTTTGTGTGGAAACTTTGCTTAGGGAGAGCATTTTGTCTACCACTTTTAAAACCGGTGAGATTTGGGCCATAAGAGGGTGTATGTTTGACCCGGTTTTGTTCTTGTGTGTTGTCGTCCATGTGGTCATGATCTAGAACTTGCCCTTGGTCTTATTTGAAGCTTGTCTAGGTCTAGTTTGTTGAAAGTGATAAGAGGCATTTTCTTTGTAAAAATTGAGTTACTTAGCCAAATTTTATCCCCACCCAATTGATGAATTCCATAGTTAGCCCACTTGAGCTTTGAATCCTATTTTCTTTGGCTAGCCATGTTAAATTCAAACCATTTTGTCTATCTTAATGAGCTTTTGTCCCTATGATTAGTGGAGCATGAATTGTTGACAAGAAATGGTGAAAGCAAGTGATAAGTGTGGTGGTGTGATTTGCTAAGAAAGATGAGAAAAAGAAAAGAAAAAGGGTTGAGAAAAAAATTGAATTGTGAAAGAATGAAAAAGGAAAGTGAAAAAGAAAAAAATTCAATTATGTGCTTGAAAGTGCAAATGGTGAATAAAAGATGTGGTGTTGTGAAGTGCTTTGAAAGAAAGAAAAAGCAAAAGAGGATGATTGTTGAAATTGAAGTGAAAGTTTGAATTGAATTGTATGAGCAACATTCATTGTTCTACTAATCTTGAGTCACTATTTCCAAACTTCCCCACCATGTCCAAAAAGCCAACACTACAACCCTTAAAAGCCCTCTTTGATTCAATAAATAAAGCTTAGTAAAAGGTAGAGAATTGAGACCTTTGGCAAGCATATGATATTGTGATTATGTGGATTGACTACTTGAGTGCATATTTGTCCTATACACTTTTGAGTGATGAGTGAAACACATATCTTGTGAGCATTGGTAGACAATTTGTTCGAATTTGCTATTGTTGAAGCACAACTCATGTGAAGGTGATTAGTTGCTTTTTGACTTGATGATTCATTTGAGGAAGATTGCTTGATTGCATGATTGTGTCGATAAGTCCATGTATTGGGTAAGTCTATGCAATTTTCCCCTTGTTCTTTAATTTCGTTGCCGACGAGCAACACCTTAAGTTTGGGGGAGTTGATTAGTGTGAAAATTGCATGATTATTATGTGCTTAATTGTCTCAATTTGATATCATTTTCATGATTATTCACATTTAATTGGCTAATTTGCATTTGATTATTTGATTTTGTGTTTTAAGTGTGTAATTGTAGGTTGAGACGAGCTTTTAGTGCAAATTGAGGACATCTGTTGTATTCAAATCAAACGAGCAATTATATTGTTGGAAAGAGGGTCGAGAGAGCTTCGCAACGCAAAAAGAATCAGGTCATTCGGAGCTCGTATGAAGGAGATACGGTCGAACGAAGTTGAGACGGCGGAAAACACAACAATCGCATGCACCCATCAGATCAGCGAATACACCCACCAGCGAGTCCACACATACACCCACAAAATTGAGGAGTTCACCCATATTCCTCAAACAGATTCAGCGCAATAGCGGCGCAACCCAAATTCAATCAGGGCCTTCACAGCCTCAATTCGCCGGCGCTCATCGCCGATGAAGCCCAAACACCTCCGCCCGCCGCACCACCATCGCCGTAACTAACAATCCATCGCCGCGCGTTGATTCACATCACCATCGCTCACCTCGCCGCGACGCCTCCAACCACCGAAACACCACAAATCATCGGGCGCTGCTGCTCAAAATCCCCGCCGTCAACCCATCACCATCGCTCGTCGTCACACGCCGCCGCGACCCGGCCTGACCAGTGCAATCGCCGTTGCTGCGTTCGCCAATTTCGGTCCGAACCGAGCCGTGATTTCAACTCGATCCGAGCCCACACCAAACCGAGTCGAGGCGGGAAGGCGGATTTTGTCCGTAAACTTGCAGAACGTTAACTCGGTTTAAGCCCCATTTCGCCTCGGACCGAGGCGCACATCACAACCGAGTTGGAGTTTCGCATTTGCGATGTCAATTCCTTTCTCAATTTTTAACATTTTTGGGGCCTTTTACAATATTTTGAAATTATTCCTAAACCCCACTATAAATTCCTTACTCAGATTTTCTAAAGGGATTTCACACATCATTAGAAACACACAATACACATTAGATTAGGATTCCCATAGAATTAGATAGAAATTCTCACACACATTCTCACACTTTTTACACACACTAGCTTAGTTTAGTTAATTGCCTTTAAATTTCCATAGATTAGAATTTAATTTTCATTGCCCAATAGTTACTTAGCTTAGATCATTTGTTTACTTCATTGTTATTTCAATTTCAAGCAAGGATTGGAGGATTTTGTAAGAATTGCAATTTAATTTCAAGTATTGAAGAATTCAAGGTGTATTCTCTCTTATCTCTCTTTTATTTCATTGCAATTGGTATGGGTATCTTAATTTCACTCTTGATTGCCATGGGTTTTGTTGAATTGATGATGATTGGCTAGATCCTTTGGTGCTTGGGTGTGAGGATCCTTTGATGATTTGATTATGGTGATAATTTGATTGGATTTTCCTTTTGTGTAAGAGATTGATTATTCTTATGTGATTTGTATGTGTTGATTGCTAATCTATGATTTGATCCTTTGTTGCTTGATTAATTATCGCATGGAGACGTGGGTAATTAAATCGGTGCTTAGGAGTTAGGATTAGAGGTGTGATCAATATCAATATTGGGTTAACTCAAGGAGACTTGGTTAATTTCATTAGAACCGCATAAGGGTACGTAATCGCTTGATTTATAATTGGGTAATTAGTGAGGGGGCTTAGAGTGTCGTCTCTAAGACAATCTACGTGCTTATTGTGTGCTCGCCCTAGGCTTATCCAAAGACGGTTGAGTGCTTCATACGTGATTGACCCTATCATTCTCTTGCATGTGGATTTTCCAATCTTGTTTGATCCGTAGTTGATGATTCTTTGGTGAATTGCACCCGAGCACTCGCTTTCTCCTTGGTCTTGTGTTATTTGTTTTCTAGTTAATTGCTTTATAGTTGCTAGTTTAGTTAATTGTTCTAGTTTCTTTGTAGGTTTATTTGTTGATTTTAGTTATTGCATAATCCCGTGCTTGACTCAATAATTCCGCGAAGCTTGTAGCTCTAGGGATCCGATGAGAACCACAAATTAGAAATTTCGATTTACCGTAACCTCGACTCAGGCCGGCAAGTTATCGATAATTTTGCAAAGAATTTGCAAAGAAAAAAGCTATGAAAGCTAATCAATTTTCTCATTAATTCCAAAGAATGAGCATACAAAGCATTATATAGAAGTTACTTCCTAACAACTTGCTAATCCTAACTAACTTCTACAAGAAAGATATTTGCCACTAAAAGATAAGGGACTAATAAAAGAAAAAGGACTGAAATAAGAAAGAAATGCATGGGCCATATTCCACGAATAATCTTGCTCTATGATGTTTGGCCAAACTCCGCTAAACTCCTCGAAGCCCATTTCGCTCGTTCTCATCATTCCCGGCCCCATAAAGAACATCCTTGTCCTCAAGGATAAGCTTCTGACCGGCCTCTTATTTTTGTAACGTCAAGAGGAAGACATGATTTTTCCTCTATCGAAAATGAACCCCAATTCAAAAATTCCCTATCATTCAAACGAGTTTCATCAGAATCTCATACATAGCATCCATCAAAATATTCTCCAACATTGATCTCGTGACTCGAGCTCTTGTGTTCTTGATTATTGTTCTCCTAGCAATCAATCTCAACACATCTTCTCAGAAATGCAACTTCACTCATTTACTTGGAATATTTTTTTGTACTGCTTTTCTAATGCATTTTTAGGCTTTGTTAAAACCTGAACAAGCTGCTCCTCGGTAAGTCTTTGTCAAGTTAGCTAGGACCGAAAATCGTCCATCATCAAACTCGGGTATTAGCCCATATGTGATTAGATCACTCCTTCCAACAGCTTTCTAGTAAGGATGATGTCACATAAGCACTCGTGAATGCTTCTTATTCTCATGATTGCATATTTTGGAGTACACATACCATCCGCATTCATTAAGGACGAGTCCAAATGTGAGGCATCACCATTCATCTCGCATGTCCTTTTGTTCTCGGTTTATTTCTTCCCGTACACATTCAATCAATTCTTTTTGAAACCGTACAACTTTGAAGCTAGACTCTTGGAATCCTTCAAAACTCCAACAATCTTGGCTACACCAAGAACATCTCCACCACAAACAGATTTCTCTTTGACATTTTCACAAACACCTTCACTATACATTTCAGCCTTTCTTCCAATAACTTCACTTTCTTCCTTTGAAATACCCTCATCGTATTGACCTCTTTCACTAACCTCCTCCCAAAACGGAGGATCACAGATCTGAATGTTGGGATCAATTTGAGCTATGTTTTCGCCGTTCGATCGACACTTCGAGTGTCTCGCGGAAACCATTTTCTCGCTTTGCCTTTGGGAGTAATTTTTTTAATGGCGCCGAGGCGAGATGCTTCCCAACAATGTGTTGTTTATAGAGAATTCTGAATCGGACTGCAATGTTTTGAATTGTTTGTGGATTGTATCCCCGATTTTGCCTTTGATGCGTTGGAGAGTTTTAGAGCAGTCATACGATCACTCCTGTTCTTCATGAGATTTCCTAAATTTAGACTTGGAGGCCATGGTTCTACAAAGAATCGATCTCTACATTCTCGCCCGCTTCAATTCTTGACTTCTTATTCTTTGAATGCCGCCCGTCTTTCTTGTGTTGTCGCCGAGTAATCGCTTTCAACAAACATTCAATTCGATTCACCTTCGCTCAATTGAACCAACTTCCTTGTTGATGTTTGTCATGCTCGTATCCATGATATTGAACCTCCTCTCTAATAGTTCTATGCGTTCTTGATGTGTTCTTGACATTTTCTTGCGATTTCTTGAGTTCATGATTCTCAAGAATTTTGAGGTGCGATTCTCACCGTGATTCTTTCTCTCAATGAAAGCACCAATTGATGAGAACCACAAATTAGAAATTTCGATTTACCGTAACCCCGACTCAGCCGGCAAGTTATCGATAATTTTGCAAAGAATTTGCAAAGAAAAAGCTATGAAAGCTAATCAATTTTCTCATTAATTCCAAAGAATGAGCATACAAAGCATTATATAGAAGTTACTTCCTAACAACTTGCTAATCCTAACTAACTTCTACAAGAAAGATATTTGCCACTAAAAGATAAGGGACTAATAAAAGAAAAAGGACTGAAATAAGAAAGAAATGCATGGGCCATATTCCACGAATAATCTTGCTCTATGATGTTTGGCCCAACTCCGCTAAACTCCTCGAAGCTCATTTTGTTCGTTCTCACTGTGATCCTTGCTCTCCTAATTCTCGTGGGTTCGATATATTGATTGGTCGAAATTATTTGCTACGATAAAATGACGACAATCATAGGTAACTTCTAGTAACTTCCCCATGATCTTTTCAACTCCCGCCATAAGTCTTCAATCAGAAACCAAGACATTGAACAAGACATTTCGTGAGTTCGGGGTTAGTGGAAGTGGAAGGATAAATTCGATGTTGTGACACGGAATGTTGGCATATCTTGAATAATACTTGTCACTAACATCAACAATATATATAAAAATAAAGAATAAAACGCCTAAACCCGCGGCCCGCCAATAAGTGGTTTGGATTGGAGGTTTTACAACCCGCCATATTTCAAGCCCACCCCGCCTCCTACTCCTCGTTTCAACACCTCTATTCCCAAAGTGATGGGATTGATGACACCCATGAATGAGAGGAGAATATAAATGGATCTAACGAGTAACGAGTATGAAATTGATTAATTTTGGCATGTATTTATTAAAATTATAAAACTATTTTTAGAATAAAAATTAAATTAAAATTAAAAATATAAGTATAAGTATAAATTTTAAAAATATAAAACTACTTTTAGAATAAAAAATTTGCGCAGTACCTTTAATTTTTTTTTTTTTTTAATTAAGGGATATTTGCAATCTCATTAGAATAGTCTAAAAGCATTTTTTATTTAGAAGGTTGTGTAATTCAGCTTTTCTAAAGTAGAAAAGTTATTTCCCTTCAAAAAATTGTTCCTAACGATTTAAATTGCTTAAAATTAAATAATATAAATTTTTAATAAAATTATTGTTTATTATTATTAAATAATATAAAATGAAGGATAAATGGATCTTTTCAATTTTATTGCACTGAATAATTAAAAAAATTAATTAGAGTGGAGATTTTTTTTTCTTTTGCAAAATTGTAGTGGAGAATTAATAAGGGGCATGAGATATAATAAAAAAATATTTGTAAGAATTTATTTTGAAATGATAGAATTAATTTTTTTTTGTTATTTTGAGTATTAAAAATAAAATTATAACTACATTTTTTTTTATTTTGAGAAATATATAAATGGTAATTCCGGTTTAGAAAAATTAGAATAGCCTCACCTTTTGCAATTCGCCCAATTTGTTGTGAAATTTTGTCGAAGAAAATCGAGTAAGAGGGCTTTTCCTAAAGTCTTTGTCTTGTCGTTCTGGGATACAAAAATAATTAGAGAAAAAATGGAAAGAGAAGGAGAAGATGATATTGTTTGCTTAGACGAATCCTTTTTCATCAATGACAAGTATGTGCTCTGCTTTTCTCTTTCACTTACATTTTCTTGTTTTTATTTCTAAAATGATTTTTTAATTTTTTTGTGTGCTGTTTGTAGCTATCAACTCACGAGATTTACTTTTGGGTTGCAAGTTCTTGAACTCTATTGCCTTCAATCCGCTTCCAAGTGAGATCTCTGTTCTTCAACTTTTCTCAAAAAAGCATTTAGATTTTTGAATCTTACATTTGCAACTGTTTGATATTCAATTTGTTTTATTGCATTTGACTTATGTTGCTTAAGAGTTATGTTAATAATATGATAGAGATGATTTTAGATGTTCCGGGTAGTTTTTTGTTTGTAATGTTACTTGTTGAATGTGCAAAAATAAACAATCATATAAATTGCTACAGAATCACTTGAATTCATGATACTGATGTGCATAGACTGTTATACATTGGGGAGAGATTAGTCGTTTTTCGATTTTTGAAGAGCTATGAATGGATATCATGTAGGATATTTAAGAGGGATTGTGAACTTTGATGATCCTAATATGGTAAAATGCAAACTGATTGTTGGTGGGATGTGGGTGGGTGGGGTGGGTTTAAAAGCATCAGTTAATTAGAGAAACTTTCCTGATGAGACCATTGTGTATTTCCACATGTATTCTTGGTCAGAAGGTAGTAAAGTCTCCTGTGCAATTGGACATAGGGGCGAAACGTGCAGAGTAATATAACTGAAAAGTTTAGGCTAATATACTAAAATGTGGTGAGTGCACAGATCTATGATCCGTGCACCTGGTGCATATGAGACCTTGGTGTTTTAAAATTTGAAGGACCATATTATGTAGACTTAATTTTAGAAGTTAAAACTGGGTGCAGCATACTTTCTGCCCCTTTATTTCATCCGTTTTAGACACATTTGATTGATTTTAGTTTATTCTTCGGTTGATATTTGATACAAAGAGCTAAAATAATATGGGATTTGAGGGGCCATATTGAAACATGTGAACATATTTATTAAGTCTTGAGTGTCCAAATTGTTGCCCTGGGAAGGACACCGTCACCGTTATGGTAGTTGTATGTAGTCTTAATATCGATTGATTTCAGCTTATTCTTCGGTTGATATTTGATACAAAGAGCTAAGGATTACATTCATGAAGTAAACTTGATATTGCTAACTATCCTACGTGTAACATATATTGCAACTAGGCTCTAACTATCCTACATGGCAGCTGATTTCGATTTGACAGGGCAGTTGGTATGGCCCGGAGCAGAGCTTATGAACGATTATCTCTCTAAAAATGCTGACATGCTACAAGGATGTTCTGTTATTGAGCTTGGCAGTGGCGTCGGTTAGTGTAACCTTCTACTTGTCGCAATTATGTCACATAATTTGCATGATTAGGAAATGAAGAATAGAAACTACAGTTTCGGTCATTATCTAAACGACACGTATCTAAAAATTCTATTGCATATTTGGACATTGATATTTCTCCAAAGAAGAGGGAGTGGTGATAATCTTTATCATAGTCATGCAACTGAGTTATTCAGAACAAATGAGTCGATAAAGTCGGGAAGATAAAGTAAACCTACCTTAGTTAGTATTCCCTCTAAAATGAATTGTTTTCTGAACTCAAATATGCAGGCATTACTGGTATTCTATGTAGCAGATTCTGCAGTGAAGTAGTTATGACAGATCATAATACGGAGGTTCTCAAGGCAAGGTTACACGATACACTTACTGCTCGTATATTTTTTTGAGTTGGATCTAATTTTGTTGACAAGTTTACGTTTACGGACATATTCAGATTCTAACAAGGAATATCGAGCTGCATGATCCTTCCGAAACTTCTACTTGTTCTGCTGGTAAGTGAATAAAATTCTTGAGTAGATGTTAATTGCGAAAGTCACTATGTTCTTATTTTTTCGGTTGATTGCAGCATTGAAATCGGAGAAGCTAGAATGGGGGAACCCGAGCAGCTCGACGATATATTGCAGAAGCATCCGGATGGGTTCGATCTTGTTCTTGGAGCTGATATCTATATCCTAATTTGTTCTATTAATCTCATGCTTCTTATTCATATTTAGGAGTGTTTGCAAACTTAAGTGGAGGGAGCAAAATCACTTATTTTTAATGCCGCTTCTTCATAGCTTTAGCTTCTGAGAAGTGCTTCTAAACTGTGGGTAGAGTTTGCAAACATCCCATAAAAATGGTTTTTATTACATGATTTTGAACAAAAAAAAGTGAATGAGTGTCTCGTATCCTTTGTTTATCTAGCTCGACTTCTTTTTTTGTACGCCTTAATAGTCTCCAAGCTTTCAGCAATCCAGTGTTCCTTTGCTCTTTGACACTGTGGAAAAGCTTCTCCATGTTAGCCGTGAAAGAAAATGCCGATTCATATTGGCCTACATATCCAGAGCAAAAGTGTAAGAATCAAGAATGTCGCGTGATAGTTTTGTTGATTCCTTGGTTACAACGGGATGATATCATCTGTAACATTTTTCGTATTCCACTTTATGTTCCATAGTCTGGATGTACGCACTCGGTTGATTAAAGAAATATCAACGTACGGTATATATCATACTGACACGTGTTAATAATCCAGAGAGTGAAACATATGATGGAACACAAAAAGTAGCACAGATAAATCGAACATATGTTGTAGTAATCTCTTCTCGTTTGTGTAGAATGGATGAAATGGTTATCTGGGGAAGCCTCTCGCCATGGATTGCTCGTGAAGGAAGTCGAGGGAAGCCGTGCGACGATAAGAAATCTTGGAGGAGTCATATATGAGATCACATGTGCATGAAACTGGAAAGCTAGCCAATTTTAATGATCATTTAAGCAGGTATATGCTAGTCACATTACCAGGCACTTTGTTTTCACATTTATTCCTTCCTATGTGTCTCTCCTTTTCTTGATAGGTGTTTTTTTTTATCGGGCAAATGTAGACTCGAACCCATGACTTTTAGATCATAGGTAATGGAGCTCTAACCAGTTGAACTATACAACTTCGTCTTCTTGATAGTTAAACATGTATGCATCAACAAATTATGCAATTTTAAAGGGAAGATTAAATGAGGTCGAGTGTTATAAATAAATCACTCCATTGTGGTTTGTAAATATGCTCCATCTATCATTACGTGACGAAAAATGTCATGGAACTTCTGCTGATGAAGGGGAAATTTCAGTATACAAAGCAGAAAAATAATAGCCTGTTTGGTGTCAGCTTAGATCCTTCAAAATGGAGATGCTCAACGCATTTTTGCTCTTGCAAACAGCACTCCTGCCAACAAACCTGGGGGAGGGGGTGGGGGTTAGATAGAAATTAGGAGGTTTATTTGGATAATAATAAAGGAAAATTGAATTGCAAAATTTGTTAGGGGCGACAATTTATGCTCCCAGATATCAATATTTCGCAATTTATGTCCAATTTTACCGGAAAACATTAAATTCGCTGCTTTCATTTTTCATTCGATTTGCCAGAAAATGGCAGTGGTGAATTTAAAGTGTTCCGGCGAAATTGTGAAAAATTGATAACCAGGGTATAAATTGCTGCTACCCCTAATCTGATGGGCATATTTTGCAAATTTTCCAAATAACAATACTTCCTCCATCCACCAAATTTTTCTCATACTATGGAAATAAATAACCACTTTATCCAACTATTCAAAATTGTCATTGATTTTTACTTACAAAGAATTACTTTATTCATAAACGAACCTCACAATATTCTTATTTTATCAAAATTGTGCCCAAAAGTATGAGCATAAATTTGGTGGACAGGAGTTAAAAGAGCTTAGTTCCATTATTTAGCAGTGCAAGAAACTTACCAAAAAAATACTAGTAGAATTTTCTAAGCTTGTTGGTACATTGAAAAGGAGGATACCAGCAACAGAAAGTGGTATCTTGTTCAATGACCCTACAAGGCTGAAAGATTGAAAATAATTAGCAAGAGGCCTGCCTGCTTCTAAAGATAGAGACAATAATAGTTTGTATACATCAATCGTACAATTCAAGTGTACTTTTAAATGATGCTTTCTCTGACCTATTTCGTTTGTCTTTTCTGAGAATAATTTTTATCTCCTCATTAATATCATGTAATTTTTTCTCCCACTAATTTTTTTGATATAGTATGCACTAAATGAATGTGTAACTGATATACAAGTAAATAAAAGGACAAAAATATTACGTTACACATATGCCTGTTGTTATTTAATGACTTTCTTTATTAGTGTGAAATGACGACAAACAAAATGGGTTGGAGGGAGTATTAATTGTGTATTGTTGCACCATACAACTGATATACAAGAGTGTTACTCAAACGAGAGACTTTGATGAATCGAACACTTGAAATAAGTAATCAACTGCTTCAAGTGAAATATGTATATCCAAATTAACAAGTACTCTCTCCTTCCCATAGAAGTTTTCATAGAAATTTTTATGTATAAAGTAAAAAAAAAAAAATTATTGAGTTGTGTGTATATGAGTTAAAAAGTAATTGCATTTTGTGTAAATTAGTAAAAATTATGAAGGTGGAGTTTATAAAAGGTTTTCCATTTTAAGGATGTGAAATTTATAGTGAGACGTATGAAAAAGGAAAGTGTGAAAGATTTTATGAGACGGATGGAGTAAAAAGTTTACCTGTAGGTAGTAGCCCCTGTTTGATGGAGAAACCACATGGAAGTGAAGCTGATCGCTAGACCCAAAACCCGCTAAATGTCATCATCGCCCAGAAGCTGGGCGATCTCAATAACGGTCTACAATTGCCAAAAACGAAACGAGTACAAAAACGATATTAAGCTCAACCAAACAAAGCGTTAAATACTCAACTATAGATATCCACTTACGTTTGTAAAACATAATCAACCTCGTTGAAAACAAAAACAAGCAGAATTCCTAGAGGCAGTGAAAGGCTATTGTTTAGCATGACCATTGAGAACTCATTCAACTCTCCTGATTTAGTGACTTGTTTGGCAGTATCCATCACCCTACGCAAAGTCAACTGCAACGAAGAAGATTTATGTCAAATTTTCATGGCCTTTATGTGCTCGGTTGCAAAAGATATTTATGTTTAAGGACCGACACATTTGGGCCATTAAATTTTAATCTAACACATTTAGGCCAAATTATGGTGTTTCTGGCTGGTAAATTTAGGTCATTATATTTTAATTTCCGTACATTTAGGCCAAACGCATGAGCAGCATGTGACATTTTAGCCTCGAATCGGGGTGTTTTGGGCAAATTGACCTAAATGTGCGAAAATTAAAATACAATGGCCTAAATGTGATGTAAAAGTAAAGAAATGATGACTGAGACTGATAGGGGTGTGTAAAATCACTTAGATTAGATACTCAATCAAGAATTGACATATGAAACATGATAACATACTGAATATGATGCAGTCAAAAAGCAATTGATGAACTGCCATGTGTATCCAACGGCATGAAATGAGAGATCTGTAAATCCCCCTGATATTGCTGAAATTATCTGCACATCATTAACATGAAACAAGCACTATTAGAAACTACAATTATACCCAAAACTGTACTCGAGGTACAGCCAAAACGTAATTACAGGACTCCAAAATACACCCTCTTAGTCCCCCTTTAAGCTTTACGTTTGGGGGATGACACAGTTTTAATGAATATTGAATCTTATGTGAAGTTGTCGGTGGAAAGTATAAGAAAAGTATATAGGTAGAGAGAGTGTGTAAAAGTGGATGGCAGTTGGCGTAATTTTGTGTAAGAGTAGGGATAGGCTGTTAAGAAATGTGGGGCCACAACTTTCCCAAAAAGGAAACGTAAAGCTTAAAGGGGGCGGAGGGAGTATATGCCATGACATACCATCAAGAAAAGGGCTGCCCAAACGCTGTTAACATGGTGCTTGTTGAAAAGATACATTTCACCAACAGCAGTCATCACATTTGTTACATTCTTCAAAACGGTAACCATTGCAACGTTTATGTATTTCAAACTGCGACGAAAATGAAAACGACGCCAGGAGATGCGTTTATAACTTAGAAGTTATTACAGTTTCTCATTTGAAAAGATGAGAAACAATGAAAATCTAACACCCTTATAGAATACATATATCATCCACCATTCTAAATAATCTCCCGACTATTTTTACCCCCTTATCTCATGTCACCAATCAAATATGCCCTGATTATACGAATGGGGAAGCCTCAAAGCCGAAGCAAGAATAAGCCAACGAGCGATAACTCTGTAACTTAAACACCATTCACAATAAACTGAGAACAATATAAAGATTAAAAACCAGTACCTAAACATGCTTGTGACCAGCATCCCGACAAATATAATATTGACAGGCAACCAAACTCTGATTAATCTCCATGTGAGTGGCTCCGTTGTAATTATCCCAAGAAAACTCAAAATGGATACAGTAACTACAGACACAAAATTCTGCAAGCATGAATTAATACGTGTCAGTCCTTAGAACATGCAATATGTGGCTGAAATTTTATTATCGGAGAAAAATAACCTGGTACAGCATCAAAAATATTCCAGCGTTAAAGTCGTAACTGGAGAGAACATACTTGTTAGCTAGTATCATCCCACAGGAAGACAAACAGTATGATAGACCAGATATCAAGGCCTGATCTCGTAAAGAAAGTCCTCTTTTACTTCTCACCATCTTTTCTCTGTCTCTTTCAAATCTCCCATTCTCTACATCACTCTCCTCGTAATTACTTTGATTCTTCATCGCAAATGTACCTCTGGTGTGAGCAACATAAGAAATAAAGATTGTCAAAAGCGCGAGCTTCTGCACTTGAAGCGCTGAAGTGAAGCACAAATAAAAGCATACGAGGCGCTTGCTTTATGCCCTTGCTGTGCATTACCTATTCTAGTCCGTTTTCTAGCTTTTTTCTTAAGAATGAAACATGTATTAATCACTTCAATTTCCCAAGAAAGGAAAGTTGTATTCATTATGATCAAATGCAATTAGAAGCAGGTAACTAATTCGAGCGCTAGTTATGCATCATCAAATGATGGATTAAACACACATTTCAATAAAGATTTATTGGGCTGTGGACACCATTGTTCGTCACACTATCACAAACAGTCGTAGGTAATAACTTATGTTCCTTTCCAATTTTCTAAACATTGGTGGTCTCCTCTTATGCAATCAGAAGGCTATATATAGCAAGCAAGAAAGTGAATAGTGCTAAACATCTTAAATGCTTAAAGTATGTTGAATGTGTATCTATCTCTGTATCTAAGGCCTCAAATGAAAAGCTCATTAGAATGAAGGAAACAGAAAAGCATACCTGCTCGCTATTTCTCTTCTAATTGGACTTGAGACGAGATCTATAAAGGCGTTGAACTGATGATTTATAAGGCTTCTGTCTCCATGAGGGGATTCCATACCTTATATTTCTCTAAAAAGGATCGGGCAAATCTAGCGGGACAAACGGAATAGAAACAATAATCCTGATTTAGAAGCTAGAGGCATTGCAAGAACTAAGTATAAAACTAACCAAATCCCTCAAGAAATCAATCCCATATGCATAAATAACTTGCAAAAATTACACTGCTATGTTTGTTTACCATTAAATACTGAGAGAGGAAATTCTTCTATATTTAATACCCAATCTCTCAGATTACCTTTTGTGGATTTTATACAGATAGAAGCTATATAATAATGTTCATCAAATGAATTTCTTCAAGAAAGTCCAGAAATTACTTTGTAGACTGATGGAATTTCCTTATTAAAAATGAAGCATCAAAGGATAATTTTGGCAAAAAGAAGAGGAAAAGCCCTTGAAGAAATTGCATTCTTCAACTCATGATCCAATGTCTCTAAACGTGAATATACAGCAAGATTTCTCATCAAAACCCGGGGAAAAAAAAAAAAAGGAAAACACACAAAAAGAAGCAGCCAACTCAAAATACTCAGTTTCCATGATGCCTTACTAAAAATAGAAGGGGCCCATCTCAACCTACACACAGGTAAACGCAGCAACAGAGAGAGAGAGAGAGAGAGAGAGAGAGAGAGAGAGAGAGAGAGAGAGAGAGAGAGAGAGAGAGAGAGAGAGAGAGAGACCTAAGAGTCATTTGCAATATGAAATCACAGAAACAGGGGAAGTGAATTTGTGTGATGAGGTACTTTATGTAAAATGGACGTTGAGTAAAGATTTCAAAGTGAGTGAATGAATGAAGTCAAACTGTATAAACAACTCTTGTTCAACAGCATTGCATTATTTTTGCATTATTTTTTTGGATCAAATCAAATTTTCCTCATTCTTCGACTATATTTCTTTCTATCATACGACGCCGTCTGATACTTGTTTCTAATGTCGTTATTTAAAGCCAAGGATATGAAATTTCTGAGTGGTGTTGTCAATTTAGGGTGGTCTATATAAATTAGGTTTGAATGAGTTTAATTTGTTTAAATAATAAAAGGAGAATAAAATATTTCTATGCGTACTTTTTTATCAAAAATTTTAGATGGTGTATGTTTTTAGAAACACAAAAAAAAAAAAAAAAAAAAAGAACCTTGTGATAATTTATGTAATCTGTAGGTTTATATAAGAATTATTAGTTATAAATATTTTAGTTGTTCTTTAATATTTTTAGTGAAATGCTTTATTGTCAAATTAATTTTGAATTATATGAATTTTACAACATAAACACATTTTTGACCTAGCTTCTATAATTTTTTTTTTTTTAATTTCATCTATTTCCAATCAAATTTAGTTTATTATCAATTTTTATTTGTTATTTTAATTTATTTGAGTGTCTTACTCATTTTCTATTTTTTTGGTCTTCAATTTAAATATATTGAATTTTTTTATGTTCTTTAGTTTATTCTTTCCGCATAATTAAATATAAAGTCAATAACATGTAGGTGCAATCCACTCTCACTATTTATAAATAGGTGCATTTAACAAGAAAATCTTTCAAAGAGTTTCAAAAAAGGTATTAAAAAGACTTCAATGCCCTTTATTTCAAAATTCAAGATTCCAAATTACATTTCAAAATTTCAAAATTCAAATACATCAATCCCATCACACTAAAAATAAAAACCCTCCCTAAAAATTCAAATTTCAAATTCCTAAAATCACTCCACTCAGTTCTTCTTCTTATTCTTCATTTTCTTCTTCTTCTTCAAATCACAACTTTTTTCTTCAAATCTCTCGATTCTTAATAATTTTTTTTTCAAATCTCTGATTGCTGTTTTTTTTTTTTTTTCAAATCACATGTTTTTCTTGTTTTTTCTTCAAATCTCCACAAATATTGTAAGGCTCCATTTGGATGGAGTCATTTGAAATCAATGGATTTGAGGATAATACACCATACATTTACAAATCAAAATAGAGAAAAACTAAATGAATGGATTTGGGATACACAAATATTACTTATAAGTGGGAGGATTTCAAATACCCAAAGAAACCAAGTCATTTGAAATCCTCTCGGTTCTCTCACTTGTGCTTAATATTTGAGTGAATCAAATCCATTCATTTAGCTTTTCTCCATTTTAGTTTGTGTGAATGCATGTATATTATCCTCAAATCCCTTGATTTCAAATCCACTCCATCCAAATGGAGCCTAAAAGTAACACTTGCACAATTTTAAACTAGAAGCCATGATACACGTGCGGAAAAAATTGTCCACTCGTTGTAGAAAGAACTGCAAGATCGAAAGAGAGGGAGGAGGAGGAGGGAGGAGGAGGAGGAGAATTTCTAAATAGTTGCATGAGAGAGGGGAAAAAGCGCAGAAACGGAGGAGGGGGAGAAAGGATATGGTTGGATCTAGTTGTATGGAACCCGATTGCAATAGATCGCGGCAGACTTCGATTCCATGAACGGACGGCGGCGGTGCACTGAACAGATCGCGACAAACGCGCGATGATGGCCGGGCGGAGCGGATCGTCAATGATTGGTTTTAAGAGGTGGGAGAGTGGATGAGGTAGATGTAGATGGCGATATTGATCTCGCAACTATTTTTGAATATTTAGAGAGAGAGAATGAAAAATTTTGATAATATGAACGAGATAATGAGATGAGGAAAAGATATTTGAATTGAATAGAGAGAGAGAAAGAGGGATGAGACGTGAGATTAGTGCGGAAAAGAGGTGAGAGAGTGTAGATAAGAGATATGTGATGCGGAAAAACTAACCTTGCTCGATTTCCCACCGGGTTCGACGTATGTTATCCTTAGCCTTCTCACGAACAAGTGAACTCAAAAACACGCGGAGGGTTCTCCGGCGTAGGCACTCCGACGCCAAGTCGGATTACCGAAAACTCTCGAAGGAAATAGCTAAGTACGTAAGAAGTAGCTAAGTATAGAGTGATAGTTAGTATGATACCGTTACCTCTCTCTTGGGTGTCTTATTTATATGTACTACGACATATTAACCGTTATCATAATTATCCGGCATTACTCGTGCATTAGTCACTTCATTCCCAAGAAATTGTATCTTGCCTACGATTTTCCTCCTCGAGCGAGATGGACCGAGTCAATGAGGAATATTTGGAATATTCCTCGACTTGGGCCTTAATCTTCTCAACCGATTGTTGTTGTTCACGTTTTATCAGCCTTGTCCCATAATCCACCGATATGGGCCTCGAGTAATATCACATTCTGGGCTATCTCACCCGGGCCTTGCGGCCCACTTGCAGCCTGTGCTTGGGCCTCACAGCCTGCCTGTAGCCAAGTTTGGGCCTTGCGGCCTACTTGTAATTAGTTTGGGCTAATCCCATCTCGGGTTTTCCTCCCTCTCTTGAGGATATTCAATTATACTTATTGGGCCCTATTGGGCTAAATAGTTTTGGGCCCTACACGAAGTTGACCCTCGCATTTTTATCCGTATCAACCACTCCCCTTACTCGGTGAGCAATCCACCACAAAAAAAAAAAAAAACGAATTTGGCGAGGGGGTTAGCGAGGGAATTAACAAGGGGAGGGGTTTGGCGAGGGCTTTACCGAGGAAGGTAGCCCTCGGCAAAAACCTTGTCGGTAAACACTTCTCTCGCCAAATCCCTCGCTAATTAACGAGGCGGTTGCCTCGCTAATTGCCGAGGATTTCGCGAGGGCGAGTTTAGCGAGGGCCGAATTGGCGAGGGTTTTGGCGAGGGGCGTTTGGCGAGGTTTTGGCGAGGGGCGTGTGGCGAGGGCCAGGCTGGCGAGGAATTGGCGAGGGCCAGGCGAGGGCGGGCCCCTCGTCTCGCCTCGCTAAAATCGACCACTAATAAAAAGAATTGCGGCCGTGGGGATCGAACCCGCGCCCGACCGCGGCCTCGGGGCTAGCTGGGCGTATTTTTTCGCGTGGCAAGTGGGTTCGAACCCGCGACCTCAGAGAGAGTGGAGGAGAGAGCTTGGACGCTTTACCGTTTGGGGCAAAGCTAATCATTCGATATGATTTTGCTTTTAATTATATTAATATCATATTATGTTCAATATTTTATATATATTTAATTTATAATTAAATTGTATACTATATATTTAATTAAATTGTATACTATATATTTAATTAAATTATCTACTATATATTTAATTAAATTATATCATTTTTAAATTTTTATTATTATAACATATATATTCAATTATATATATATTTACTATATATATTATTATTTTATAATATTTATTATTATCACATATAACTATATTATCATATTTATATACTATATTCAATTAAATTATATATATATATATTTACTATATATATTATTAGTATTTTATAATATTTATTGTTATCACATATAACTATATTATCATGTTTATATACTATATTCAATTTAATTATATACTATATTTAGTATATATATTATTATTTTATTATTGTTAATATTGTATCCTATAATTCACTATATACATATTATCATTTATTATTATTATTATTATTATTATTATTATTATTATCACACATATATATTATCATGTTTATAATTATTATTATTATTATTATTATCACACATATACTCAATTAAATCGTATTATATATTCACTATATATTATCATTTATAATTGTTATTATTATTATCACACATATATATTATCATTTCTATAATTGTTATTATATATATATATATATATATATATATATATATATATATATATTCAATTAAGTTGTGAACTATATTATCATGTGTTTATATATGCACTTTTCATGAATTAAAATTAATACTTTAAACAATTAAAATTCATCATCTTAATCAATCAATATTCAGAAAATTCATAGTTTTAAATGTATATAATGAACTCGGCGCCTCCGAGACCCACGAGATGAGTGATCGTAACCACTCGGACCATTTGGTGGATTACCACCACCACCGAGGAACCCGGGTACCCCGCATCCACTCTTGGAATTGACGCCGCATTTCCGCTCTCAAAGCCGCGTCTCTTCGCTCCATCTTCGCCTGCACCTCTGCCCGCACATCTTGTATTTGTTTCGCGATCTCTCACGCCTCCTCTTGGAGCATGCGGTCGACATCGCCTTGGCTGTAGGTGCCGCCAATAGGAGCATCCGATGAGCAGGAGCCGGAGGGGATGCGTCTGACTTACCTACCGACCAAGACCCCGAACCCTCCCGTGTTGTTTTCCAACCGTCTAGACATAGATCTCGGGATAAGTCGGCATGGGGTTCGAGCTCGACCCCTGAGGGCATCCGGGAGGCCACCTCTTGTACTTCATGCCGTATTTAATATTTCGACAATTAAAATGGGAGGTTACAAAATAGACATATATATAATATTTTATTATAAATATTACATAATATAAAATAAAAATACTTACAAGTGTGTCACTAATAGCCCCGTAGGTGTACTCCCCGTCATTATACCGGTGGTAATGCCGCACTATGTCCCAGTCCGTGGGGCCGTCCATGCCTCCTCTCCGTATTTATTTAATTAGAACCACGTGTTTAATTAAAATATTGAACTAGCATTAAAAAAATACTTACATAGTCATATACATACTCGGCCGATCCACGGATCCGCCTTTATGACGGAGATGCCAGCATCTGTGCCTCCGTGCTCCGACATGCGATTGTTATGACACCGCCGGCTTTTGCTCTAACGCCTTCTCTATCCCAAGAAGCGAGCATCCATTCCAGACGGCGTCATCCCATCCAGCCTCTGCCGCTTGTTGACCCACAATGTTCTCACGTTGTTCAAGATATCGTGTATCTACTTGCTGCCCTACGAAGGAACAAATGATACACCTCCGCTGAGTTCGTAACGGATGGGTCCCACCTAGTCTCTCTCTCGCCAAACAAAATATTATTGTACTTAACACTCGAGTTAAAGTTTATAAATTAATTAAAATTAAATAGCGAATAACAAAATATAATGTACCGAAATGTCTCCCAAGATAACCGCACCTCTCAGAGATATCATCCGAAAGTGAATGCACCGGCTCCATGTGTTGAGACATAATCTCCCGAATAGTCCTGGATACCGCATTCGATGGCATCAACTCGCAAAAAGGCAATAAACACGCAAAATTAATAGACATATAAATATGACATAGTTTATTATTCACAAGTATTTAACTTACGTGCCCCGGTAGATCCATATATCCAGACCCTCCCCACCGAGCCGGAGCCGAGCCGGATGATGGTCCTCATAGGCCTCGTGGCCGATAGCCTCGTCTGCCCCTCCTCTCGAATAAAGGGTACCGCATCGGTACCCGCCATCTCGACCCTCGACCTAGACGGTCCGCTCGACCCATCTCCTCTAGATCCGGATCGTCCCTCGATCCAGACGGTCGCTCATCTCAGAATAATAATTAAATAAAACCTCATTATTACACGGTTCAATAATAAATAATTCATCATATATATAACATGCAAATGAAACACACATAATTATTATATTACACTATATATTCAATATTCGTCTCGAGTCTTCATCCTCCTCCTCGCCCCCTCCTCCTCATCATCATCATTTTCTTCTTCTTCTTCTTCTTCTTCTTCTTCTTCTTCTTCTTCCTTCTTCTTCTTCTTCTTCTTCTCCATTATTTTCAATATCAATTAATGCACCGCTGACATCCACAATATAATTGGATCATCATCCGCTTGCACACCATTAATTTGGGACTCAAGGTCGCCTTGAAAGTGGGGAAGCTCTTGTTCATTCGTTGACACGGTTTCGACCAAGGATCTCGATTTGATTTTGCAAACGCCAACCATTCATTTCTACGCTTTCCGGTACTTGCAATAGTAAACTTGAGTGGCTTGACTTGCTAACACAAAAGGATCGTAGCGGCCGTATCTTCCCTTTGATTAACGTCCACAAGTTTGTAATGAGGATGTACTCTTGTTCCATTTGGCACAGTATGGATCAAACCACTCACACTTGAACAGAACAACATTTTTCTCAATACGTCCGGTACTCCAACCGCACTACTTCCTCAAGGACCCCGTAGAAATCATTCTCATCTCGCATCATAATTTTTACCCTTGATACAAACTCCACAATTTGAAGTAGATTTTGATGAGCCATAAGTGCGTGTGTGAAATTTGTAACCATTCACGTAATATCCAGTGGTATGTGGTGACACAACTCGAAGGTCCGCTAGAAAGATCACGTATCCACCGATTTTGAATATTATTTATCTTTACAAGTTGTTCAAAACCACGATGCAAACTCCTCTTGTAGTCTTTCATCCTGCTCACCCTCGAGAGTCCCGGTTGAAATTGTTGCAGCTTGCTCAAAAACATACTACAAGAGGGGATTTGATTATTTAATATACGATTTGACGTTGTAATTAACAAAAATTGAACGTTATAAACTTACTCGATATACGGTTACAACTCTGACAATTCAAGAACACGCACGTATGAGCCGTGTTTTTCTCCTCATCTACAATTCATCTTTTGTTTATCTTTCCAAGAGAGGGACGACGACAATATTCATTAAGTTCATCCCTAGACTTATTTGTGTCTTTTGTTTTTCCTTCCACATTCGTCACCGTGTAGAACAAATTATCAAACACATTTTTTTCAATGTGCATCACATCCAAATTATGCCGGATCAAGAGGGTACTCCAATATGGCAAATCCCAAAAATACTTTTCTTCCTCCAGCCACCATCTAATCTTTTGTTGTGGGCCTCAAGACCCTCTTCAGCCACTTTCCGGTACCCCAACCAATCAATTTCTTGTAGAAGCATTTCACCTGCTCGGATGGGTGGTGGGTCATCTCAGAACTACAGTATTCTTGATGAATGCGCCTTGTTCCCGCGATACGGATGTCCCCTCGGGTAAGAACTTACGATGATTATCAAACCACGATCATTTAATCGAAGTTTTAAAGTGAAGGCATCGGAGTACTCAAAGACAATATGGACAAGCAGCCTTCCAAATGGTGCTCCATCCGCATAACATTGAGTAAGCCGGAAAGTCGCTAATGGTCCAGATTAATGCGGCTCGCATCATAAAATTCTCGCTTTCTAGCAACATCATACGCTTTCCACCCCATTTCCCCACAAAGATGTTCAAATCATGAATTAGTGGTCAGAAAATACATCTAAATTATCCTTTCGATTTTTAGGACCAGCACCAAAACCGTCAAAAACATGAATTGTTCTTTCATACACAACCATGGGGGCAGATTGTGACGGTGTCACTATCATCGCCATGACGAATCAAGCTTTTCCCGATCGCCCAAACGGTGAAAACCATCGGTGCTCAAACCCTACCACATTTCGTATTTCACGCAAAATCAGGATATGAATAGTTCAGTGTTTCCAAGCCAATGAATTTGCAGGTGACGCATAACACCAGCCTCATCATTATAGCAACTAGCATGCCATATCATATCCTTAGCGGTAGTCTTGGATCGATACAGCCTTTTGCAATCGAGGAATGATAGGAAAATAGAACATCTCTTTGAAAGGACTGCTCTTTTTCCATCGACCATCCACACCACGCCTAGCAGTTTGAATCGTGACCGACCACAAACCTTACACGATTCAAGTTCCCTGTCTCGCACCCCAATATATCATACAATTATTTGCACAACAATCAATCCTCTCTGCGGGAAGACCCATCCCACCCATCAATCAAGCTTCAGACGTAAAATTTCTTGGGCACCCGATTTTCTCGAGGGCAAATCTCACTAATCAACTCAACCATTTGATTGTAACCCCTTTCTGCATACAGTCTATTCTCGGCTTTAATGTTTAAAAGACGGGTATTGAATGACAATCGAGAACGAGACTCGCAACCAGGATACAGATCTGATCCGCATTTGCAAGCATGTCAAAAATGTGCAGATGCTTTGATTAGGAGGTTCCTCCCTAAGGGGCTCTTTCTTCCACATTTTGGAAACTAATGTTAGGACCGTGTTAAGTCCATCATCATATTGTGGTACGAGCTAGATGATGCGGTGTCGTCAACTCTATATGAAGTCGACGCCGATCATAGTTTCGGTGTGGCATAGAATTCCAATTTTGCTCACCGTGCAAAATCCAATTGTGATAATTAGACATAAACCCATGTCTAAACAAATGTGATTTCACGTCAATGGTTTCTCTAAAACTCTAGTTCCTACATTTGAATTTCGAGCAAGGACACCTAATCTTTCCTCCACTCATCCATTCCGGGTTACTAGTAGCGAATTCTATAAACGATTCGATTCCACTAAGAAATTCGGAGATATCATGCCATTAATCGTTCTTGGACCATACATCCAACTACGGCTTGAATAATTCATAGCAATAGATCTGCTTCAGCATTAATGAATATTCAAAATTTAATTAAATCATAATTAATTCTTCCAGCTTAATATATTTTTTCCTAAAATATATATATTTTCTAAAAATTTCTGCAGAGTTTTGTCTTATTTTATCGTATTCCCAGCTAATATATCAAGTTCCTAGTGCATCCATTTCCGACTTAATTAAAATTAATCAAGTCGGAACGCACATTCTACAAAGAAACAATACCAAACAATTCATCAACCCTCAACTCCAACATCAACTTGTTGAATCGAACATCGATTCAATTTTCAAAATTAATATTATAATTGAACTAGCATGCAAAATTTGATCGAACATCGATCATCATATATATAAATTGGTATTATATCATGCATGCAAATTATTTTTAAATCAAATAATTATTATAATTAAATTAAAACTATTTTTAAATAATAATTAATTACAAAAAGAATACTTACGGTGATAGTGGTGGCTATGAAATTATACTCCCGGATCGAATCTTTTTCAATAAACGTACACACCTACAAATATATAAATTATAACAATTAAATTAAAATTATAATAATATTAATAATCAAAATTATATAATTGCATAATTACTAATTAATTAACACTAAATAAATATATAATAATCTTATACTACTAATTTTCCTAAATAATTACTAATAATCGAAATACACATAACAATTACAAAAATTAACACTAAATAATTAATAAATCACCAACTATAACAACAAACTTATTAAATTGCATAATTACTAATTAATTAACATTTTCCTAAATAATTATATATAATTCATATACTAATAATTTTCCTAAATAATTAAAATATACATAACAATTATACAAATTAACACTAAATAATTAATAAATCATCAACAATAACAACAAAATTATATAATTGCGTAATTACTAATTAATTAATATTTTCCTAAATAATTAAAATACACATAACATTATACAAATTAACATTAAATAATTAATAAATCATCAACTATAACAATAAAATTACACAAATACATGCATATTATGTATAATAACAACAAAATTAACAACAAAATTACACAAATACATGCATATGAAAAATACAAAATTTGTAAAATAACAACAAAATTAACCGATTAAATCATAAAAACTCACCGTAGAAATGTTCCCTGAATAAGTAGAACAAAGGCCGACTATTGTACGGGCCAATTTTTGCGGCGCGGCGGCGGACGGATGGCGCGGCGCTGGAATGGGAAGAAAACCCGCCGGGTTATATAGATGGGCTTTGCCGAGGGCCCGAGGGAATGAGCCCTCGGTAATTGTAACGGCCGAGGGGGAGAGGGCCGTCGGTAAATTAGCGAGGGCCCGCGCTCGGTAATTAGCGAGGGGGCCCGAGCCGTCGTTAATTCCGGCAAACGTTGGCGAGGGTCTTTCCGTCGTTAATTCCCTCGGTATTTCGCGAGGGGTTTGAACCCTCGCAACGCCCTCGGTAAATAAAACCTCGCCAAACCCTCGTTAATTCGCGAGGGTTTCGAACCTCGCTAAGTCCCTCGGTAAATAGCCATTTTTTTGTAGTGATCCTGAGCTCACTAGAGTAAGGAGAATTAGGCAATCCTCCCTCCAAAGATTGATTCTCGAGGCCTTTCCCCTCTCGCTAATCTGTTGGAATTCGGCGACTCTTCGGCTTCCGCGCCCACCGGTGCCGAGCATGCATCCGCCCTTGAAGTTTTGACCATTTTTACACGCTTTCTTTACTTCCTTCTTTACTTCAAATTACTTCGCTTCTTCTTCTCTTCCTTCATAATTTCTTTCGCGAAACCTCTCTCCTCGATCTGAGTCTCCCGTCATCATTCTTTTCCCTCATTCTCGCTCCTTTCTTCATATCCGTAATTTTCCCCTCTTTACTCTTTTCTTTATTTTTCGCACATAATATTTTTAATTTATGTCCAAGTCAAGCTCTTCCAAAACTCCTTCTCCCACTCGCAATTCTTCCCGCAGTTCTCATCACTCACCTATTCCTTATTCTCGCGAGAATCCCTCCCTGTATCTTCGTCCTCGCCCGAGGTTGATAGGGTTCATTTCCGGGATTCTTTCGCGGGTTCCTCAAAACTCTATGAGAAAACCCTAAGTAGTTACTTCACCGATAACATTATCTCCTCCGGTTACCAAATATCCCTCCCGAGTCCAAAGTGAGCGCCTCTAATTTAGTTTCTTCCCCCACTCTCGCCTTTTGGCATGCCCGATTCAAGTGGGTTAAGACTCCCTTCTTCCAAGTTTTTATGCCTGTAAGCACATTAATTTTGTGCCCAATTAAATGGCACGTGGAAAATAAATATTAATATCAAATAAAAATGAATTATTTTTATTTTGAGAATCTAATTAAATTAATTCTCGAATTAAATAATTTATTGATAGTAAATATACGCGTAAAAGCCGAAATTAAATCCTACGAATATTTAAATATTCGTAACTTGGCGGCAAAGTAATTAATTTACCATATAACGTATAAAATCTCGTTAAATGGAAAGTTAAATCAAATTGTCCCACATGGAAATAAATCAAATCAAGTCAAATCAAATCAAATTAGGCCAAGTCCGATGGGCTTCCAAGCCCACCCATTAAATCAATCTCACCTACAACTATAAATAGGGCTTCATTCATTCATTTGACACACAATTTGAGCTCGGAGCGAGACTTCAAACACTCTTGAAGATTCAAAGGCGTTCTTCAAGCAAGTCAACCGGGAACAGCTGGCCCAATCCGAGATCAAGGTGTTCAACCCCTCCGATCGTACATTTCTCCTTGAAGATTCAAAGGCGTTCATCACGGCCCCCTTGAAAATTCAAAGGTGTTCATCCGGTCTTCAAGGACGTTCATCCGAAAAGTCTCCGTAAATAGCGTTTAATCCAAGATAAGGCTCTTAAGCCCTTGGATTAACATTATAAATCCCCAAGTTCAACCTCAGACGAGATCAACCCAAAGATTTCGCCACCAAATTCGCCAAATTATCCAAGTCAACACCAACTTTGAAGAGAAGAATCGGAGGATTAAATTTAGAGCTAGGGTCCGCTAAAATTTTATCGGTTTAATCTGATTAAAATTAAATTGTAAATATTTTTCGTGTTTTTATAAACTAATTACACGAAATTTGTTGTTACAATGCCAAATCTCAAATCTTTATGGTGTTCCTCTCAATCAATTCATTCTAAACGCCATTCGGATGATGATTTCCTTCTACATTCTCCTCAAGGGGAATAGGGGAAAACCATCACCGAGTTGTTTTTCTCGCAATACAACTACAAAGCTGTTGGTCCCTTCGCTTCGTGAAGTAGTAGGGTAAAAGGAAAGTGTCTATTTCTCGGAAAAGTTCCCAACATAAACAAGGAGTGGAGTGATCATTATATATTTGTGACATCCAATCGTCCTTGGCCTTTCAAAATCGTAAATGGATTTACAAGAATCCATCTCCTCCCGCTCCTTCCAATCACATTTCTTCTTCCACTAACCGTCGGGTGATTCGGATGTTGAATGCCCATGTAAATGCTTACGGATATTTTTCCTTACCCAATCTTTGCTCTAATCCTCGCCTCCTTTTCCATTTTAAATTCAGCCCTATGAGAGTTCCCCTCGAGCTAAATGATGGTAAATATCTTAGTTTTTCCATGTTACAAACATGATCACATTTGATACTAACTCATGTGGTTTTCTGTTTCCAGAGATGTTGTGGTTATCCAAAGTCTTGGAGGGTCCTACTAATTTCTCTAATTCAGCCCCACCTCATCCCGCCTCGCACAATGATGCTCAAGATGTACCTCCCTCATCTCCTACCCCGGATCCCACGGAAGATCCAGAACAAGTCCCTCCTCTAAAGAAGTCAAAGACTAACAAGGGTAAAGCACCAGCCAGCCATAGTTCGCTTCCTTCAAAAGATACTTTCCGCCGCAATTACCCGACTAGGCGTAATCAAGGCCTCTCCTCCACCCCGATTGACGTTGATTCCTACTCCTCGGGTCCTTCAACCAAAGAAGTTTTTCGGTGAGTTAATTTACGCTCAAGATTGTGAGAGGCTTCTCAACCTCCCTCCCGATCGAACAACACCAGCCGCGCCCACTTTGCTCGAGTAATCTTTACTTTGGCATTATTGTTAATACGCACTTCTCGAGATAAGCCTTAACACGAGGTTGTGTTTTTGTGTCTTAGTTAGGTATTTTACTATACAGCTTGTGGAGTCCTTCCAATCTCCTCCCTCACCCCGATTAAAGGAATTGGAAGACTCCTTCCTTACCGAGAAGAAAAAGGCCACCCTTGCCTCCCTCCGTATTAAGAAGATCGAAACCGAGCTATCCTCCCTCCGTGGGAGCGCCGAAAGCTCGGGGCGGAGCGCGAGGCCCCGAGAAAGAAACCGGTGATCTCGGCCATCCAATATGCTCTGCAAGAGTCCCATGTCCATCAAAAGGCCTTAGTGGACGGAGCGAGATCTTTTCGAGATCACCTCTTCACTTCGAACCAGTCAAAAGTTTTTACACTCTTTGTGGATCAATTTAAAATATATTATATATATAGTATATATATATATATATATATATATATATATATCACCCTTTACATTAATATGTTTACAAAAATATCTTTAGATTCTTTACGTATAATTTAATATATGTAAATATATATTTATTGAACTTGATGCATTTTTTATTTTCTTTACTAAATTGTTGATTGATTGTTTGTCTAATTTTAATGAATATTTCATGAGATAAAATATGAGTTTGTATATGTTTAAAAACTATTATTGTAGTTTGTGTTTGATATTTTTATGTTAGGTTATCATATTTAAAAAAAAATAGAATATAACTTACACTATGTAGAAATAATAATTTTTTATAAAGATGTAAAAATAGGTCGGGCGGGTCCGGCTCGCCCGTCACGAGGCAGGTCACGGGACCGTGCGGGCGTGGGGCAGGTCATTTGAGAACGGGGCAGTCTGGATATTTAACTACCTGGCCCGACCTGGCCCATTGCCATCCCTAAGTTCATCCGTAGATGTAGTTGTGTCTTTTGTTTTCCCTTCCACATTCATCACAATGCGTAATAAATTATTAAATATATTTTTTTCAATGTGCATCACATCCAAATTATGTCGATCAAGAGGGTACTCCAATACGGCAAATCCCAAAAATATTTTTCTTCCTCTAACCACCATCCAATCTTTCGTTGTGGGCCTTAGCACCCTCTTCTCGCTTTCCGATATCTCACCCAATTAATTTCTTGTAGGAGCATTTCACTTGTTCGGATGGGCGGTGGGTCATCTGTGACTACTACATTCTTTACGAATGCGGTCTTGTTCCTACGATACGGATGTCCCCTAGGTAAGAACTTACGATGGTTGTCAAACCACGATCAAGCTTGCGGCCGAGTCTTAAAGTGAAGACATCGGAGTATTCAACACAATATGGACAAGCAAATTCTTCCAGCGGTGCTCCATCCAGACAACATTGAGTACGCTGGAAAGTCGCTAATGGTCCAGATTAGTGCGATCTGCATCATAAAATTCTGCTTTCTAGCAACATTATACGTTTCCACCCAATTTCCCACAACATGGTCGATCATGAATTAGTGGTTGTAAAAAGACATCTAAATTATCCTTTGAATTTTTAGGACTAGACACTAAAACCGAAAGAAACATGAATTGTTCTTTCATGCACAACCATGGGGATAGATTGTACGGTGTCACTATCATTGGCCATGACGAATATTGTCTCCCCGATCGCCCAAACGGCTAAAAACCATCGGTGCTCAAACCCAACCTCACATTCCATATTTCGATGCAAAATCGGGATATGAATGGTCCAGAGTTTCCAAATGACGTCGTAAAAGGATTACATACACTTTCGAACATCCGATGTTTCGTTATTTATTATTAATCAAGCATACATACATGCACCCACAAAATCCATCAACTTCATTAAAAAATTAGAATGTTATAATATAGTGTATTACAGTTTCTCAAAATCATAGGTTTTCCAACAAGCAACTAGTTGATTTTTGTTGCACATAAGAGTTTCAGAATACACTAATTATTTTAGAATAATTAGAACTCTATTTGTCTTTGGCTATAGTTCGAAAATCACTTCATTATAACAATTCTAGACAATTACAAGGAATGCAAAAGTTGTGAAAACGAATGACTATTCACACCCTCGGGACCTTCTATCATTACGACCAACACCTGCTGCAACTTCACTCATCTAAAGCACAAAAATAGATGCATTAAAAATCAACTATATGTGACATGTATATATTAGGAATTATTACATTGTAGCATAATTTAGTTATACCATATTACAGACTCATACGCGAATAAAATTTAATTGCACCAACATATAATTAGCATATTGAAATACCCAAAACCCTCTATTGCAGATAACTTTTTTCCATATTATTTTCCATATATGGTCGTTTCTATTCCCATTCCACACCGCCTCACCATTATCTCAACCATCATTCTTAGGGTCACGGTTCTCCTCATCGTCTCTCTAAAAACACAATCGCCACCATAACCTTCGACGCCGGCAGCTGATGCTCGTTCATCAATCCAAGAGTGGGGAATGATTTTCTATGGTGGTGATACTGTTCGCCGCCGCTTGTGGCTAGGAGAAGGAGGCCCGACTACTCACGTTGTCGCCGCACTCTCCCAACATCGGCGATGTCACCGTCCCAGCCGATCCCTCTCCATCTCCGCCACCGTCCCTTTCCACCTCTCCCTCTCTATCAGCGTCCCGTCGAGCTCTCTCCTTCCGCCGCGATGCGTCACTTGAACTGCACCGGAAAGGAATGAAGACAGTGGGCTAGTTGAAGAGAGCTCTAACGAGCCATGGAGGACCGTCGTCACCGAAGTTCGACCAAGATCCACAACTCGGGTGAGTTAACCCCGAGTCAGTGGCCGAGTTGCAATAGTCCACTCACCGAGGAACATGCCAGAACGGCGCCACCGTCGTGGCCGTGTTGATCTTCATATCCACCGCCGCCTTATCGAAAGCCGCCCGAGTTAAAGGCTGGTAAATTGAAGTATGCAGATGATCCTATTCTTGCACATAATTGTTAGAATACATGTGAAAAAACTTATGGATCGACGTTAAAAGCGAGATGACGATGTTATGTTCTTTTATCATTTTTGTTCATTTTTTGCCGAAAGTTAGACAGAGGAACTTGCACAATTTTGAACTTTTTGTGAGAGTCTTTTTTTCTTTTTTTCGTTCCTTGGATACAATTGTGTGTGCTGATTTTTTTAGGGTTTTTTTTCTTTTTTGGTATTCTCGTTGCTCATTTTTATTGGTATGTTGTGTGTGTAATGCAACTAAATATTTTAATGTGCAATATTATGTGGTTCAATATAATTATACTGTTGTACAACTAATCGTATAGTTGTTCAACCCCACATTGTTTTAATTTAGTTATACAACTTAATTGAACAATTTTTTAAATGTGCAATATTTATGTGGTCAATGTAAATTGTATTTGTTGTGCAATTAATATATGATTGTTCATCTCCCCACATGGTTTTAGCGTCTTAAAAATTTGCTTCATGCACAAACTTTATGTCAAATCCATCTACAGGTGATTTTGTTTGATCAAGGGGCATATTTGTCATTTTGTGCTAAAATTTTTATGCAGCTGCAATTACTTTTCATTCATGTATGTGGCTGCAATATCTCCAACTAAATTGTACACCACAATAACCAACCCTATATATTATTTTAATTAAGGTGAAAATTTGAAAATGATACACTTTATATTGAAAAGTGATAATATATACTTTTATTAAAAAGAGATGATGGTCTCAATCGTCTCATGGTGAGACAGTACTTACACAAATTTTTACCTTATATATATGATTAAGAATGAGATTTTTCCATTATAGGCATAATGCTAGCTAGTATTTGAATCTATGGTAACTAGATCCACAATCAAAAAACATACACCAATTATTTTTAATATTTTCCTACATATAATCAAAGTTTTTACATTATAATAACATAAAAGAGTTGAATTGAAGTTTTATATATTAGTGATACACCCTCGGCTCTGGCTTTGTGCTGCTGGGATTTCGTATATCACAAAAATTGTACGAGACATGATAGTCTATTTTTGTAATACTTAAATTTCAAAAATATGATCTCATGCAAGATTTCATCTTCGTCTTTTGTATAGAAGATCGCCTCGTTCTAATCTAGCTCGACCTATTCCAATACTTGAGTAGGCCACAACTTTTCCACCTGGAAATCTCGTCGTCACCACAAAGTTTTCGAACCCCACCATAAAACCCACCGGCTTCGTTCCCCTCTTCCCGGTGATCTTTCCTATTGATGATCGTTCTTCTCCAACGAGAGCCACGCGTGTACTGCTGGAACTCCAGCACCACAGTTTCTGCACCCACACGTTTGGTGCCATGATCAAATCTCAGCTAGTTTAAATAAAAATAATACTAGGAAGGCAAACACCCATGTTAAGAATGTCCATATGATAAATTCAAATCCTCTGTTCCAATTTTCATGTGGAAAAATGACCAGAAAAGTTGTGGAAAAATATGTCGTATCAAAATAAACATGGTACTCCTTCCATTCCATGATTAGAGAGAGAGACACATATTTTAATAAAAAGAAAAAAATAAATAAGGATTCGAGGGTAATTTTGTAAACTTTTATGTATAAATTAAAGAAATAAATTGAATCGTGTATAAACTTTTAAGTATAAATTAGCTGTAAATCAATTTTATAGTGAAATTTGTTCACACAATACACACTCTTAGGTAAAAAGAAAGTGAGGAGATATGGTGTGTGATTGAAAATCAAACTCTCCAAATAAAATGAAAAAAATTTAGTGATACACAAAGAGGTAAGTTAGAAAGAAACGTAAAAATAGCTAAAACGACAATATTTTGAAGCAAACTTAAACGACATATACGGAAAAGGTGTAAGATATATGAGTAACACTTGTGTGTGCATACCATTAACTCTATTTTTACTATCGGTATATATCATGCACATTCAATATCAACTGTCACATTTAATTTAACGGTGCATGTGCATAACAACGATAATGCATAGGCATGCGCATGGCGATAAATGTGCATAAAAATAGTTGATCAAAATAAATCATAGTATACACCCGATTCAAATAAGTGTTTGCCTATATATATATATATATGTATTTATAAGATCTTCAAAATAATAAATATAAGGAATGAGTGTAAGGTAGAAACTCACCACTATTGTGACAAAGGCAGTAAATAGGCTCCCCATCGCACGTTTCCAAGTGGCTTACGACGCCATACCACCAACCTATACACATGCATACATTTCAATTCCACTTTATAAGGACATCATATTTTAAGATACACAATTCAATTGAGTTACGTCTAAAACTTAGGAGTATTTAAAATGAGACTATAATAGTTGATCAAACTTTCTACCAACCAGAATAACGAAAAACACATATTTCCAATATACAATATGATCTAATTATACTGAACAATTCAAGTGTATTTTTTAAATAGTATTAGTTATTTTACTAAAAGTATTAGTTGATCGGTATTAATTATATCACTGAATAATAATACTCATCGCACAAAATAAGAAAGGAGATAATGATTGAGATTTTCTTTAGAGGTTGTTTTGTACATTTTTATGTATAAAGTAAAGAAATTTATTGAATTATAGGTATGTTTGAACCCAAAAATAGTATAGTGAAACACATTTCAGGATGAAAGTAATGATTGTTTTTATTAAACGGTATTAATTATGGACTATTATAAATAAGTCAATTAAGATCGGCTTAACGCGTGTGGAAACTTTTAAAAGAAAAGTCAAACTTTCTTACCATATGGGAAGTCTTTATTTCGTCTCCATTGTATTTCCACCTGATCAGCCGGTTGCAGGTCATATAAACAATCAGAGACATGAAGATCATATGGGCAAGTATCAATAGGAGGAGCTCTAAGTCTATCCCATTTTTATACCACTCTCTATTGAATTGCCTCTCGTTCCATGGGGTGGATATCTTCCACACAAAAATAAAAAAACAGCACTATCAAAATCAATACACTTTCAAAACATATATAGAGGTATTAGGTATCATTAGGTACAATATATCGGAAATATCATTTTATACATATATCGTATCGAAAATTTTAGTATATAATCACATTGAAACTTTTGGTATATGAAAACTACTAACTTATACAGTATTGAAATTTTGGTATACCAAGATTTTAAAAATAAAACCGATATATATTTGTTCATATATATCAAATTTTTGTATATTGTTTTATACCGAAATTCATATATATAGAATATTGGTATGTATTTTGAAATGATGAATATATTTTTACTGAAAATATCGAAATATCAAAACATTTTAATGTGCATGGTATGAAACTGAAAAAATATTATGTTCTGTATTTTTGGTTCAATAATTACAGTAATACTGAAATTTTTTATAATTTTTGTTGAGAGACTCAATTATCTTAAAATTGCTATAAAATCACATTATTGTTTCATAAAAATAAAAATCATATTCATTCAATCACCTTGCTCGAAAAGTGTCACTTCTTGCATCATAGCTCACCATAGCATCATAACAAGATAACATAAACCCAGCAACCCCATTCTGCATACCAAACAAACCTCTTAAAAATGCACTCAACTATATAAAAATAAATGTTTAAAAAAACTATATAAAAGAAATTCTTAAAAATTCATTCACCTATATAATAATAAATGTTTCAAAAAAAACTATATAAAAATAAATTCACCCCTGTCCCGTTAAGAAAATATAATACTCCCTCTTATTCAAAATATGAGTATATGTTATTTTTGGATGAATGCACACACATTAAGAAAATAATTAATTTTCTATTATATCCTTAGTAAATGTTTAACTTTCTAATAAAAGAACACTCATCTATTTTAGATGTGAATTTGAAAAAAAAAAATGCATTTAATTTGCATTGAATAATACAAAACGACATATAATTTACAAATAAAATAAAGAGTGAAAATGGAATTTATTTTGAATGGAAGAGAGTATAAAATATATAGTAAATATTGAAAAGTGTGGTAAAAAAAAATAGAAAGAGACAAATATAAATAAAAATTGAAAAAATGGAAATATTTAAAAAAATACCTCCCCCATCCAATAAATTTATTCCTATTTTCCTTTTTAGTCTGGATATATTCATCCTATTTTTAGAAAAAACTAAATAATGAACATGATTACCTCACGATTGTAAACTTGAGCAGGGAAACCAAAATTTGCCAGATTGAAGAGCAAGATACCTAGACATGACTGAATCAACTGCACCAAAATCCTTCTTCTTACTAAGAAATGCAAAGGGCCTTAGATTAATGAAGTAGCCAAACAGCCCCTTGTCTATTGAACCTTTTCTTGAAGCAATATGCCATTCTCTATAAGCACAAGGCCCAATAATTTCACCCCATTTTGTGGTCATATGCTTTGCCCAAAGATGATCACACAAACACCTCTCTCTCAACGAAGAACACACACTTGCCATTCTGCAAAGCCCCTCTGCTGGAAGCTTCTCAAGAATGCATTCCAAAACAAGGTCAGGCAAATCCAACAGAGAAATCGTTGAAACATTTTCAGATTTGGGAATGGAAGTCGTCTTCCTTGAGCTGAAAAGTGAGAAATTTGGACCTAAAAGCGTGTTTCTCATGTGGAAAAAGGAAAGATTTTTCAAGAATTGGAGAGAAAGCAGTCTCATCTGGAGAGAGAGAGAGTGTGTTTTATGTTAAGTCTATGCTGAGGCAACCTATTTACATGGAGATAACATAAAGGCTCCGTTTGGATGGAGTGAATTTGAAATCAAGAGATTTAAGTATAATATGGCGTGCATTCACACAAACTAAAATGAAGAAAAACTAAATGAATGGACTTGATTCACTCAAATATTAAGTACAAGTGGGAGAAGTGAGAAGATTTCAAATGACTAGGTTTTGTTGGGTATTTGGAATCCTTCCACTTATAAGTGATATTTGTGTGAACTAAATCTATTCAATTTATTTTTCTCCATTTTGATTTGTAAATATATGATGTATTATCCTCAAATTCCTTGATTTCAAATTACTCCATTCAAATGGAGGCTAAACGGAAAGTTGGGTGATTAATAATGAAAATTTAGTTAAATATGAAAAGATCCTCTGCTTTCTCATCCGACAAGTCCATTCCCTTGTTAGAAAATATTCTTCCCATAAAAAATTTCAGATAGAGAATACACAGAAAGGGTCATTTATATATAAATTTAAAGATAAATTATAAATAGGTTTAAAAATTTGAAATATATATATATATATATATATATATATATATATATATATTTGAACATGAATTTATTTGTAAATTTAGATTTTTCTTTGAATCTATTTGTATTTTTTTCATTAAAAAAATAGTAGGAGTAAGAATTTAGCGGATAACTTTATAAACTTTTTGTATAAAATAAAAAAATGAATTGGATGATGTATATGTGTGAGTTAAAAATAATATTTTGAAAATATATTGTAAAGGTGGAGTTTATGAAGAATTTATTATTTTCGGTGTGTAAAAATATTTTCGAGTGTATAAAAAAATTGACGATACAATTTTAAACTCTTTACAAACATCTCTTATTTACACCTTATGTTACTCAATTCCCCACTATAATTAAATTTCTCACACTCAATTATTCACTCCAATAAAGTTAAAAAGATCATTTTACTCTTCACTTTATACTTTTTAATACGAATAAACAACACTTTTTATTAAAATTTGTGTCATTTTATTTTGAGCAATATAAATTGTAAAATTGTGTAACCGACAAAAGAATATGAAAGATATTATAAAACATAGAAAAATGAAGTGGTACAATTCAAGTGGTTAGAACTCCACTACCTATGATCTAAGGTAATGGGTTGAGTCACGGTTGTGCGATAAAAAATGAAACTGAGAAAAAGGGGATCATCCAAATCTTTTGAAGATCAATGGCTTTTATTGGCCAAGGCATATAAGATTAGGCCACCTAACCCAAATTGTGGGCCTTGTCTAAACTAAATTAAAAGAGGATTATCTTTACACACGCATCCAAGATTCTTGAAATAAAATCTTGCAACATAACATTGACAAGGCAAAATGGGGTGGGGTGGGTGGGGTGGGGTGAATAGATCATAGAAGATCCATCTAGCATGGGCTTGTGACAAGTGAAGCTCTAGAAAGGGATATGATCATGTGAAAAGGAGCATTTAATCTTGCTCTTAAATTTTTGTGATATTTTTAGATAAATTTTCAGTAAGACGTGTTATTATATTTATTACTATTATTATTTTTATAAATTAATATCATATTCTCTTCATCTTAATTATATATGTTTGTTTTTCTTTTGTGTATGTCTCAATTATATAGGCTGTTTTCATATCTCGTACTCCCTCCGTCCCAAAATAAGTGTCTCATTTTATCCAAACTCTTGTTCCTTTTTAAGTCACTCTACACAAATCAATGGAAAATTATCCTATAAGTAAGGATATAAGTGTGTTTTGATACTTTAATATATGAAAGTATTGGTTTGTATAAATGGATAAAATGAGACACTTATGTTAACACGGTGTGTATATTTGTTATTTATTTGCCTAATAATTCAATATAAATTTCTTCTAATAAAAATACATGAGAAGATTTAGGAGAACACCAAGCCTTCAAGTTTATTAAATTAAATAATCACCTAACTGATATACTTGCCGTCACTATTTATTTGAATTAGATGATCAAAAGGTTCGTTATCGTGGCATAGAGTATTAAATTAAAGGAGTTGGGTAAAATACACATGGATCGTGTATCCCAATAATTCAACAAGAATATATGGTAGCTAGCTGATCATCCCTAAGCAAAAAAGCATCCAATTTATTAAAAAGAAAAAAAAAAGGAATATGAGTGATGCAACAGAATATGGAACAAATATAAACTACTCAATTCAATACGTTGAGGCATAGCTCACTTGGCCACCGGGCTCTTCACTTAAGTGGGAGACTTGGGTTCGATTTCCTTCGGGAGCGAATTGGAGTGGGAGATATAAGGAGACTTGGAGAATTTGAATTTGTAAGTAGACTTGGCGAACTAACTTCTAACTACTAACAACTAACATTTACCGATAAAAAAATACGTTGATTTATAGAAGGTAACAATCACGTTTCTCTCATTCAATAACCAATTACCTAATACTAAGGACCCGTTTGAACAAAAGTGGAGCAGACAGATTAGATGAAATTAAAATATATATTCAAATGCATTTAAATACTAAGGACCCGTTTAAAGAAATAATGAAACATGTGATACATTTGACTTTTTATTTGTAATATATACTTGTAAACTGATATTACGGTATAAAACATTTATGGTATCAATGAATAAATGTAATGGTATCGGTGAATGATTGTAATAATATCAGATTTTATATAATGAATATATTTTATAGTAGAGTGACTCTAATTTAAATTGTTATGAAAGTGTGTGAACTTATCGAGCAGGGTGGGCTAATCAATTAATCAACCAAGAATGAAAATGCGCAGTAAAAACAAGAACACCAGAGATTTACGTGGTTCGATCAAAGATCTACATCCACGGGAAGGGAGAAGCAAAATCCACTATACGGGAACAAAGAGTTACACCATACACTTGCCGATTGAGCTCAAAATTAGAATTTACGTATCGCTCCTCGGGAACCCTAATTCACTCAATAATCGTAATTGAAACTCTCACAAGGGAAAACTTGCATCAAAGCGATCGCACACCTGCCCTCTCCAAAGCCCATTAACTAATTTCTCTCAACCGCCTTGAAACCGAAATCCGAGAAGATTAACCCAAAAAAACCCGCATAAGCAGTTAGTTTAATTTCTTAACTAACGGTTTATTTGCTAACAACCGGTTCTTGATGTGCTACGGTTCGTAGTCATTTGAACCAATTAGAAACTTTGATTGCCTTGATTGAAGTGCAACTATTTCATTTGATACAACAATTTCTCCACCTCAAACGGAATAGCTCCTCCCTTTAATCCCAGTGCATTATTACTTTTAATGCACATCCCATGTCTTGAGTTGAACTAGCTCACGGCAGAGGTTGAATTTGCTCGTTGGTAATGGCTTGGTAAGCATATCGGCGGCATTGTCTTGATGCTTACTTTATCAACCGAAACAATTCCCTTCTCAATGATATCTCTAACAAAATGAAGCTTCACACTAATGTGTTTTGACCTTTCATGAAAAACTTGATGTTTTACCAAGTGTAGAGCACTCTCGATTATCACACCAAATGACAACCTTCTTCTCGTCTTGTGCCAAACTCTTGCAAAATTCCCTTGACCATATAGCTTCTTTTCTTTGCTTGATTCTTTGCAATGTACTCGGCTTGATTGTGGATAAGGCCACAACAGTTGCAAAGATGATCTCGACTTATTCTTTGTGCCATGGAGAGTGAAAATATAACTGATAAAGACTTTACGGTGTCAATATTACCAGAAAGTCTGCATCAACATAGCCTTGTAGTGGATCATCTCCATCTTGATTTTCTCAAACAGTAGCCCAATATCGGATGCTCCATTAAGATATCTAAGAATCCATTTAAGTGCTTCCCAATGAATATTTCTGGATTTGCCATGAATCTGCCGATCATACTTATTGCATAAGACAAGTCAGCCTACTACACACCATAGCATACATTATGCTCCCTACACAACTTGCATATGGCACGGTGCTCATCTTCCTTACATGCGATTCGAGTCTTGGGAGAGTGATCGGTGATAATTTGAAGCTGACCAAATGAAGTGCTAACATTCTTTGATAAGTGCATGTTAAACCTTCTCAACACTTTACGAATATATCCATGTTGAGTAAGAAACAACTTCCTTTGCTCTTTGTTTCTTAAGATATCCATTCCAAGAATTCTTTTAGCATTCCCCAAATCTTTCATCTCAAAAGCCTCACCGAGTTTTGCTTTCGGTAATATAATCCTGGAAATACTTTTGCTTGCAATAAGCATATCATCTACATAAAGAAGTAGATAAGTGACCACCTCCTTCCCTTGTTTCTCAAAATAAACACAGCTATCATAATGACATTTTGAGAATCCAATAGCTTTCATGAAGGTGTCGAATTTCACATACCACTGTCTAGGACTTTGTTTAAGTCCATATAATGACTTCTTTAACAAACACACCTTATTCTCATTCCCTGGAACAATGAAACCCTCTGCTTTGCATGTAAATGGTCTCTTCAAGATCACCATGTAAGAAGGCTGTCTTAACATCTAACTGTTGTAGTTCCATGTTATCTTGAGTAACTTTTGATAATAGAAGTCTGATAGAGCAATGCTTCACCACAGGGAAAAAACTTCATTGAAATTAACTCCTTCTTTACATGTAAAGCCCTTTGCTACAAGTCGGCTTTATACCTCGTATTCTCTGAAATCCCAGATTTTGCAACCTCAATCTTTCTCTTGAAAACCCATTTTGAACCAACTACCTTCGATTATCGAGGCTTGTTTACGAGAATCCAAGTATGGTTTTTCTCAAGTGATTGCAGCTCCTCCACCATGGCCATCATCCATTGATCACTATATGTTCCTTCCATAGCTTCGCATAAGACCTTGGTTCTGATATTCAAGATTTTCTGCTTTGTCACTAATGCATAGGACACCAAATCGGCATGACCAAATCTCACCGGAGGATGAATGTCCCTTCTTGATCTGTCTCTTGCAAGATTATAGTCTCTAAGATCATCGGTCCCATTTCTGTTTGAGGTTGTTCTTCCGGCCTATCTTGATCATTTTCCCCTTACGTATCGATTCATCGGCAATATGTGCTCCATCATTACGATTAGAGACCTCCACCTCAATGGTGATGTATCATTAGAAATGTTTCCATCAATATCAAGAGAGTTTCCGGTATGTTTGTATCCCATTTCTGCTTCATTGAAGATCACATCTCTACTTACAATACATTTCGATTTCTGCTTCAAGACACCATAGTTTGTATCCCTTCACTCCCTTTGGATAACCAATAAAAATACACTTAAGAGCTCTTGGCTCTAATTTGTCTTGTTTTATGTGAGCATAGGCCGTACATCCAAACACCCTCAATTTTGAATAATCGACACCTCCCAAACCGGACCTCATCCGGAGTCTTTAGGTTAATTCTTTGTAGAAGGTGACATATTGATTAGATAGCATGCGGTGCTAACAGCTTCTCCCAGGAAGGATTTTGGAAGTTTTGCATCGGATAGCAAACACCTCACCCTTTCCAAAATGGTTATGTTCATCCTCTCTGCCAAACCATTTTGTTGTGGATTAGATGGTCTTTGTCTGTGTTTGGAAATGCTCTTCTCTCTGCGAATATACGAAACTCTTGAGACAAGAATTTCAAACCATTATCAGTCCTCAAATACTTCAATTTCTTACGCCTCTGATTTTCTTGTTCGAAAGCCATTCTTTAAATTTACGAAATGCATCATTCTTGTGTTTCATTATGTACACCCACACCTTTCATTGTTGTCATCAATTATAGTAAGAAAATATCTGCCACCACCATGAGTTTCAACTCTAGCTGGTCCCCAAACATCTGAGTGCACATAATCTAAAGGCTCATTTGTTGTATGAACCCCTTTTCCATAAGAATGCTTCTTTGCCTTTCCAAAAATACATTGTTCACAAAGCTGAAGTCTTGACACATCTTTGCTGCCAAATACACCTTTTCGGGACAATTCTTTTAAACCTCTTTCCCCAATATGAGCAAGTCTTTTATGCCACAATATAGTATCGAATTGCTCATGACAATTTATGCTTCCGGTGGCAATTTCCCCAATAAGAATGTAAAGACCATTAACTTTCTTACCTTTCATCAATGTTTCTGACTTTGTGATATGGATAAGGCCTTTCTCGGTGTTAAACTCCTACCCTGAGGCATTCAATGTTCCAAGAGAAATTAAATTTCTCTTTAAATCGAGAACATACCTTACATGAGTGAGTATTACGTGATTTCCATCAAACATCTTGATCCTCACGGCTCCCATACCCAACACTTTACGACTTTCATAATTTCCCGCATCACAACACCTCCATCGGTTTTCTTTCAAATCCGGAAACCATTCTTGCACAGGACACATGTGAAATGAGCAACCAATATCAAGAACCCATTCCATGCTTATCTTGTTATTAGTAATCGACAATACCTCGACTGTCATAACCTTGTTAAAGAATCTGCGGCATCTGCATCTTTTGATTCTTGAGTTTTCTTTCCTTTCTCGGGACAATTCTTCTTCAAGTGCCCCACCTTATGACATGAAAAACAATTTCTTCTTTCTACAAACTCGAGAAGATGTTTTACGATCAATGTTTCTTTGGTTTTCCCCCTTTCTTCTTATTCTGAAATTTCTTCTTCCCATTCTTAAATTTCACATTTAAGCTTTCTCCAGAATTTGGCTGCTTCTTCTCCATAGAGGTCTTTGTTTAGGCACTTTGTCTTGAGAGCGGTTTGAACCTCCTCAAAAGAAATTGAATCTTTCCTTCCAAACAACAAAGTATCCTTGAAGAATTCATAGGACTTTGGTAAAGCATTCAATAGCATCAATGCCTTATCATCATCTTTAATTGTCTCCTCCAGTTCTCAAGATTATCCACGGCTTGATTGAACTCATCAAGTTGCTCATCTAAGGACTTATCCTCTGTCATCTTGAAAGTAAGCAATTTCTGTTTCATGTATAATTTGTTAGAAGCAGATTTTGCTAAGTATAGATCTTCTAATTTCTTCCACATTCCATGAGTGATTTCTCTTTGAAACTTCTCTTAGAACTTTATCTCAAGACACAAAACAATCATGCCATGAGCCTTCTTACGAATCTCTTTCTTCTTATCATCGGTGCTTGTTGATGCCTCGGAGCTGAAACCGTCGATGCATCATCAAGTCCATGTTGTATCAACAAGGCTTCCATCTTAATCCTCCATAATCCAAGTCATTCTTTCCATTGAATTTCTCAATATCCATCTTAAAAGATGCCATGATTAAAGATCTTGATTCCCACAGACGGGCGCCACTTGTTATGAAAGTGTGTGAACTTATCGAGAACGAGGGTGGGCTAATCAATTAATCAACCAAGAATGAAAATGCGCAGTAAAAACAAGAACACCAGAGATTTACGTGGTTCGATCAAAAGATCTACATCCACGGGAAGGGAGAAGCAAAATCCACTATACAGAACAAAGAGTTACACCATACACTTGCCAATTGAGCTCAAAATTAGAATTTACGTATCGCTCCTCGGGAACCCTAATTCACTCAATAATCTGTAATTCGAAACTCTCACAAGGGAAAACTTGCATCAAAGTGATCGCACACCGCCCTCTCCAAAGCCCAGTAACTAATTTCTCTCAAGCGCCTTGAAACCGAAATCGAGAAGATTAACCCAAAACCCGCATAACAGAGTTGTTAGTTTAATTTCTTAACTAACGGTTTGTTTATTTGCTAACAACCGGTTCTTCGGTGTGCTACGGTTGAGTCATTTGAACCAATTAGAAACTTTATTGCCTTGATTGAAGTGCAACTATTGAATTTGATACAACATAAATTAATGTCTACAATTTCACGATCAAATCAACCAAACAGGGTAATGTATAAAATACGAAATGAAATGTAATTAACATACTTATTCGTCCACTAATAATAAAATAAAATATGAGACAATACATTATTTTTGCAGACCACCTCTCTTTTTCTTTGATTTTATCAAACCACATTTCCATGAAGGTAAACTACTCCAAGACCTACTTTTCTTTTCACGATATTTTTCCAATCATCAAGCACCAATTTAATATCATGAATCTTTTCTTTCAAATCAGTACAACAATTTGCATGCATTGCCACTACCACATCAAAATCTTTGCTAGGAAAGCAAAGCCCTCCTACATAAATAGTATCCCAAAACCTATATTTCAATCCGATTTCTTTAATAAATGGATCAAATTTTATTTTATTGAGCCTTTGGTTGATCGTGCTCTCCGGGAAAATCGTCCTTTTTAGCATACCAAAATTTGTAGAATTGGATAGTTCGATTGTTGGATTTGGCATGAATGAAACCTGCATTTGGTATATTATGGAGGCTGGTAGAGTTGTGTATGTATATATCACTTGCAAAATGCAAGTCTCCATCCGGGTCGAATCTTGGAAATGGATCCCTTAGCCACATTATATCAAGCATCCTAAAGAAAATAATTTCTATGTAAGTATTATAAAAAGTTAGGAAAAAATATAAAACTTAATTAAATTGGTTACATTCATATGGAAATTTGACAAATGTGGTCTTTAATTATCAAATTTGTCATTAGGTCTCTTTTTGGAAAAATGTGGATTGAAAAATTAAGCAAAAAAATGAGGATTTAGATTTTCCAACGAGTTGCACGTGACATGAACTATAAATGTTTTATACTCCCTTCTCATTTTTATTCAAAATTCTAAAATTGAAGGGTTTTTGTCTCATACCTAAAATAATAAAAAAGCAATTGTACCTTCTCAAAATAAAACTTTCCAAATATTTTTTATTTAAATCTTATATCACTCATTTACTCACACTCTCTCAAATTATAACAAACTCTTTCCAATAAAGTAGAAATGACTCATTTCCCTAAACTTTTCACATTTTAATACTAATAAACAATTTTCTCATTAAAACCCGTATAATTTTGGATTGAACAATAAAAAATAAGATGGGATAGCAATAAAAAAATATTCTCTCTATCCCTATGTAAGTTACCCATTTCAAAATGATAAAGGTTTTAAGGAAAATTAATACTCCGCCCGTCCCATACTCGTTCGACATTTCTTTGCTTGACACAAATTTTAATGTAAGAGTTATTTAATAATATAAGTTATTTTTTGATGGGGTTGAGTAATCTTTTCAACTTTAATAAGAGAGTTGTTTAATAGTATTAAATTGCGTTAGTGTGAAAAAGTAGTGGCATATAGTGTAATATTGTAGTATTTGAAGGGGATAGATAAAAGTGAAAAAATTATTTTATTTCCATTTAATAAAATGATGCAACGAGTACGGGGCGGACCTTTTTGACAAATGTCACAACGAGTATGGGACGGAGAGAGTACTTAATATATAGTGGGTGTTGAGATATCATGAGAACGGAGAAATGTAAAAAAACATAGAGAGATATGTGAGGACATAACTTTACAAATATGAAAATTGATAACTTATATTGAAACGTTCAACTTAACAAAATGAGTAACTTATAGAGGGACTAGTATCGCATATCATAAAAGCGATATTTACCGTAAATATGAAGTTGTATCCCATCTCAAGAACATAACTTTGGAATTCAACCCTTCTCCAAATCATCTTGAAATAATTTTTGCTAGCAATGTGTGCGTTGCCGGAAAAATCAACGCCGTCGGTGGTTAGGGCAAAACAGTGTTGATGTACGTCTAAGCAACGAGAATAGGCTTTTGGTCCAAAGCCACCACAACTAGATGTTTCAGAAGACTCTTTGTTCCAATCCCAATTTGGAAACTTTCTAAAAATAGATCAAATATGGAACCTTCTTCTATCCATGCTGCATTTAAGGTAGTTAAGATCACAGTTTTATGATCTTTCATTGATGCCCTTTTCAATGTATTCTCCAAACTATTCTCATCGTTTTCCTGATAAAAATAAAAAATCGACCTAATTTTCACGTTTAAAAGTTTAAACTGAGTGAAGCATGTGACATAGTTAAATTTTTATGTGTGATATATTATACTAAATCACACAAATCACATATTTGTTAATAAATATTACGACATAGTTTAACATGAGTCCTAATATATTCAAGTGTTTGTATTGAGAATTAAAAAATGATATTTTTAATCAATTAAATTGGTAATATAGTGGGTGATAATTTTAATAACACCTGTAGTGAGGGATACAATTTCACTCAAAATTGGAAAAAGGCGTATCAGATTCTTTTTTTTTTTTTTTTTTGCGGGCTCAAAGTAATACAAATTAACAAGAACAAATATTTTATTTTATAAACAAATTATATCCCTAATAGTCACAAAACATGCAAATGCGTACATAGACAATACACTTTTTTTTTTTTTTGGGGGACAGCGTAGGAATCACTTACATGGGATTTTAGATCTGCAGAATTGAACTTGTGTAATGAAAATGGAGGGGATTTTTGAATGTGATTATTAGATCGATTTAGGATAAAGCAAATTATAGTGATGATGACCATGAATAGTAACATAATTTTGACATATTTTTGGTGGAAGATGATGGAGTAGCGGCGGTTCTTGTGGCGGTTGCCACCAGATTGGAGGAAACCACCACCTAGGAAACTCATTTTTTTGTGTTTTCAATTTTCTTGAGTGACTCTTGTGAGCTAAACCCTTGATAAACATATAGACGTTTAATGAATTTTAATAGTGAATATCTTTTTATTTCTATAAGAAGAAGCCTAACAAATCAATATTCCTGGTTTTTGGGCACGTGGGTTATGTGATAGGAATAATTTTATCTTATTTAAAAGGGTGAATTTGTAGAGGTGTGATTAATTCAGTTATATTAATATTCTAGTATTATTTCTCATTCGTGAGTTGACGTCAACTCCATCATAAGGAAGCTCAACGAGTATATATGCGGGCAGACTTTCCATCGTGGGAGGACTGGAGATATTCAAAACAACTGTATAATTTAAATGAGTGGAGTTGCACCTCGCTTGCGGGTTGACCGTCAACTTCATCATGAGGAGTGAAGAGACCCAACGAGTGTACTTGATGGTTGACGTCAATTCCATCGTTAGAGGACTAGAGAGGCCCAAAACAAGAGTATAATTTAAATTGGTGGATTTACTTTCGGTAGGTTTGAATCCATAGTTTTTGCACAGATAATCTCATCTAAAAATTAAAATTTGAAGAGAGGTGTGAAATTAATCCATTTATATTAATATTTAAAAAATTTGTTTGTCACCATAATATTTTACTTTAAATTACAAAAACTTCATAATCTTTTTTATTTCTTTTACAACAAATAAAAATTGAAAATCTCCCTCTAATTTTTGTATGCATATTTTCCTTTTTGTCCGTCCAATTTAATACACATGTGCTAAAATGAAATATACAAAAATTTATTTTCACCCTCCTAACATCTTTTTAATAACTCAAATTGTCATTAACTTTATATATAAATAATTATTTTATTCATAAATAAACTACATATTCCATAATATCCTCAATATATCTACTTTATATATAATTATCAATATTTCTTAAAATCTATAAAAAAAAAAACTTAGGAATACTAAAATTGAACGGGAGAAGTACATAATAAATCAAGGAGCATGACATAGAGAAAAACGTATTCGAAATTAATATTTCTTGCATTCTTCTCTTTTACTCAAAAACAAATTATTTTACATTAAAGTGATTGAAATATATTCATTAATTATTCAATATGAAAAGTAAGTTGTATTACATATTAAAAATATAGAGAATTCACTTCTAAATTCTAAATTTTTATTTTTATAAAGAAATTTGTGACATGAATGAATCTCAAATTCCAAAATATATTAAGATATACCCCTTTAATCTTTATTTATTGTTATTTCAGACGTCTGTTTTAAAATTTTACGTTATCTTTATTTATAGTTGTGGCCCCACATTTCTCAACAAGCTGTGATACCGAGCCTCTCACTACTCATTGACCAATATATATTTCATGCATTGAGTGTGTTTTAATTAACTATGTGCTACTTGTGATTTTGAATTATTTTATCTTGCATTATTTTATTGTGTTTTTAGATATTGAATTAATTATATATGTCTTTATATGTTTAGTGGTGAGAAAATTTATTTATAAGTGATTGATCATGGTGTTTGAGTAGTAATACAAATTATATAATTATTAGTGGTATTAATGAGATTAATTATAATACCAATTGTTTAATAATATATATATATATATATATATATATATGTAGTAAGTAAGTAAAATAAAAAATATAGAAGATAAATAAGATAGAAAACTTACCTGTAAAGGAAACAGTAAGGCGGTGGGAGGTGTGGCATATGTTTAACCATATCAATTAATGAATTATCAGCCATATTCACCTACAGTTATCAGCCATGACTGAGAGAGAGAGGGAGAGAGGGAGGGAGAGAGAGGGAGAGAGAGAGGTTTGTATCGTGCGAAATCCTGAAGCATTTTGGTAAGTTTTTACTTCGTCAATTGACAAATTTTATACCGTTTTGAAGCTCGTGAGGAGTAGAACAAAACCCTATCCTTAAATTATTAATAATTATTCTTATTTGATAGTGGAAAGGTGATTGAAGGGTTTAAGAGTTTGATTTAGCGGCGTTTTGCGGAATTGAGGTAAGTAAAAATTCATTTGCACCTATAATGCATAAATATACTTGTTATGAATTATTTATGCTTAAGTGGTAATATGCGAATATTATGTTATTTGTGATATTTGATTGATATTCAATTATTATTGTGAAAGGAGTCTCAGAGCTCTATATATGAAGTGGAATGAACCTATGAGTTCGGTGAGTATTGTGAATTGAACTGTGAGTTCGGTGGTATCTTGTGAATTGAATCTGTGAGTTCAAATGTTGTAGAATGAACTGTGAGTTCAAAGGTTATCGTGACAGAATTTGTGAATTCCATGATATTGCGAGAAATGAAAAGGGTGTTTTGAGCATGTGGTTTTACCGTGTGTATATATGCTATATTGCATCATGCATATCATGCATTAACATGAAAATGTTTTATCAAATGGTGTGTTTGACCACATTATGCACCGAGGGCGGCGGGGCGACCTAGGAGTTAAGGCGACCGGCGAGATCCTGGCGTATGCTACCTAGTATAGGCCGCCGTCTCATATGCTATGGTGTGTGCATATTTTTCGAGGGGACTTCGAACGGACGGGGTCGGAGTTTGGTGATGGACCTCGCTAGGACGTTAGAGGTGGGATCCTCAACGGTGTGGAGTCGGCGTGGAGGGATAACTTCTTGGTGGTCATGAGGGCGCGATGGGGGGCCCTCGGTGGCCACAAGAGGATGAGCCTCACGTCGAGGTCATACATATAGTGGCCACTTAAATATAAATGAATTGAGCTTAATGCTCGTGTGCCGGTGCATAGTAGTGAGTCGGGGGCTCTAACGAGTGTTTCATAAATAAATTGATGATTTTAAAGAGAGTGCATTGTGCATTGGGAGGTTTTCGAACTAAACACCGCATCATGCATAATTTCGCTTCTTGAGATTTATATCTCACCCGGTTTATGCATTGTAGGTAATCTTGATGATTACCGATGAGGAATTGGACAAGTTGTGGCGCTCTTGCAGGTTTTGAGTAGCCGTGTACATAGATGACGACTGTTGGCGCGGCCGTGGCTTATTTTGCTTCGCTATTGTATCTTACGTGTGTTTTAGATATGTACTATATAAACAAGTATGTACGGTATGTTTCGTGGATTGTGGGCTTGCTAAGAACTAGTATGAAGGTGAACATGTTAGGTTTTGAGTACGCGTATAATGTTATGTCGGCTTGAAAAAAAAATGGAGCAAGTTTTCTTGGTTGTTTTAATGTTTAAGTTCATATTATGTCTAGTTGTGAAATTGTGGGTGTGTCAACTGTTGTGACAGGGGAATAAGTCAAGGGATAATGCTCGCACAATGACGCGAGCAGATGTCTGGCTCGGCGAGCATGAAACCGATCCGAGAAGCTACTCGCCCGTATCACGCGAGGAGAGCTACCCAGTCAAGAATCCGGCGAAGACCGAGGAGCGACCAGCCGGAGACAAGATCTTCCCAAAGAAGAAAAGTATCCGGGGCGGACCGCGATCGGATGATGTCATGCCCCAAAAGGGAAAAATCTCGCCGCCACGAGGGATCCCAGCAGCTAAGCCACGTGGAAGGCCCCGAGAGGGTTAGAAGTCGATCCTCCGTGCGGTACCTCCATAGGCGCATTTAATTTTGTACCATTACATTAAATGCACCCGATTCTACGGGATTTGTGAACCGCCAATTGGCATGTATAAATAAGACTGCATGGCACAATAATATGAATCGAAAAACATCCAACCTTAAGCCCGAGACTCACCCTCCCAAAGCAATCCCGCTTGCATTTATCGCTTTACTGCATTTATTTATCTCATCATTGCTCATCAATGTACACACACTTATTGCCAATCATTAGCATTAAATACTAAATATCTTTAAGCTGCTAAACAAGCCGATTAAACATTCAAATACCCGATTATCGGGCGGATTAATCGGTGTAACAACAATTGGCGCCGTCTGTGGGAAACGCTGGACAAGAAAAACCACTCCCAGTGATATTTCTTTTGTTTCAAGAAAACGCCATGACCAACGGTCGAGTCATAAGCAGGCACGTTAGCCATGACGGTGAAGAGCGGCAGGGGCGATACGGCCCAATCCGCAACATTGATGACCGAGATCCCTCTACCCCTCCAGAGTACCGGACTCCAGAGCAAGTGAGCAGAGCCATCCAACGGCTCCAAGCCGGGCCCGTGAGCTTGAGTCTCGAGCACGACCCATTGCCGTTCTTGTCGAAGGCCCGTCGAGGCCTCAAAAGGGGAAAAGGAAGGCTGTGACCAAGAGGCCGAGAGCCGGGACCGATCGGGGTTGCACCGGCTGAGCGGTCAGATTTAATCGCTGGGCTCCCAAGCCCAAAGGCTCGATTTCGGACCGGGATGTTGTGATAGACTTACATGCTTGCAAAGTAATGTCACCAACTTGGAAATTTAAACTAAATGATGAATTAGTTTACGATAGTTGCATGTTATTTGCATAAATTTCAAGTTCGGGAGACTTACTTGGTAAAGTAGGCGACCCTTGATCACCTCTTTAGTGATTGAGTCTATTGACTTTGTCTCCATTGTACCCCTTATTCTGTTTTTGAGTTTCTTTGGGCTGGTTCTTTCTTTGTGAATGGAAAAATACCAATCTTACCATCAAATATAAGCTGTTCCATCACATGAGTACTGTGGTCTTGAAACCGCACACATGAACATGACTTTTGGTATGAACCTTTTACTTTTGCATGATCTATATGGTTCTATTTCTCCGGCAACATGTAGTATCTCTCACTTGCTTTTGTCATGTAAAACCACTTCTCATCGATATGGATTACATTATGCATGCCCTTGAACTTGATTTTGTTGTTGTGGCCTTCATTTTCCAAGCTACTTTGCAAACCGTATTTGATCCTTTGAAATTTGTTTGCTGCATGAGATCTGGCTTTATAGCATTAGTATGAGGTCGATTGCTTCATTTTTCACCCACCTACTAAGCGTGCTTTTACTTGTATGCATCTCTCTAGCTAGCCTTCTAATGGTTGATCTCTTTTGAAATGGTATTGCCTTCATAGCATCTACATCAATCTGCACTTTGCTTGTTAAATTGTGATTCCCTCCTTCTTTATGATTTGTGAACGAAATGAGACCCCCTTCTAAGCTGCTTTGCTTTTTTGCGGCACCCCAAACATCTTGTATCGTCCTTTTATAGATCCCAAATAACTCGGAAAGTTCATCAAGTTTACCTCTATGAACAACTCCATTGGTGTTGTTTGCAATGAAGATTTGAGCAATTTGATTCTTTTCTTGTGGAGTTAAATCAGTTCCTTCTAGCTTTCTTCATTAAATGTGTTTTGTTGTAATGAATGTTGCTTGTATTTAAGACTGAAATGGGGTATTTATTGATGTAGTAATGCTTGTAATATTATGTGTGATTAGACACTTGTACTATTTAGATTTTTTTTGGGTTTTTATTTTGGAGGAAATCGATATGAAAAATTTGGTGGGAAATTTTTTAACCTCATGTATTTTCACTTTTTAATTCGGTAGCATTTAAGATTGAAAGTACATGTATTTTTGTTTTAATTTTGGCTCCACTACAACAAAAATAAATATTGAGACACTTATTTTGGTCATTTTTTCAATTCATGCCTCTATATATTATTTTGAGGCACATAACTAAATTTGTTTTATTATACCTATTTATTGGGGCACTTAAGTTGAGATGCCTCTCATTAAAAATCAATATAAACAATGATTTTTATTCTAGGTATACCCACACTTAGAACTTTTTTCATTGTCCACTAAAATTCAAGTTTTTCTTCATACTACGAATTCATAGAATCACTCACGGTGAATCTTTCCGTTCCGGCGATGAAGTCATCCAGGTACAGGCAGATGTACACCGAATGGCAAAAATTGTTAATCCAATTTTGATTTTTAAAATCCGTCATTACCACCTGCTTCGTCGTCGTTGTGTGCCCTAGATTTGCGATTGAGAAGTTCCACTGTGGATTTGTGTTTTTCTCTCTCAATCGCTCTCTCTGTGAGACACACCCTAGCTATCGTCATCTACCGCCGTCCACCTCTCAGCATCACCGTGGTCCTCATCCTTCCCTTAGCACAGTTAGTTTTGCATTTTTTCTCTCGATCGATCTGTTGATTGTGAGCCACGACCTAGCCACCACCGTCCACCGCTCATCGTCATCGTCATCGGCATCGTCGTCCGCCGCTCGTCACCACAGTCGTCCGCCGCCTTCCCTTCCCTGGTACTTGTTCTCATCTTGTTAGCAATTGTTGCAATAATATTTCGATTTCGCCTTGCTTATCGATTGCAACTTTCACATAGTATATACTGTGTTAAAATGATTTCTCCCTTGCTATACACTCGGTCTATTTGCCGTTTATTGGAGGTTTGATTTTTGTATACTTTGTTGCCCCCTCTCCTCCTCCTCTCCTCTTTCTCTCTCTCTAAACCTTCGATGTGATCGCGTTTTTCGTCGTCATCTCAATCTCTTTGATCTTCTACAAAATCCTCTCAGGTAAGTTATATAGTTTCCATAAAAAATATTTATTCACAATGGAAGTAAAAGGAATTGATCGTTTAGGGTTCTTCACTTTTTTTTTTTTTTTTTGTGCTTGGGTCATTTTAAAAAAATACTTTGGAACCCTATGTTATGCATTTCAGCTGTTGAAGTATTTTTTCTTCTTTGTTTAGATCTCTCCTAATTGTTCGTTTTAGCTCTAATTGGAGCTTGAACAGTGAGTGGAATTTGTTGCAGGTTATTCTAATTAGGCATTTGGATTGAATAAAGGTTATTATTGGCAATGGTAAAGTTTCAGTGACTGTCTCATTATTGATTATTATAATTTATATTTTTATTTTTCACTCCTGTTTGTGCTCTGGTTTTCTGACTTAATAGTTTTTAGTATGTAATATAAATTTCTGTTTTCAGAATTTCATAGTTGGAGCATTCAAACCAGCATGCAACATTACGGTTACATTTTCAGATGGAAAAACTTCGAAAGCAGGTACCGTTTTATTTGTTTATCATTTGAACTTCATACTTTCTTTTCAGTTGAACTGCACACAAAATATACTCGGAGTGCTTTGATTTTGGAATGTCGTTCGGAGTGCGATGTACTGTATTTACTTTTAACTAGGAATAAGTTTTACAGTTTGAAACTCGAAGTTTTGCATTGTGGGCATGTTATCATTTGATTTTGTAATGAAGTCAGGGGGTGCGCTTATTGAGCAAATGTTTTCATGGTCAAAATTTATTGATCTGTGTTTGTTACATGCACAAACTGATGTTATATTTATAAGTTATATCTTTCCATCTGGTGAAACTTCTGCAACTGTGTTGGTAATCAATAGTTTGAGATTTGATTCTAACTTGAATATAGAGCAATTAAATTTAATTTAACCCCCATTCATCTTATCCTTGCTGTAGGACCCATTGAAAAAGGAGAATGGATAGACAGTAATGGTTCCACTCTTCCAAAGTCAAGAAAACATAACCGGCAAGGTATAATTTCTTGGCAATATTGATATCATCCCTACCAGTTTAGGTCCCAACTTTATTGGTAATTGGAGATAATTATTCAAGAGGGTCAGTATTCAATTGACTTCTTTTCAGATTTCTGTCGAACCAGTTTCGGGAAGAAAGTGGAACACAACGGAATCAAAGTTGAGCTTCTTGGTCAGATATAGTTCGTGAACTGGATGTTCCTGGAGAAATATATGAAAGAAAAACATTTCCATTTGAATTTTCAACTGTGGAAATGCCATACGAGAACGAGACATACAATGGGGTAAATGTGCGGCTTAGGTGAGTTACTTGTATCTAAATGCTTCTGTGCAGCTCAATCCTGTATTTTTGCTGTTTGTGTACTTGCAAACTGGATTCTGTACCTCTGGTTTTTGGCTACATTTAGGATAATGCAGAAAGTGAACTTGGAGAAGAGAATGTGTTTCTATATTTTGGGTCCAGAGTAGTCAGGATTTTGTTAATGTCTGTTTTCTTGCAACATCTTATTACCTGTGGTCTGCATTTATTTGTTGTGAGTTTAGAAACTTATTCTATTTTCCCCTTTAAGGTGGCCATAAGCTGTGCTTCTGGGGTTGGGGAGCATTGAGTAATTATGGCTTCCTACAATTCCCTGCCAGTTTTCCAATTTAAATTCTGATTCATTTTGTTGATATGAGGTTTCTGTGCTTTTTCTGATTGTCTGATTTCTGCATATTTTAGCTTATGTGGTTGTTGGCCCGACAATTATTTGAAGCTCTGGTTTCTAGAAGTTCTCAACTTCTTGTTATGATATGTATGCCACTAGGTCTAAATATATTTAGAATCATAGAAATATTGTGTCCTTTTGAGTCCTTTTTGGAATAAGAAAATATCGCGCATTTAATGTGGATTTGTTCAAGTGCTTCCTCTGATTTATGGTTAATTTTGGGAGATATGGAAGAATGTGTTTGAGTTGACTGAGTTGAGACCATTTCACTTGCAGCAAAGTACTAAAGGAGTGAAGATTTGTTAATTCGTTAATTAGTTGAAGTTGTGAGATCCAGAGTGGTGAAGTGGATAGGATGGAAGCCTCACAGAGAAAGAGAAGAGGAGGTGGCGGAGGAATGGTGCATATTTCACCGTCACAGACGCTGCGTTCGAGTGATAAGGTGGGAGAAATCTCTAATCGGGGATGGAGGTTTCAGCAGAAAGCAGGATAAAGGTGTTAATGTACAGGTCATTGTCAATGCAGGTGAAGAATCCGCTTATTAATTTAGTTTTCTTTGTTAATTTAAATTATTCTTTTTTATTTGTATTTTAGGGTTTTACTTGTGTTTTTTCCCATTTTATAGGCCAAAGAGTGAGGATGAGGTGAAATTACGTATTCTAGTAGTACACTACTACATTTTTGCTAATAGATAACCAAGCATAGATAACGGATATTTTTAAATCCGTTATCTATGATTTGTAAATCCGTTATCTAATCTCTCTCCGTTATCTCTGTTCTTGAAAAAAATTAAAATGCGCTCATAGATAACGGATATTTTTATGTGGTTATCTATGCTTAGTTATCTAAGCAATTTAATTTATTTTTGAATTAAAATTTTAATCATAGATAACGGGTATTGTATTTTTATATATCCGTTATCTATGCTTTGTTATCTAATAATTATAATTTATTTTTAAATCAAAATCAATAATTATTTTTAATATACTTAACGGATAGAATATTTTCGTTACCCCTTTTCGATTATCTATGTAGAATTGTATCAAAAATCGGACTTAGAATTTTTTCAGCCCTAAATTCGCCGTTCTCCTTCGTTCTCCTCCCAATCGCCAATCTTTCAGCCCTAATCGCCGTTCTCCTCCCAAATCGCCATATTTTCAGCCCTAATCGCCATTTGTCGCCGTTCTCCTCCTAAATCGCTGTTCTTCTCCAAATAGCCGTTCTCCTCCCAAGTCGCCGACCGCCCGCCGCCCTCTCAACTCGCCGTCGACGCCGTCTCAGCATATTAACGGGTAGCCTTTTTCACTGTCTCAGTATTTTAATTATCTACTGCTATATTGTGTGTGTGGGGAATGAGAAGTTTGAATCATCGCCCATATTAGTGCTTTGCTTTTAGATTTACAGTTTTGGTATAAGATTTACTTTTAGTGCTTTGCTTTTAGATTTACAGTTTTGTTCTATGATTTAATTAACTGTTTGGGGAAGTTAAGGATCAGTTATTAGGAGCATTTTAATAAATTAGATAGTGTGTTCATGTGCTCATTTATCTATTGGAAGCTTATTATAATGTTGACGTTTACATCTATCGTTTGGCAATTCTGAGCATCAATTTGCATCGTTAATTTGCAGTAGTCATCACTAACTTAAGCTTAATGCCGAAATACATTCAATTTGGGGTTAATTAAAATTTTCATGCAAATGCTGTTTCACGTGTTTCACTATTATTGGTTTTAGTGTGCATTAGATGCATTATGTAAACAATTATTTTATTTTCTAAAAAGGTCATGATTGTTTTTATTGAACAATTACATTTGTTTACACTTGATTAATCTAATTAGCATGCAAGAGCATACAAATTAATCATATATATTGTTAAGGAAATCAAGGAAGAAGATACGTAATTATAGGTGTATATATTTTTGTATCTTTGATTTATTCTTTTCCACCAAGTTACCCCACTTCAAGTTATGCAACTAAGCAATCTTACTGTTTATCTGGTGTACAATTGGAGACAAAATTGTAAGACAAAGTTAACTAGTATATATGTCTGCTAAAAGGGTTGTAGTTATCTATCATAGACATATCAAGCTTAATTTTCCTAAAACATTGTAATTTTTTCAAAAGAATTTTCCTTTGCATCTTATGGTGTGGCTGGAAGATGGGTTTTCCATCTTGAGGAATAATTATAAGAAGAAATGATTAGATGGAGCGGGTTACTAATAAATTAAATGGTGTCCCGTCTCACGGAATGAGAATTGTCTCACATAAGACTCCATGTTAATTGTTTTATCAACTATTTCTACATAAGGCCCTAACATGATGGGAAGTTTTTTTGGTGAGAGGGTCCTAAATAAGACTCCATATAACGGACTTGTACCATTTGGTTCCTTTGGAAAGTCTGAAATTTTCAAACTTTCGAATGGGACTGAAATCAAGGCTAATAAGATATATGAAGAAATAAGCCCAAAGTAATGTGACCAAGAATAGTTAGAGGACTAAATTGACATTACTCAAATTTGTTCTATCATGGAGGACCATTTCAATAAAGGTGAATAGTTAGAGGACTAAATTGACCAAATATGTAAACATAGTGGACTAAATTGATAAAGTAGATAATTAGAGGATCATTTCAATAAAGGTGAAAAGTTAGAGGACGGAAATAATCTAAATCCCCATAATGGTGTATTGTAGGAAGCGTGGATTTTATCGCTTTTGTTGCATTGCCTACATTGTTTTTGTTAATATGGTAATATCTTCTTGTCTATTGTTAAACTAGCTCTTATTACTATACTTTGATTTAAATATTAGTCCGGTGGTTCATTTTTTGTTGACATATATGTATAAAAATTCATATCGAAAAATTGCATTGATCCGAGGGATATAACCTTATTATAATTTTAATTAACATAATTTAATAAAATAGCTTTACAAAAATAAAATATCAAATTGAAAAATAGGTATCATAAATTTTTAAATTTAAATTATGTTATATTCTAAAATATTCAGGATTATAAATTAATTTTATTAATTATAAAAAATTCTAATAAAAATTATCAAATAAAATTAAAAAATTTTATTTGATATTCTTCAACTTATTTAACAACGTATCTAACAACTTATTTAAATATTTTAGTCTATAATTCTTGAAGGTAAAAAAGACCATTTTCGCGAGATTCTATCGTCATGAGACTACTTCCTCACCGGTACCCTACATTATTAGATGAAATTATGACTCTAAGGTACCATCTTAAAACTTTTATTACTTTTAGATACTATCCAAAAGAGAATACAATCGAGATACAATTCTACTTTTTACATCCCCATTTTACCCTCAAATCTTAACGTGACTAACTCCTTTCAATTTCGATTCCCACTAAAATAATGTAATTTCTCAATTGGATAAACACGTAATCGAGACAACCGAGCCTTCTTCCACACTCATTCCATCTCTGTCTCTCTCCAATCAACTTTTTTAATTTATCACCTAAGCCTTCATCCACATTCACAAATAAAACCTTCTTTTCAATTTATCACATCTCTCCTCATCCACTCACCATGGGCGGTGCCGCAATCACCAAGCCACTCTATCTCTCTGGATATTAATGATGAAACTCTTCACCGTCGCATGCGACAATGGGTTTAAGGCGGTGGACCCCGACGATGAACACCACCGAAATCATGGAGCTACGCAATAGAGCGAGCGATCGACGCCACCGCGACCACCGATTTGGGCTCCATCCTTCGCAGACAAAGCTCCACCGTTGTTGAAGAAGAAAAAGAGTAAGACGAATCCGGCGAGCCGGCTCACCGCCGTCTATCTGGGTTTGTGTTGTGTTCGGGTCCGTCTGGATCTTTGTTGTATTCGGGTTCTTTTAGATCCGGACTCATCGAGTCCACTCACCGATTTGTACGAGTTCGCTCACTAGGTTTTGTGTAATGCTAGAAAGTTCGGGTACTAGATTGTTGTACTAGAAAAATGTCACACACCGAGTTCACGCACCGCACATCTGCAAATATGCAATGTAATTGCACATGTGCAATTTTTGGAAGACGGTAGAAATTAAAATGTGCGCTTTTAGTCGGGTCTTAAAATGGATCCATTTGATCTCCAAGAATAGCGGGATTGTGATAATATGTGTTTGTATTTTTGTTTGTTTTTGTGATATATTTTATGAATGATGTGTAGAAATTATATGGTGAATCTATTTTTTCTCCTTACGTAAAAATATGGTATTAATTTCTACCGATCTTTTTGTGTTATTTTTTATTCATTGGATCTTGTGTTATTTGAATGGTGGGTTGGTGGCTCTGTTTGGTAGGCAAAAACTTATCGGCTCCCTTGGGAAATGGAATGACGAGAATGTGAAAAGATATTATGGGGAAGCTATTTTAGAAGGGAGGGGTAATTTGGGTAGATTGTATGAAAAAATTGTATCCACAAGTAATTACAAAATATGTTGTATCTTAGAGTTTTAAGACTCTTAATATTGTACCCCTTAGTTATTGACCCTTATTACATTATTTAAATGAGGTTGAATTTTTTTATTAGACCGTGTTAATTTTTTTTTAAACTACTATGGGTGAAATTGTAAAATACCCACGTCATATTATTTGTTTCAAACCTACACATTAAAGAAATGAATATGCGATAGGTTTTTTTTTATCTTATTCAATACCAAATTTAGATACTTTAAAATAAATCCAAAACCGAGAAATTTGGATGAAAAATCAAGACAAGAACAAAAAGTGATCCCATACATTAAAATAAAATAAGCAACGACCAATACATCATCAAATTAAAGAAAGACAAGATGCATGAAGGTAAAATCAAATCCATTACATAAATTCATGCATGGCGGAAAAGCAGAAGCATAATTAAAATCTTAAGATAGACAAGCCCAACTACTACAACACAAATCCAGCTTTTTAGGCGTCCGCCTACTCTCTTCTTCCCTAGTACCGAGAACCACTTGGTAGGGCTCATTGATGACTTGGACGCTTGCGAGTGTGGTGATGGTAGGTCGGACGTAGTTCACTTCATGGAGGATGGGACGATTGAGACACCACGAGATCCACGAGGGGGTGAGTAGATTTCATCGAGCAGTCTTCTAGTTGTAGCATTGATATTCTCGCAATATTGGAGAAATCACTTCTTCACTTAAATTCGATAACACAATAGTCGGGGCTCTTGTTGGCCGTGTAGTACGACGGGAGGCTGGCGGTATCATCGGCCCGACCTCGATCACGAAGAGCTCAATTTGAAGATTGGGGGTTCATCAAGTTTAAAGAAGAGAGGTTTCATGTTATCATACTCGGGTTCACCTCGATAGTAGTATGCCCTTGTAAGCGGTTCATTTGGGATACATTCATAAATTGTGAGAAGATATAAAAATCGTACATAATGGTGTAGTTGATAATTTCTAACATATTCAAGTGACATACTAACCTTGATAGCAAATTTCCACGTCTTATCATCGGTTGTCACATAGTTGTTGTCCTTGTCCCACCAAGTGTTTCTTTGTCTTAAGAAGATCAAGAAAGCAGTCGAATCTCTCCATTAGGAATTCAGCCCTTGCAACCGTCTCCTCATACGATAAACTTCGAGCATAATCTTCGTTTCAACTTGCCAATTCTTTGTTGCAATTGCGGGAAAGTTACGTTCACCACGGCCGGCCAGGTGACCTAACCGATGTTCAACCAAACACTTAATAAAGTAATGATCCATTTGTTTGTTCCACTTCTTTGAGTATAATATTTCATCTTGTGGAGGGATATTTTTAGAGACATTTTATGAGTGGGAACTTTGAAAACGGGTGAAATGAGTAAAATATGTGGAACAATAGTCGATATATAAAGAAAAAGATGCAAGATGGGTTCACACGCGTACGGTGTGGGATTCCAAGGCCACCCATCGGCCCACCCACATTGTAGACTACGAGAGATTCCGGGTTGACGATTACATAGCTGCTATTTCCAAGAATTGAATAATGTCAAACTTGGTATTTACATGGGTATAGTAAAACATTGGAAAGTGGTCAAACACTATGCATTGTTGACGTATGGAAATGGTATCGAGACCATGCCATAAACATCCAAAGTCTTGTAGAAAGTAAATAATGCAATAATTGTATAGTTGGCAATTTTCAAATGAAAACATTCACATTGTTGACATGTGGAAATAGTATCGGACCATGCCATATACATCCAAATTCAAAAGAAAGTAAATAATGCAATTATTGTGTAGTTGACAATTTTCAAATCCAAACATAAAAAAGTAATCGGTTGGTAAATTCGATACAAATAGGTTATACATAAAATACTCGCATGCAAGTTACCGTTGATTAACAATCGCTCATTCGATACTAGAAATTAAAATACATATACATAAAAATGAATATTCAACTACCGATTCGATCTCCAAAGCTCGTACATAGATGTGGCCAACTCCTCCCTCCAATTATTAAACTCGGTCGAAGACTCAACCGTGTCAATGATATTAGGTAGGCTGAGTTTCACCGTCTTCGAGGGGTTGTTCGCTATCTACTAGTTGCTCCAACGGATCAACCAACATCTCGAATCGAATGAAGTTGTGGAGTAGAAAGCAAGCCATAATAAGTATAATTTGTGTCTTCATGGGAAAATAGGTGGGATGTTAAGGATGATAAACCATTTTTTTAGGACACCGAATGCACGTTCGATGACATTACGTGCTTTCGTATGTCGTATATTGAAGTGTTCGTGGGCATTGGAGGGACGATCGATTCTTTGGACCCCATTCCTTCAAATGATACCGCATCCTCGGTGCGGAGCAAGAAAACCCTCACAATTGGCATATCTATTGTCGTAGAAATAGTAGTTTTCTAGACATTAAAAACACCAAACAGTCACAACATGTCATTGAATTAAACAATAGAGGAAAATGCAATCATATTAGATACCATACCTTTTTGGGACCTAAAGACCATTAGGTCGAGAAACCGAATCTCGGGGAATCGGCGGCGAACCTTCCCATCCGGGAAAAGGTACACAAATCTCATTTCCGTGTCACAAACTCCAAGGATATTTGTCGATATACGGCCTTTTCGAGTTCGATATCTTCCCTTATCTTGAGGACCAACGGTGACATCAATATATGTATCGTCTAGAGCTCCTAGACATCCCTATACAAAGAACGAAAAATGCATTTATTCTACTTATTAAAAGAAAGAATTTACTTATTTATTACCTTGAACCATTTTCATGTTGGATTCGTTGAATCATCGGGGACCGAGGTAAGGTTAACAAGGAATAGATAGTGTGATTTTAAAATGGCTTTCAAGACTTGGTTCGTGTAATGGGAAACCGTTTGACTTTGACGTCTGATGAGTTAAAGCCAATAATCCTCTGTTTCTTGTGATGAGACAACACCGATAAGAACATTGCAACTTGTTCTTCCACACACAAATACCTCTGGTTACTTAGGCCTCCTAATTCCCGTAATATAAAACATAGTCGCACAAAAATATTACGATCCATTCGTAGGATTGCCACACACTCGGGATCACCAAGCTCATACAATCTATTTAAAGTTGACACTTGTGAAGGTATTTTACTTATCATAGCATGTGAGCAGCGGATTCGACACTGGTCTAATAATTCTAGCCCGTTTAAGAATAAGATGTGTTATGATCATGCAGATTATCTTTCTCCGACGCTTTATTCGTTCTACCAATATATACGGAATCATTACGATGACGGCTAGGGAGACATTTTGGAATTTGCATACCGTAATGATTGCGAAAAAATGAGCATGACACCCTCATAAAAACACAAGGCAAACCAAGCGGAAGGACAATGTACCACAAACCAACACGCACAACCAATCCAAAGATATCAAACAAAAACCAAAACAAGTACAAACACAATCTGGATTCATAAATTGATAGCCACAAGAAACCGGTTAAGCTACAAGCACCATGGATCATTTGAACAACATTACGTTACAATAGATATAGACTTGAAAAGATTTCGAACCAAGTTTTCGATAAGATAATTTCATTCAATGCAATTGATCAACAAGTGTTCGAAAATGCAAACAAAATAATATTCATAGAAATGACTAATAACACGGTAATCTATATCACTCACATATATACGGCGAATTGAAATTGTCGAAAAAAATATATTGAAATAGAATCGATGAAGATGAAAGATCCCTAAAATACAAAATCGAACAAAGTGAATCAACTTATTGGTATTCTAAAATTGACCTAGAAGGGAGATTATTCATTGACCCATGCTCTGAAAATGTAAAATTGTGTAGATACGTAAAGTTACGAGGAACCAAGAATATTTTGGATACGAGCATCCGGTGACAAAATCTCAATTGTTATGTAACCCAACCGCCAAGGTCGACACCACCGCCCGGTGGCGTTCGGTCGGTCGTTCACACATGCAAGGAATTGATGGAGATGAGCGACGACCTATCGTGCGTTGTTGAATATACGAATGAGAAATTCAAAAACCTAAAACCCCCAAAATTGAATTTCACAAATTCAAAATAGAGGGCAAATGGGTAATCGAAAATACAACTGTTGAATCGAGCAAATATTGTAAGAGGGGGCTGATTTCTTTGATGAAGAGAAATAGTGTTTGGGCCAGTAATAACATGGGTTATACCGGGTAGGCCATAAAAGAAAATGGATCGGTAATAATTTGTCATTCCTACCAATCAAGATAACTTGAATATGAACACCCATAATAGGCCCCTTTTACGGGATACCAATAGGAGCCTAAATTTGTACGAAATATATTTGCAAAAATTAATTATTTAATACACATTATCAATATATATATATATATATATATATATATATATATATATATATATATATATGCATCTACCCTTGTGTGTGTGTGTGAGAGAGAGAGAGAGAGAGAGGGAGAGAGAGAGACGAACACGACAACCTTGCGGTGACCATGAAAATTAAAATGATGCTTATGTCTTCTCAGTGCGTGAGGTGAGAGAATTTAGGTTCTTCAATTTCATGTTTGCAAGCGATATATATTTTTCTATGATTTTTTTTTACAGAATGACCTAAATTTGGATCAAAGTTGTATAGATTAGAAATATGTAAATTAATATAATTTTTAAATCAATTTCTATTGATAAATGCATATTTATTAAAAATTATTGCATTGTAATCGACTTAATGTAAGCAAATATAATTTCTTATTTATACAAATTATTTAGTACGCATCATCAACATATTATATGCGTCGATTTCGGAGAAAGAGAGAGAGAAAGAGAGGGGCGATCCCGACAACTTTGCAGACTTGCGGTGACTTTGAAAATTGAAAAAAATTAATTAACACTTTATAAATAATATTAACCACCCATCGTGCAAAGCATGGTAAGCGGCAAAAACTAGTTAATAAGTATTTTGGTTCGGTTGATACTTTTACAAAGCTTTTATTTTTAATTTTGGTTCGGTTATTATTGAAAAATAACCGTACAAATTGAATTATATACATACTTGAATATTTAGCCCGAAGATGAAGTGATATTGATCAAGTGGTTAGAGCTCCACTACCTATGGCCCAAAGGTCATTGGTTTGAGTCACTCTTTGTCGATAAAAAAGAATATTTAGCCCGAAAAATTTGTAGAGATGAAAAAGAAATATTATATATAATAAATTTTTTTATATATAATCTGTATATATCATTAAATAAATTAAATATATATTTTCTACTGATTATCAATATAATCTATATATATCATCAAATAAATTAAATATATGTTTTTACGCATACTATCTATATAGTCTGTATATATCAATAAATAAATTAAATATACATTTTATGCGGACTATCTATATAATTTATCTATATCAATAAATAAATTAAATATACGCTTTACGCATACTATCTCTATGATCCTCGTATCACTAAATGAATTAAATATATCTATATAATCAGTATATATCACCAAATAAATTAAATATATCATTTCTGTAGACTATCTATATAATTTGTATATATCATCAAATAAATTAAAAAGTGATAATAATTTATAATGATCCACGGTGGAACGGTATCACACAATTTTTTTACCTATTATTATATATATATATATATACACACACACACTAAATGATCATGCATGCTCTTTAATAGAGTACATTAAACGAATTGACTCTAACACATTAGGTCGGTCTTACGAGCCACAAGCCTAAAGCGATTCCGGCCTTCTTGGTTCACTCTTAGCGGACCAACAATTGTTGGAACCTAACCCTATCGGGCTTAACGAGCCACTTACGGGCTCAAAGAAAAAAATTATAATTTTTAATATAAAATCTTAAATTATAATTATATAACACAATACAAACTTAAAACATAAATATTGTTCATAAATTCATTAGAAATACATCAAAATAGTTAAACAATAATAGATTGTCAAATGCGTTTTACATTTCGAGGAAAAAAGTCGTTAGGAACAAATTCAACTTATTTGCTAACATTTTGTTCTTTGTTTTTCTTGAAATATCTCAAACCCCTTAGTGACATTCTGTTCTTATTAGCTTTTAACTCCAATTTTTCCCTTATTAAATAACTAATAGGCATGAGGTTAGTAAATAAAAAAAAATTAATTGGGGTGGCGGGCGATCAGAAAAATCGACGGACTAGTCCGTTTAGCACATGGACTAATCGGTCAGGTCAAAAGACCCGATTTTAAATGGGTCATTAAACCCCTAATCCTAATCTTGTATTTTTAGGATTAAGCGGGCGAACTGCGATCCTTTTAGCACATGAAAAATCGACGGACTAGTCCGTTTAGCACATGGACTAATCGGTCCGGTCAAAAGACCCGATTTTAAATGGGTCATTAAACCCTAATCCTAATCTTGTATTTTTAGGATTAAACGGGCAGGCTGCGATCCTTTTAACATCTCTACTTTTTTAAAACCACATACACATAAATATTAAAAAAATACAAAATAAATTTGACGGATCGATGAACCAAATATACCCAATCTTTTTGGGCTGATATTTTCATAAGCCCAGTTCAACCTTTTACGGGCCTTTTAATGAGCCGGGCATATTCAAGTTCATCGTAATATTACCCGACCCGAACCGTACAAGCACTCTAAAGTTTAACCTAGTTAGTTGTCATTGACTCATTCCATTTTCTTTCCCATTCATCGTTTACTCTTTTTTTTTTTTTTAATTACGATCTGCTAAAGAATTTTCCTCAGGCCTAATCTTTTCCAAGTTTTTCAATTTGAATTTGCTGGAATAGTGGTTTTGTTCACCAAGCACCACCATCGATGAAAGGAAAAAGAGAAAGAAAAAATCGTCAACAGCTATTTCACAAGCATTAACAAGTACTTTTCCTTTCCTTAATTTTTCTTTTTTAGATTTACTGGTACTGCAAGTTTGTTTTAGTGCATTTGTGTGTTTTTTTTAATTATAAAAATGAAAACGATCGATAACAGGTGTAAGCAGTTTCAGGTCTGGAAACCATTTGTATTTTCAAGCTTTTGAATTTTGATGTTTTTCATCTGGGCAAAACTGAGATTTTTCGAATTGATATTCTTTATAGCAATTTGATGTTAAATAATTTTTGAAAGTTAATATATACTATGTTTTTAAATTTTGATACCACTACCAATTGAATGTTAATAACAAACTGATTAATGATTAACAAGTTATTAAGTGCAATATTGTTCCTTTCGTTCATTTGTTGACAAAAAGTCTTTTTTTCTTTACATTTATTCAAATATGCTTCATTTCTTAATTTATTTTATCTTTTATACTTCCTCTAATTTTTTGCAGGTATGATTGGTATGAGAGGAATAGGAAAATTCAACATGCACTCAGGTATGAAATATAGGTGTCTAAAGCAACAAGAATACTGTAGTGCTAATTACATAATTGATGAAAGCAATTATTATGGGATATTAGATGATATTCTTGAATTAAATTATCTTGGTTTGCCTGTTTACCCTTCAAACGGTGGCACAAACCAAAAATGAAAATTCAATGGCTATGAACCATTTGTCTTAGCTACTCTATTATTGCACAGGATCTGAATCGCCCTCAGTAACAAATTTCATAATCGAGGAAGATGATAGATTGTTACTTAAATTATTCCTTGTATTATAGGTGATATATTATTATTCATTTGGTGTATGTTTCTTGAGGATGTGTGATTGAGGCTTTTTGGTGGCTGGTATAATAGGAATAAGGTGCTGGTTTTTTTGTTCTCATTTTTGCTTGAGTAGTTGAGTGAGGTGTTTGAGTGCATTTAGATGTTGTTTTGGTGGTGTATTCATATTACTTTGTAGTGATGAGGATGACTTAGTCTCATATGCACTCACCCATGCATGCACTTGAATTCATCATTCAAAGTGTTACTTGTTATAATCGAAAAGTGCCACTTTTTATAAATAAAAAGTGCTAGTTATAATAACGAGAAAAGTGCTAGGTGTTAGCATCATTGACATGTGTCAACAAAATTAAGCGAAAAGTGCCATAAAAATATGAGTGCATGCATGCACTCATCTCACAAGAGACCAACGCGATAGGGATTGGTTGTTGTGCCACATATTGTCTTTTACTCCCTCTGTCCCATAGCGGTTTGCACGACCGACTTGGCACGTAGGTTAAGAAAAGACACTTTTAAGAGAGTTGACCAACTTAAAAGGAGGGTATAATTGGTAAATCATGTGTATGTAGGGTCTATTTGATAGTGATTATTATTTTGATAGGGTAAATAATATGTAGATACAACTAGTAAGGGCATGTTTGTTTTGAGTGATTACTAGGGATATAGTTTGTTTTCCCTAAAAATCAAGTGTTTGTTATTGTTGATTTGTATTACTTGTGGCCCGCAAAAATATGAAAGCCTAATATATGTTTTTCCATTTTTGAGTGAAAATGAATCCCTTCCTTTATGAGGTATTAAAATAATTATCCACTTATTACCAAGTTAATTGACAAAAATATCCATTTTTTATTTTTAAAAAAATAGTAAATGGGGGTATAATTGTAAAATTTTAACTCATCACATGAATTAATTCTCAATACAAACAATTGAAAATATTATAACTCATGTTAAACTATGTTTAATATATATTAACAAACATGTGATTTGTATGATTTAATAAAACATATCACATAAAAAGTCAAATGTATCACATGTTTCACTATCACTCAAAATTTAATACCACAAAACAAACGAGTCCTAAGGGAAAAGGTAGATAAGACTTTTTATATGGGTGTTTGATAGATTGTATTTATGCCCCATGATTGCGTATAATGTGTTTGATAGAGGTAATATGAAGTAGTATAATTTATATGTTGTTTGATAAGATGTATTAAGTTTGTAATATAGGATGTATTTGATAATTTTACCCTTTTTATTTGGGTGTTTGATAGCCTATACAATTAGTAATGGCCAAATAATAAAAAATCATTGGTCCAACTAAATAGGGCCATAACAGCAAAATTAGGTTTTGCAGACAAAGCGAGTCTTCTCGGCCGGCCGAGCTCTTTCTCCACGGCGCCGTCGAGGTTAGTTTCTTCTTCCTTTCTTGCTCCTTCCAACATCGAAAAGGATTTTTGTAATACCCTAGGATTTCATGACCTTATTTGCTTTGTACTAAATTCTTTATAATTCTTCATGGACCTATGTGATGCATTTACATCCGAATTTATGCAAAGGCATGTTTATGTGTTTTAATTACTTGATATTTATAATTAACATATTATTTGCTCAATACATGCTTATTCTTGAGACTTTATAATTTTTATATGTTCTTTATTTATGTCTTAAAATGTTTAACTTAGAATTTAATGAAGTTCTTAAATTTAAAAATTTGTTTTGTGTAAGTGATAAAATGAACGTTCCCTTAAGAAACGATTTACATAACATTTATTATTAATATATGGACTTTATATTTTATTAGAAAGCTTAAATTAGTTATATATCAATATAGAATAGAAAGATGGGTTTCTTAAGCCTTAAGTAAGGCAAGGTTAAGAAACAAATTAAAATTTTTTTACTAATGGACACTTGTCATAATTACAAACAATGACCATGCCACCTAATCCTTTTAGAAGTCGGCCACTAGGATTAAGTAGAGAAGTTTAAAGAAGCTCCAAGACTTGTCTTTGCTTCTATAAATAGGTCTTAGTTCTTCCCAAATTTTTCATAAGACAACTTAGAGAGATAGTGCAATTTTACTAGACTTTCCACTTAGAGACCAAGAAGGAGTTTCTTCTAGCCATCAATCTTCAAGTAAGTGTCTTTCCTTGTGTAATAAGTTGTTATTTAAAGTTTTAAGTGTGAAGATTATGTATGAAAGATGAATTAAAAGATAGGAAAAAAATAGGTTATGATATTGCATGTTATATATGTTTCACTTCATGTTTAGCATATTTGATTCAATTTCTTCTTATGTTATGAATGAAATTATGTTTATTACCTAATTATCTATGCTATAGAAGTAGAAATCATTAAATTATATAGTTTAAAGTGAGATTAAGATAATATGTTCCTTATATATACATGAAGCTGAAATTTTGGACCAGTTTTGGTATAAAATTCGTTTTGATAATCTTTTTCGGTGGAAATTTCTGAAAATTTTACATGAGAAAGTAGGCTGGTTAAGGGACTTAGGGTTTTAAATTTCGTGTCAATCGGAGTTATGGTTGAGTTTCTATGAATTTTTGAAGTTAGACCAGGATTTTTTGTCGAAAAACCTGAAATCAGTGTACTTTTCATGAAAAACGACAGAAATTAAGGGAGTTCTTAGGAAAACAAAAGCTTGAGGATAAACTAGATGAAGTTATGAGTTTGTGGTTAAAATTTCAGCTTATTTGGCCTTGTTGATTATTTATGGTGATTTTTCTAAGATAAGGTGGCAAAACTGGATTTGGTATGAGAGTTGTTAAAATAGGTCCATTTATATTTTTTACGGTCGATATTTTTCTAAAATTTGTTCTTGGATGATTATACATGCTTAATTGATATTTATGATCTTTGATATATGTGAAATTACAAATGAAGGGATAAGTAACAATGATGTTATTTCAAAATGTTTACTTGTAGGTACAATCCTACAAGGTGGGAATCACTTTACTCTTAACCGGTGTTACTTTATTATTTTTAATTGCACTTATTAACCGTTGAATGTTAAATTTTGAGTCGGCCCGCTATCGACTTGCTTACATATAGTCCAACTTATGTTGGCAAGCATATAGTCCGGTCGTTAAGCACAATGGGTTGGTTACGCCACCCACAAATACAGTGAAATTCCTGGGGCTCACACGTTATAAGCATTGATGTTTAGTTTGTGCAATTAACAAGAGATTTTCCACTAAGTGTTTATAGACACTTATCCCTTCCACTTTCATATTTTCGCATATTGAGGATTCCTAAGGTGGGTGAATGAGCTCGGAGCGGGTGTGAAGTTCTTGATATTGGTTTTTAAGTATTTTACTTTGGAAACTTTGGTTTGTAAATTTAAGGCTATGGCCATACTTATTTATTACTTCATTGTGAAGTGTGTGACTTTCGTAAATATTAAATATAAAGCACTATTTTAGTAACGTTCCTACTTGTGCCACATCACTTTTTCATACTATTTTAAGTGGGGACGTTACGAGGTGGTATCGAGCGGGGTTTACCTGTTAAAGAATTTTCAAAAGAGTGTGTTTAATTTTTTTTTAAATAAAACAGCAGACCGAGATCATTCTTCACAACGGATCGTAAAATGTTTTAATTACGTTATTTATTTGAAATTGTGATTGATTATTTGAATTTGTGATTGATTATTTGAATTTGTGTAATATTATTGACTAAGTTGACTCGAATTGTGTTCGTGAATCGGGATGGACGACAATACTAGAATACAAAACAATAACAGATTGGAAAAGGTGGCAAGAATGGGTAGAACGGAGGACGATGACTTAGGAGCCCACATCGGGGGAATCACTTCCCAATACAAATATGCTTTAAGAAATGAACATGACATGAATGATGATTATTACCGCTACTTGCTTCTTGATACCCTACCAAATACTTGGATAAATACATGGGAGATGCTTGATCATGTGTTTGACCAACATGGTCATTTGTGCTTTACTTGCTTTTCTTCAATATTATATTGTGAATGGATTCAATCCGAAACCATCCATTTCATTCCCCTTCAACCTAATTCGAGATGGGGATGGAACAGAGTGGTCATTAGTTCAAGAAAATCATGGGAACTAAAATATCGAACCGAGGAGAAGACAAAAGCCGCTGGTCGTTCTATTGAGATGTGGGAGGAGGAAAATAAGGAAATCGAAATCATCATCATTGATGATGATTGAACAAAGACCGGTTGTTGACTATGTGTTTTATATGTGATTATATGATCTTTATTTCAAATAATATAAAATATATGTACTCAATGAACTTGATGTATAATACTTTTGAATGTAGCGTTTATGTATGTAAAATATAATGTATGATTATGATTGTCTAATTTTATTATCACTAATTAGTTTGTTATTGAATAGAACCATGAGCCAAAAGGAATCGAAACAACTCGAGATATGAGCGATGACCTAGCCTCTGTTTTAAGGGGGTTAGCTCAAGCGGCTAGGTCAACAAAGCCAATCATCTCAACCACCTGTATCTTCGGTCCGAAACCATGATATTGTTAGTCAATTTAAGAAGTATAGACCATCAACCCCGACCTAAAAGAAAATCATATGGAAGTAGAAAATTGGATTCGGAGCTTGGAGAAGATATTCTCTTATATTAGGTGTACGAGATGAACAGAAAGTTTCTTGTGCTATCTTTCAAATTGACTGGGGATGCAGATTATTTGTGGGAAACTCATTGTAGAACAATGACAGGGGAAGCACGATCCTCAATCACACAGGAGAAATTTGTGGAAGCAGCTTTTAAAAACTATATACCACAATCATTCTTGGATAAAAAAGAAATTGAATTCCTGCAGTTGAAGCGGGGAAATCGCTTGATGCAAGAATATGAAAGGAAGTTTAATCAATTAGGAAGGTATGCTTCTCATTTGATTAATATTGATGACAGGAAGGCAAAGAGATTTGTTCAAAACCTACATCCAGAGATTAGTACCATCTTAGCGGCCACAGGATATTAAGTCTTATGCCCAAATGTTCGAGAAAGCTCGAGATTTATAGCAGGATATATGAAACCGGAAGAAGTAAGAATTCCGTAATCACAACATAACAAAAGGAAGTGGGTTGGTTCGAAACAAGGAGAAAACTTCAAGCAAGTCAAGAAAAGCTGAAATAGCACCACAACAACAAAAGCCACCCAAGTGTAGCAATTGTGAGAGAGAATATTTTGGGCGATGCAGAAAGGAATAGGGATATGTTACAAATGTAAAGAACCGGACACCTTATAACTAATTGTCCAAAGTGATAAGGACAACGAGAAGATGGCACTCGCCGAGTATTCACTATGAATCGGCGGGAGGCAAAAGCAAATCCAAAAGTGATGGCGGGTATGTTCAAATTATCTCAAATACTTGCTTACACATTATTCGACATCGGTGCTACGCACTCTTTCATCTCTAGAAAGATATTTGAGCAACTCGAGACCGCTCATATTATAGTAGAAGGAGATTTCCTAGAGGTGAATATTCCTTCCAGAGTATTACAATACAATCCTTAGGATTGTGTAGAAATGTGATGATTGACTTCGACCATGCGGTACTTCCTAAAATCTACATATAATAGAGATGAAGGATTTTGATATTATTTTGGGAATGGATTGGCTTATGGCAAATCATGCTCTTATCAAGTGTCAAGAGAAAGAAATATCGGTACAGAGATCGGAGAGTGTAAATTTTACAATATATGGTGCTAGAGTTGGAACTATACCTCAAGTAATTTCAGCGGTGAAAGCTCGGAAGTTATTAAGGAAAGGAGAATGTACGACATTTCTAGTAAATATTGTAGCAAATGTAATCCTGTGGTCCAACCTTGGATGATGTCTTTGGTAGTATGTGAATATAACGATGTGTTTCCGGATGATTTGCCAGATTACCCCCGGATCGTCGGGATGTGAATATAATGATTTCTGCTCATTATACAAGAAAAGAAGCGAAAGGTAAAGTGAGACCCATTCTACCCTTTCTCTCTAAATCAATGGAGACAGTGGGAGGAAGCCGGTTCTAAAAAAGCAGATAAAGGGAGAGATTTTATTAGAGTGGGTGTCACGCTTGTCCTTTCTTTAGGCATACACAAATGGTAGAATTATGAAATAATAATACATTGATGATGATTTTCATTTATTAATTAATTTTGTTGTGTTTGTGTTTCTCTTACCGCATATTTTCATTGCAACGACACACATACCAAGCATGGCCCTCGAAAACTCCTTTTATGGAACAAACATTAAATTTGAGTTATCCAAACTCTATATTATATGCAATAAGTTTCCAAGTAAAGTAAATTAACATCCAAAACTAGCATACCAAATTACCATTAGAAATCCTTCAACCAGATTATGCTTCGAAAGTTGCCTCGACAATTGAAATTCAAATCTACAACAATGATTAATTTTAACGGTGTTTACGGTTGTGGAGAAGTGTTTATCTCAATTTGCATTGTTGCTCTTGCATAAATCCGATTTTTCACGCTAAAACTAGCTAAAATTCAAGAATTTTTTATACAAAATCTTAGAATGCATCAAGGATTCATATGCCAATGAGTGTAAATAGAAGGAATAGGTATAGCAGATAACGGAATATATACATACCTTGCTATATCCTCGTCTTATGACTTCGACCAATTGTATATGTACCAGAGATTAAGACTAACGCACAATCAAACACAAATCATACTTAATAATAACAAATTACTTCTAAAATATTTCATTTATATGCATGTAAACGTGTGTAGTATCAACTATCAAGTATCAAGTATGTATATAATTAGTGTTGTATAAATGGATAGTAGTAAATAAACAGAGTTGCCATTACAAGTCGTGAGTACTTGGCTAAGTCTCTAATCGTAACTCGGAATCAAATACGAGATAAAGATGTGAAGGCTTAAATTCTCTATTCGATTACGAGTTACGCCTCGATTAATATGGATTAGTAGTTCAAATTTATTGCTCACCCTGAGTATGTAGAATACAATTTATTTATTCTTTTATAAATAATATGAAAATTTATCTTGTAAGTAATTGCTTTCATATTTAGTTTTTAATGCAATCTTCATCTTAGGGCTATGGAAGGATCTAAAGGAAAAATTGACCAGGACTCGAAGGCCATGGACTGATCACGAAGAACGTGTGTTACTTGAAAAATTGAAGGAGATTGTATTGAGATGGATGGAAGACTCGATAATGGCTTTAAGCTTGGATATCGTAAAAACTTCGTGAATTGATGATGAAAGAGCTCCCCAACACGGACCTTCGTGCATCCCCCACATTAACTCGAAGATCACGATGTGGAAGAGGACTTATGGTTCACTTCTGTACCATGCTTGGAGATTCTAGTAGTGGTATTGACTTCAACACCCGCACTTGTTTGATAGATAGTAACAACGAGCAATGGACAAGAGCTATTAAGGTTAATTTATTGCTTTTTTATAGAACAAAAGTTTAATATAAAATATATCTTACATGCATTTTTTTAAAATTGCAATTTGTGTAACAACATGTTTCTTTTGTTTAATAGAAGGATCCAAGTGCATTGAACATGCGTTTCAAATCATGGCCAATGTACGAGGACTGGGTAGAAGTGTTTGGAAATGACCGAGCAACGAGTCAAACTGCGAGAATGTGTATGATGCATTCACCAATCTACCGGACGAGGAATATCAACGGGAAAATGGAGAATATTCTGGACAACAATCATATGCTGCACACAACGATCATGCTTTTAACATGGAAAGCGATGACCACGTGGAGATGGAAAGGGACACCCAGACACCCGAGGTCCAAACACCAACTACACCAAAGCCCACACACAAGAAGAGATCTTTTGAAATCAAATCTAACGACCCTATTTTTTTTTTTGATGAGCCAATATAGATAAAAACATTTCAACTTGTTCCTCGACACCCACATACCTATTGTCGATTAATCCCCATAGTTCTCTCATTAAAAACACAACCTTGCAAAAGCATTTCTGTCCATTCTTAAATTTGCAATACATTTTGCATCACATAATCAAATACAATCTGTTTCTGCGTTGTACTTGGTTGGGAATTTTGGATATCATCCCCCAAGTAAGTGTGCGTCTTCTCACATTTCTATTATTACGTCTACGGAGTAGTACTATTATTAATATGCAAACAATAATTTTTTGAAGCATTAGTTCCTCCAACAACAAGCAAATCAGCTGTTTCATTCGAGAATTTGAGGCCATCGTACCAAGTTTGATTGAGTAAAGTAACGATTCTCGCACTAGCAATGGTTGAATAGAATGTGTTAAAAAAGAAAAATTTACGAAATCGTTTCATTTTTAAATTCAAATGTGTCAAGTTTGTTCATTTGAAAAAATGTGAGATCATATAGTTGATCATAGGAAAACTACAATTTATGCGTCTGAAAATGTGAACGCATTATGCAGTAAAAATAGACATAGGAAAGCCTCTTTGGCTCTCACATTGAGAGCATGAAAATACAACCGAAAGATAAACATAAAATAGTCATCTATAGTAGAAACTCACTAATGCATATTCATATTACTATACAATCCCCTTTATTTTTCACATCATATCCACTTTCTAAATCTCTGCAAAAAGCAACGAATCAAAACAATCGATCCAATTCTTGTGGACAAGAGGGAGTAGTAAAAATGAACAGATTTCATATTCTACAAAATTAGTTCGAACATAACGATTGAATTCGAATTCATATTAACCCAACCACAAATAGATTCGAATACTTATGCCTACATTTTGATTCACACATTTGCATATCATATAAAAACAATGATGTTGCATTCTTTGACATTAAAATATTAAAAACCCAATTATGGTCGTGTTTCGGATAGAGTTGAGCAAGCCCGAATGTAGAACCACCAAAGTAAAGAAACAAAGACAAGAATGACTTCCACATAGAAAGCAAGATAAAGAATAACACAAATTTAAACAATCGCTCACAAATGAGAAGGTGATCTTGGTACAATGAATCTTGGGGACATTCTAAAGAAATTTATACATCTGTCAAATGGATAGTTTTATTGCTTGGTGGACAGAGTATGCATGATTTCTCATATTTTATATGCTTTATATATATCATCGATTGCTAGCAAACCGATTTGGATTTTAATTTTTATTAATTAATAAAATTATGATTCACTTGAAGGCAATTAGTTTCACAACAAAATACGTATATCCTAATCCTTTGCATAGAGCAAGTGCAAAGTGATGTGTGGGTTGTGCGATGATATTTGAGATAGTTTGTTCTTTTTTATTTTTTTCTTGACATTTCGATCATAACCATAAGAAGGCCCGGGAAGACTACGTCGGCCCATACAACAATCTTCTAAAAGCCAAGAACAACAGAACACATAGAAGCTACAACATGCAAATTTATAATGCTAAATATAAGCTTAATTGTTTTCTTAATTTCCATAAATATCATCTCTTTTTTTCTTGACAAGAAAATAAATATCATCTGTAAAGTAACACCGTTCAATTTTAATTTAATTTAATTTAATTCATTCTTAAATAGATTAGAACATTCTTACGTTAAATTAAAATTAAATTAAGAACCAATTTCACATAATATTTTGCCTATAATTTTACATACTCAAGCATAATATCATGACTAGAAGGCTAACAAATTAATACTTCTTTTAAGAATTCAAAGAAACCAAAAACTTACCAAGAAGTGACAGTAGAATACAAGTTAGAGAGGAAACCATGCATAAGATTTTTCTTTTGGTCCTTTTCTCGGTTGGCTTTTGCAATTCTTTGTTTGAGTTGTGAGACTACAATCATTTACAAACAATTGAAAAGGTGCCATTTTTTTCTACCAAGTTGTCCCACTACCTCAATTTGGCTGCTTCTCACACAAAAATAAAATAAAATGTATAATACTATATAGACTAGCCACATTAAAAGAATGCCTGTATTCACATTAGAGCTCACAAGTTAAATCTATCTCTGGCTTCAGCTTTTGCACGTCATCATGTTTGATCGGTTGAGCTAGATTCCATTTACAAATTTGGAATTTCAAAGACTCTAGCTAGAAACACATCCATGAAATTGCTCAATTATCATTAGATTTCGTAATCGGAAAGTAGCAATCAATAGAACATTGTCAACCGTGTACAATCAATTAAAAGCAAGACTCGAACATATTATTCCTCATCAAACCTTAATCGTAATTTCTTCATTAATAAATTCAAATTATTTATTTAATCATAAAATAAATTCAAGCAGTAGTAAAACATGATTTTAAGATACATATTCAAATGCGCACAACATACATATTCAATTGCGCACAACAAACAAATGGGAAAACTAATAGCAAACAAATGGGAAAAGGAACAACAAACAATCGTGAAAAGGAACAAAGACAAAATACATTTTAAGTTAATTATATATATGAAAACATGGAAAGCTCCTCTATGTAGTAGCATTAAGGAACCCATGATAATTAGATATGAAGGTAATCGTGTAAACTTGTTTAAGTCAACTCTAGAAATGGTTAATTTTTTTGGGTAAATAGCAAACTCTAGAAGATTTGAAAATAAATTAGGGATCCAATATGATTACCTGTAGGTTATACACAGCAGACACAACTCACCAACTTGTAGATTTGCCTCCAATCCATTGTGAGTCCGCGTCGACTACACCGCTATCTTCCACCGCCGTCGAAAACAAATATGTCCGATTAAGAGATTAGAGTGAGAGCGTGAATTGAAGGGACCGATTAAGAGTGAGAGCGAAGGCAAGTGAAATTAAATTAGCGTGAATTGAAGGGATATGAATGTACCGATTATTGCCGTTGACTACACCACTATCTTCCGTCGCCGTCGAAATTAAACAAATATGTCCGATTAAGAGTGAGCGTGAATTGAAGGGACCGATTAAGAGTGAGAGCGAAGGGACGTGAAATTAAAGTAGCGTGGTTTGAAGGGATTTGAATGTATCGATTTTTGCCGTTGATTCCACCGCTTTCCAACTAGGGTTTCGGCGACACAGTTAATTTGCCCGATTTATTGCCGTCGATTGTGTTTGGAGACTTTTTGATAGGGCTCGGTGACTGTATGCATTGTGTGCCCGATTTTGGCCGTCTAGTACTATGCTATCGAACTATGGGTTTTCGCTTTGTACTTGGTTTGCCCAATGTTTTAGCCGTTGATTGTGTTATAGAAGATAAGGTTCTCTCTCCGGGGAAGGGTAATGCAGTAATCGATAAGTATAACAGGGGAGGTGTTAATACAAATATGGGTGTAATGTTGTTTTTTCAATACATTTAGTAAAGGGCCGACAATTAGTAACTGGCCAATTGTATTTATTTTACATCCTATCAAACAATGTTTTACCCATACAATTTAAATATAAAGGCCTTTATATAGGCTATCAAACACCGCCGTAAAGTAAGAAGTTAGTTAATTGAGTTGAAAAAGTAACGACATTGGTGTAAATAAATGTATATTGTGAGAGTTTTAAAAATGAAAGGTGTTTTCATTTATAGATGTGCAAATAATTGTAGGACAAGCGAATAAGACAAGTGTCCAAACAATTTTGGGACGGGCTTAATAGTTATTAAGCAAGCTGTAATGATCCCAAGGGACGGGAGCAATGCCAATAAACAATTGATTTCAGAATAAATGAATTATTCATCCAAAATTTTGGCCCAACCGTAATTAGATCAAAAGATTATTCAATTTATTTATATTATTGACATATATATTGAATTGACTTGCAATTAGCAATGTTCTTTGGGCCAAAATTTGGGCCTTTTCTTTCCTTCCAAATAATTTCTATATATTTTAGTTTTGTTTTGGGTGTAATTACTAGCCTTCTAATATTATCTTATTCTATTTGTGATTTAGTATATCTCCTTCCAATCAAACTTCTCGGAAGATGAGATCGACCTTTTTTTTTTTTTTACATTTTTAAGTTCTCGCAACGACTTGGAGCCAAGTCCATACATTGAGGAGGCCCCGAGTTGTTGTGGATCATACAATTGCTATTGTAAGTATTATTTTATGGGAGAAATTGTTTTTTTACCAAAATTTGTGTACCAAATACTTTTATCCCCACATTTTGAAAAACTCTTTATTACCCATTTTTTCAATGAAATGTCCCAAAAGTCCCTTAATTCCACTTAGTCATTCCATCACATTTCATTTCATTCCTCTCTTTATCTCGAAACTCATTCCCACTCCTTTTCCCTCATTTTCATTCTTACAAATTAAATTTCATAAAATAAAAAAATTAAATTTAAAAATACATACAAATTCTACTTTTCTTGTTTTGACAGAATACAAATCCTACTTTTCAAAAACAACTAAATCGCCCAAAATAATTTTTCCCCGAATTAGAAACCCACAATTGTGCCCTAAATAAAATCTAACAATCCGCCTCTGTCGTCTCACCGCCGACCGCAGCCGCCAATTCTTCGCCGCCAACCGACGTGCACACACAACCTCCCGGCTGCCCGTCGCCCACCCAACCTTGCCCACCGCCTCCCCGTCTCGTCGGTATACTCTTCTTCACCGGTAACATCCATAGTTTTGCACCTAAGGCGCGAGACGCATAAGGCTCAGTGTATTGTGCCTTTCTTTACCGAGGGTGGGGCGCAAATCGTGAGGCGCACGTCTTAGTATGCCTTTTGTGCATTTTCTCGAGGCGATCGAGGCGCGCCTTTTGGTCAAAACGTTTTAGCCCATTTTTTTAAGTTAGAGTAGGATTTTAGGTTTATTTTTAACACTTTTAAGTTTTAAAAATATATTTTAAATCTGAAATACATATATACATATTAAAATTAGGTTAGATAAGAAACTAGGGTTTAGAATAGAACCCAACTCTCCACTTTTTATGAAAATGAATATGCATTTGAGGAAGATGAAGAGGAAGAAAAATATATTGATGATGATGTGCAATTTGATGATGAGGAGGAAGAGGCCTTTGAGTTTGATGAGAATGATGATTGAGGACTAATTTCATGGTTTTTTAATATTTGATGATGTTTTGTGTGTGTGAATGAAGTTTAACTTCACTATTTTAGTAATAATTTCATGTTTAGATTATATTCTAAGCTTATAATGTTATTTATTGACATTTTTTAATATTATGTGGTTTTAAGTAGAAAAATCTTTGTGAAAAATGTTTATAGGGATCATAAAATAGTGTTTCGGAAAAAAGGGCAAGGCGCCAAAGGGCTCCCTTATGCGCGTTTTTGCGCCTCGCGCCTTTTAAAACTATGGTAACATCTTAACTCTTTTAGGGGTTCAACCTTTTCTTTTTTCTTCTTGAGGTTTAGAAATATATTATAGTGGTGAAAAGAGACGATCTTTGTTAACTAGACTGTACATTTTCTTAATCTTCAAGTTTTTAATGGTTTTATTGTTTCAATATTATTGCAAGTTTAATTTAGGATATGTTTACCTCAAGCTATTCATGGAGCCTTCGTTGCACTTTGATTTTGCATTTGTATAGCTTCACCTAAATGCATATTTCGATAAAAACATTATATAGTATCAGATTATTTGTTATTCTTGTTTCTTATTATAAGATTTTTGTTGTTCCTGTTGCATTTGTATAACTTTCATCTCTAACAGAAAAAGACATAGGCTTAATTATAAGATTATTTGTTGTTCCTATTTCTTACTTATTTGTCACATTGGCTGTATTTAGGTTGTTTACTTGTAATCACCCGTATTTTGTATTAAGAAATAATGCACAATTAGTCTCAACTGTAAGCACATACAAAACACATATCTCGCTTCTCTCGAAATAGGTCTAAAATATAGGATTTTTACCAGCTTTGTTGCTCCCACAATCAGCTTGTTCATGAAGGTTTTTACTTAGTCTTATTTTTGTAAATTAGAGAAAATCTCGAGTCACTCTTTAAATGGTATAAGGTAAGCCCTTGAATTCCCATAAGTTTCAAAACTGATTTAGGAGTAGCTTCTACAATAAAAAAATTATCGACTTAATTGAATGCCTCATTATATAAACATGAAGTGTAGTTATACTCTTACTCCCCCGTTGATTCACAAACTCTATGAACCGTTCCTCAAGATCGTGGGGTCCACTTAAGAGACGATGCGAGGACATGAGGATCTTATAAAATATTTAAATAATTATTAAAATACATTTTATAATTTATTATATTACTCGATAAATTACATATATTTCTATCTTTTCTTACATTGACATGTTAGGTTGTTGGCTGTATCTTCTTAGATGTTGCGTAATTGCAGATTTCTAACTTTTTATTTATTTATACGCTGCTAATATTAATGATCAATATTAATTATTAAGTCGGTTTAGAATCAATAAACACATTTGCTACTCTGGATATGCCTTATATATCACATTAGAATTTTGTCTCTTTCGCATATCCAGATATATTTATCTTCCCAATACATCATATGAAGTATTTTACTTAGATTGAGACGTTGAATTATGCATCTCTTTTGCCCTTTTTTGATTGGGATATTTTTGTACATTATTTTCCTACCTTTACATAACTCGCTTGCTTGGTCGTGTTGGCGATATGGGGTTTGCCCTTGTAAATGAGAAGGCATACATTTTTGCCAAACTAATTGTCATATGGATAGTTTGTGCCATATTTTATTTTCATGCATGCCTGCTATTGCATCTTTAAATATCCTTGTAAATTTATACTTCTAGATGAAAATTAATTGCTGAAGATTCAATTTTGTTATACTAGTTGAGGGAATCAAATGGCGCCGCTGCGGGGACTAGTTGGGTGTAGCTAGGTGAAACTTGAAATTTTGTTGGATAGTTTTACTAGTGGCGGACACGATGAAATCGATGATCCTATAAACTCTTGGATCAATTCTTGGAATTGGCGTCATGATGAAGTATAATGGTGTATCGGAGGATGCGAAGAAGTTGTTGTTTTCTTTCACTCTCATGGAGAAGGCTAAGCAGTGGTTAAGCAAGATCATCCCACCGGAAGGCGTCAACACTTGGGAAGATGTGAGCCAAAAGTTTTTGCTTAATTTTATCCTCCATCAAGAACGGTTAAAGCAAGGAATTAAATGACATTGATAGGTTCAAGCCAAAACCTAAAGAGGGTATTAAAGATGCATGAGAACGATTCAAAAATTTGTTGTATAGTGTCCTCAACACGGATTTCCAGAAGAACAAACTATTTATTTTTTCTATTGTAAAGTAGACGAGGCGGCCCAACTTCATCTAAATGCTTGTGCTAAAGGGGATTTCCCATTCATCACATCTCAAGAAGCTATCGAGATATTGGATGGAGTGACAAATAATGTATCTCAATGAAACATGAGCCAAAAATGCTTATCAAAGAGTAGCCTAAGTTGAGCAAGGTGATTTGATGAAATCTATGATGTTGACATTAATCGAGGTGAGCTCCCTTTCATCCAATTAACAACGAGAATCTCTTCCACCTATTGTGCAAGAAGGGCCAATGCAAGGGTCATTTGAGGAAGTTAGCTATATGGGAAGACCTCAACAACAAGGAGGTTATCAATAAAAGGGAAGGGAAGGGCGAATTCCTCAAGGGCAAGATCAATACCGACCACCTTTTCAAGCTCAACCTCAACAAGGAGGTCCATTTTCATCCTTTCAACAAGATGCTTAAGGTAGTGGCTCTTATAATCCCAACTTTCAAGGAACGATAATTTCTCATATTCAAATCCAAAATGGGTGGTCCAATTCCCTCCGGGTTTCGATCCAGGTGCCAAACCATCTAATGGAGAAGGGAAACCATCCACTCCGAAATGTTAGCTCTTTTGTTGAAGAAAACAAAAAGAAAGATGCAAGGATTGAGGCGAGACTTGACAAAATGAAGAGCTTATTTAGAAGTCAAATTGAAGAAGACAAAAAGAAGGTGAAAGATAAGTTGAAGATGAAGAGAAGGAAATAGAGTTGTCGAATGAAGATGAGGAAGAGAAGGGAATGAAGAAAGGGATGGTGGAAATAAAGAAAGTAGAAGAAGGTGAAAGTTCAAAGAAAACTCCAAAATGAACGCTAGCTAAGGAGCTAAGAGAGAAGAAAGGGGAAGAATATTCTCGTGATAAGTGGGAGGTGTCGATGACACCGATACCCGTCCCATTTCGCAAAGGTACGGGCGAGTCACTTTGTGTTGCCCGAGTCACTTTGCTACGTAAAACCTCTCGACTCGGGTTGGCCTTAAGTGACTCGGGCGAGTCACTTTGTGCACCGCCCGAGTCACACCGCTCATTTTTCCGCATTTATCTCGCTTTCTCTCCTTTTTTCACCACTCTTTCCCGCATCATGTTAGTTCAATCCCAACAACAATACATCACATATATCAAATCATTAGAACCACTCAACACACCCAATTTTAATGCCACACGATTATGAAAAATGAACACCCCCAAACTTTTTCATTGCTACACAATTAAAAATTTGGTAAGAAAGTATTTCAAAGGAGGCGTGCACTAAAATCCCATTAACCACACACAATTCATCAATCATCATCAAAATCACACCCACTACTACAATTCACAAGGAGACAACAATTCATAACAAGTACAACCCGGCAAGGGTGTGCGCCGGTGCAATGTCAAAGTGCTCAATGTAAACAAAACAAGTACGTTTACCAAAATTCACCCTCATTGACTCAAAACTTGCACCTCTAGCACCCCTATGCCTCCGTCACGTACTCACTACGTCCCCTCGAAACATGTAAATTTCCACACTCTCATTAGCACAATCCATCACCTAGCACAAACAAAACAAACTTATTGAAAGCAAAAACGAACACGAAACAAAGAAAGCAAGAAAAATGATGGGTTGCCTCCCATCTAGCGCTAGTTTTAACGTCCTATGCCGGACGGAGCGTGAGTTGCTCAAGTTTCCTCCAAAAATTGCACATCCACAAAGCCGATTTGAGAGGGTACAAGGTAGTGCTTGATTATATGATCTTAACAACGAACTTATCACCTCTCTCATTTGTCAATTCAACATGGCCATTCGGAAATGCTTGGACAACCACAAAAGGACCACTCCATCGAGACTTGAGTTTCCCGGAAATAGATTCAATCAAGAATTGAATAAAATCACTTTATCACATTCCTTAAACTCCTTCCTCTTGATCCTTTGATCATGCCATTTTTAGTCATCTCTTTGAAAATTCTTGAACTCTCATAGGCCTTTTCTCCGAACTCATCCAACTCATGCAATTGAAGTATCCTTTTTCGCCCACCATGGTCTTATCCAAGTTTAACTTTCGAATTGCCCAATAAGCTCGATGCTCTAGTTCTACCGATAGATGACACGGCTTGCAAAGACCAATTGATAGGGAGACATTTGCAATGGAGTCTTGAAGGCGGTTCTGTAAGCCCGCAGTGCATCATCTAGTTGGATGGCCCAATCCTTCCTATTGGTCTTCACCGTCTTCTCTAGAATGAGCTTGATTTGGCGGTTTGAGACCTCTGTCAAACCATTCGTCTGTGGGTGATATGCGGTGGAGACTTTGTGTTTGACACCATACTTCTCAAGCAGTCTCCCCATAAGTTTTTTTCACGAAGTGTTAACCCCCATCACAAATTAGAGCTCTTGGGACCCCGAATCGTGAAAAGATGATCTTCTTGAGAAAATTGAGCACAACTTTAGCATCATTGGTCTTCGGGGCTATGGCTTTCACCCACTTAGAGACGTAATAAACTCCCACGAGAATATAGAGGTGACTAAAAGAGGGAGGAAATGGACCCATAAAATCTAACCCCCACACATCAAAAGCTCGACCTACATGAAAATCGTTAAAGACATCTCGCCTCTTTTAGCAATTGAACCCATTCTTTGGCATATATCACATCTTTGCACAAAAGCTTTGCTATCCTTAAATATTGTCGGCCAATAGAATCCAGATCAAGTACTTTCATTCCCGTCTTTTCTCCTCCAAAATGCCCACCACAAGGCATTGAGTGGCAATGTGCAATGATGACTTCCACTTCATCTTCCGGGACACACCTTCGTATGATTGAATCAAGACCTCTCTTGAAAAGATAAGGCTCATCCCAAGTGTAACTCCTCACATCTTTTAAAAACTTTTTCCTAGCATATGAAGGCATCTCATCTCGACATCTTTCCTCCAACCAAATAATTTGCTATATCGGCGAATCAATGGATGTTTGCCCTTTCAAATATTTCATACCATATACTTCCTCAACTCCAAACAGTCTCTCATCCGGAAATGTCTCATTGACTACACTATCTTCTTCCATGCTTTCTTTTCCTCTCTCAACACGAGAGAGGTGATCTCGCGATCACGTTCTCACCGCTCTTCTTGTCTCTAATTTCCATATCAAACTCCTGAAGCAAGAGAATCCAACGAATCAATCTCGGTTTCGCATCCTTCTTGGACATGAGAAAGCGAATTGCAGAGTGATCGGTGTACATAATATTTTCGCCCCTACTAAGTAGGGACGAAACTTATCAAAAGCGTACACCACCGCAAAAACTCTTTCTCGATCACGGTGTAATTCACCGAGTTTGGTTGAAGGTCTTTGAGGCGTAATATATTGCATGGAATCGGTTGTCCCTTATTTGACCAAGAGCCACCCCCATGGCATAGTCACTAGAATCACACATAAGCACAAATGGTTGTGTCTAATCTGGGAGATCAAAATCGGGAACTCACCAAGGCCTCCTTAAGCTTCCTGAAAGAATCAAGACAAGCATTATCAAACACAAAAGAAGTATCATTTTCAAGTAAGTGAGTTAAGGGTTTAACTATTTTAGAGAAGTCTTTAATGAATCTTCTATAGAAACCCGCATGCCCCAAAAACGAACGAATCCCCTTCTCATTCGTAGGTGGAGGAAACTTCTCAATAGCAACCACTTTAGCCCGATCAACCTGCAAACCACTAGATGAAATATGATGACCAAGGACAATCCCGTCTTGAACCATGAAATGAAATTTTTCCCAATTCAAGACAAGGTTAGTCTCTTGGCACCTCTTTAGCACCAATTCAAGATTATTGAAACATTGATCAAAAGAGCTACCAAATATAGAAAAGTCATCCATGAACACCTCCATCACATGCTCAATCAAATCATGAAAAATAACCATCATACACCTTTGAAACATAGCCGGTGCATTGCACAACCTAAACAACATACGTGTCCATGCATATGTACCATAGATGCAAGTAAAGTTGTCTTTTCTTGGTCCTCGGGGCAATCATAATTTGATTATACCCCGAATACCCATCTAAGAAATAATAGAACTTATGCCCACACAACCTATCTAGCATTTGATCCGTAAACGGGAGGGAAAGTGATCTTTACACGTGGCTTTGTTTAATTCTCTATAATCCACACAAACACGCCACCCGGTGGCTACCCTTGTAGTAATCACCTCATTTTGATCGGTTGTGATAACCGTCATACCCCCTTCTTAGTAACAACATGCAATGGAGACACCCAAGGACTATCACTAATAGCATAGATCATTCCGTAATCAAGAAATTTTATCACTTCCTTTCTAATGACCTCTTGTATGATAGGGTTTACTCTTCTTTGAGGTTGGACAATGGCTTTGCTACCCTCCTCTATCCTAATTCGATGCATGCATATGGAGGGGTTAATTCCTTTCAAATCATCAATTGACCATCCTATGACATTTTTATTTCTAGACAACACAACCAACAACTTTTCCAATTCACTATGACTCAATTTAGAAGGGACAATAACCGGATACCTCATTTCCTTGTCAAGATAGGCATATTGAAGGTGATCGGGTAATGGGTTCAACTTATCCTTTTTCTTCTCTTGTTTGGGCACTCTGATCGTCGTATTTTAATGATAAGAAATTTGCGACCAAATATATCGAACCCTAGGGACTAGGAATGAAATGAAGCCATGAAATTGCACGTTTTCAAGGATTATAGCAGCTAGTCAAGATTGCAAAATTAAAGCAACAAAAGAACAACACAAATTCAATAAAAAATTAAACAAAACAAATAACGAGGAATACCAAGGAAGAGATAGTAGTGCTCGGGTGCAAATCATCAAAGACTCGTCAATTCCGGATCATCAACAATCAAGTGTTCATTCAAAGAGGGATCATAGGGATAACCATCAAATAATTCAAATAAAACCGTCTTTGGATAAGCCTAGGTTCTAAATGATCAAGTAAGCATGTAGGAATGTGAGAGATAACACTCTCACCCCCTCACTAATTACAAGCAAACAACAAGTAATCAATGTGCCCTAATGAGGGTTCTAATTAATTAACCAAGTATCCTTGCGTTAATCAAATATTGACTTCAATCACAAAAAGGCAAACCTAACACCTATGCATCAATTCAATAAAACCAAGTATCCTTGAGAAAATTAAATCAATAACACAAGATCAAGGCTCACCCAAGCAATTAAATCATACAAAGCATCATTAAGACAATTAATCACCTCAACAAATGAACACCCAATCATCAATTCACCAAAATCAACTCATCAAGGGATCATTACACCCAAGCACATATGAAATTTAGCCAATCAATGGCTAATTGAATGAAACCCATGAACAATAAGTAAAAAGGAAACATGATTAAGCTGGAAATAGATAACAAAACTGAAAACAAATGGTAGAAGTCACCTTGAATGAGTCTAATACAACTTGAATGATCAATTCTATCACCTATAACTCTTGGGTAATTCAAATCCTTCCAAATGCTAAGAACACCTATCACTATGTGTAAATGTGTGCAGAGAGCAATTCTAATTCAATCCCTATGAATTGTGCTAAGTGTGGAAAAAATCTCTCTTCATCACCTGAATTAGGGGGTATTTATAGTGAGGGCAAAGTTACAAATTCCATTTTGCAATTAAGGGCCTCGAAAATGAAAAAATTCTACTCAAAATCGCAGCAAATGGTCCCACTCGGCCATCGGGGTTCCACTCGGCCGAGTGGCTTGGGCACGGGTCGAGTGATATTTAAACTGGAAGTTACCGACTCGGGCATGGGGTGTTCCACTCGGCCGAGTCATCATGCTCCCGGCCGAGTGGATTTTCTTCTCGGAATGGGGTGACTCGGCCACTCCCGCCTTCACTCGCCGAAGTCGCCTATGCCCTGGTCGAGTGACTTTTCCTCTCGCACAATGCGACTCGGGCATCAATGTCCTCACTCGGCCGAGTCATTCTTGTCTGGTCGAGTGGATTCCTTTCTCGCCAAACGTGACTTGAGCTCTTCATTTCACTCGGCCGAGTGACCTCCCACTCGGCCAAGTGACTTCAATTCCTCTTGTTCTCGACTTTTGACCCTTCTCCAATATTTTTCGCCTCATCAAAACTTGTGCATCGAACTTTCGATCACTTTCTTCTCACTTCTTAGCTGCCTCTCGTCCTAGAATGGATCTTGCTCACCAAGTTGTTGTCTAGCTCAATTCTTTGCTCGTTTTTCACCTTTTTCCTAGAAATGAGTCAACACTTGCATTAAAGTATTAGTTCCACCAAATTAAGCCCATTAACTTAAGATATGCAATGAAATACACCAGATACAATATAAAATGATCATCAAATATCATGCAAGAATGAACCCAATCAACTCCCCCAAACTAAGAGATTTGCTTGTCCCCAAGCAATAAGACAACAAAGCACATTTGGGTGAATTCATTGCAATCACGTTCAACGAGCAAAAGAATGAACTCGGGATGATCAAACTCCTTCAATGAAAACAAGCTTCAATGCAACAATCAACTAATCACTCAAGAATTGTCATGTTAAGACGAATGCAATCTCGAATGCTCAACTCAATGCTCCTCCCAAGGAGTGTTTCACTCGCTCTCAAGTGTATAAAGGCATGATAAGCACTCAATCATCAATCCACAAAAATGAACACCATAAGCTTGCCAATAGACTCAATCTCAATTATTTATTTTATGCTTCAAACATGAATCAAAGAGGACTTTTTCAAAGGTTGTAATGTAGGCTCTTTGGAGAAGGATGGGTGAATTTTAGGACAAGTAACTCAAGAATTAGTAGAGCAAATGAAAGTTGATTAAACAATTCAATGTCAACTACACCACAATTTCAATCAATCATCAGTCTTTCTTTCCTTTTTCTTCCATTCAATTACAATTCACCACCAAACTCTTTTGAGACTTTCTTGCATTTTCAAGCTCAAAATTGACTTTTTCTTTCTTCTCATTCTTGTTTTTTCACTTTCACATCACAATTCAATTTTTTTCTTCTCAACCCTTCTTTTTTCTATTAACTTAGCAAATCAAACCACCACACTTTTTCTTTTCACTCACCCTTCCTTTGTCAACAATTCATGCTCTACTAATTATAGGGACAAAAAGGCTCATAAGGATGGACAAAATGACTTTAATTTCACAAGCTTGCCAAAGAATATGGATTTAAGGCACAAATGGGCTTACTAGGGAAATTAATATTTTTGGTGGGGTCAAATTTGGCTAATTCGCTTTCAAAACAAACAAGGCCTCTTATCATTTCCACATAATCCACACAAAACTCAATTTGGACAAGTCTCTAGGCAAGTTCTAGCATGCAAATTCATGAACGATGCACTCAACAAGGAATAAACCGTCTAACATGTACGATTCAAAAAGCACAAAAGCTCACGGGTTCAAAATGAACAAAGAGTATTGCATTCTTGTCCACACTCATCATTACAAGTCAATCAATCATGATAGCATCATGTTACACATTCACCTATTAACACATCCAAAGTCTAATGAATCCACTAATCAATTACATGAGCTCATGATCGTAACCTCAACAAATACCTCCATTCACACCATACTCATCACAATCAAATTTTCAAAAATTTCTCATAAAAATGAAAGGCCAATTGGTACAAACAAAAGATTGCACAACTATCCTACCCCCAAACTTTTTCATTGCCAAGCAATTAAAAGTTTGGTAAGATAAGAAGAGCAATTTTGTTTGTACATAACTACCTACGTAAAATCCACCAATCATCTCAACAAACAAAAGCATCACATCTAATTAACCACGAGTAAAGTAAACATCCACAACATCCATCAAGTAAAAATTAATACAATCCCCAAATGACATGAATAACAAGGAGTTCGAAACAAAAGGAACAAGAGATAAGAGTCTTGATACCACCCCGATCAATTCATTGTGGAGGGGTATAACTCGGAAAATGCCCTTGAGCCACGTGCCACTCGTACATAGCTCGCCGCATCATAAGCCGCTCATCATGAGCAGCCTTGTTTGCCGCTTCCATCTCCATCATTCGGCTCTCCATCGCCATCTGCTCTCCTCCATGGCTCATCCGAGTGCCAAGCCCCTCTTGCCTTTCTTCCAAGCTTCGCATACGGACATTCAAAGATTGCATGCTCGAAGTTAAGCGTTGCATTTCCGTTCTTCTCACGTATGTGTATTGGAGAGGTTGAACTCGTTGTGGTGCCTCGTGTCTCCATCTCTTGCTGCATCTCATTAGCTTCTCCAGGGACTTGGGCACGGCTAGATTCTCCTATATCACTTCTTGGTCTCTTCTCCCGTCCTTCCGCTCCGCCATGCATAAACACACGTACACACTCTTCATGAGCTCGAGAGTTCATCCGTCAATTTACTCTGTTTGTCACGGTGATGAGAGATGGGTTGTTCATAGGGAACTTCACTCCATCATGCATGCAAATACAGATCGTGTCCTCTATCTTCTCAATGACACCCATTCTCGCCAATGTCTTGCTATCCAATCTATTCCCCCGTCTAATGGCCTCTCATATGAGCTAGGCTCCCAATTGTCTCCCTCAGCAATGTTGACTACCAATCCACCAATTGAGCAATTCTTCACCTTGTCTTGTCTTCCCAATTGCCCAATCAAGTAGATCCCAAAATTCAAAGGGATACGGTTAGCCATGCAAGATAAGATATATAGCTCTTCGTTGCGACCGATCCACATTCGTGTCTAGCAAACAGTATGTTTGCTAGAATCCGATGTGCTAGCCGGAAAACGGGTTCAAGATGTTGGACGCCTTAGAGCGTGCCGCATCAAACACGCATCTCTCATCACGAACCCTATTCGAAATGCTCGTCCCACATCGCATTTTTATCAAAATCTTCCATTGCTTGATACGAGTCGATGGGGACATTTTGTCGAGTCTCAAAGATGATGTTGAGCTGCTCTCTACGCAATATTTTTTTGCATTCCCTCTTCTGAAATGGATTTTGTACGGAACGTCCTTTTTGTCCGTGTACACCTCCAAGGTGCTTAGAATTTCAAGCACCGGTGCCAAGTAAGTCTCACTTGACTTCCAGAAATCTTTCCATCCTATATTGTCGAAGAGTTGCTCTACTTCTTCCTTAATTCCCATCTTCCTGGCCACCACCGGATCATAGTATCGTGTGGGCCTCATCTTCGCCTTCACCAACTTCACAAACTTTTCAGCAAACTCGTCCCTCTCGTGGCCCAAATACAATTCCATAGTCTGATGGTTGTTTTCCACACAAGGCTTTGCACCTAGCATTCATTTCATCCTCACTGAATTTTTGCTCGATTCTGAGAAGTCGATGCTTTTTTACTCATTTTCTCGCAAAAATCATTCATTTCATGAGTAAAGCATACACAATTTCTTACACAAATTTCAAAATTTCCATTCACAACTCTTTTCACTTCAATTTCAATCCTATCCTAGCATAATTTGCAATCAAACTTAAATAATCACAAGCAAACATGAGACTCTTCTAAGTGTAAATCATGCTCAAGGATTTTTTTAACAATCTAAGCAACAATCATCTCAATTCCCTCACACAACAATCAACTTTTTCAACAATTTCCCCCTTAGCCAAGTCAAATTCACAAAAGATATCAAGAAAATTCTGACATTGACCTAGCAATTGAGTAACCCATGACATATATGAATTAACAAACTCAACTACATGAAGAAAATTGCATCAAAGCATCAACAACACCTCTTACCCCATGAAATTCGAACTCAAAAATCATTCCCAATGCAAGTATCAATTTCTTTCAAAATTTCAACAAATTGGCACAAAATTGACAAGGAATTGGGATGCCCATAAACATGATTCACATCAATTCTAGGCTATTTCATCACATTCATCATCAACTCCACAAAATCCCCAATTTTTCAATAAGAACCCTAGGTAGAAGAATGCCAAAATTAATCCAAGAGAATGAGAGAAAGAGTAGTGAATGAGGAATAGAAGCACATACCTTGAGGTTATGAGAGGGAAACGGCCGAGTGAAATAGCCGAGTGAAATTTCAAAGTGAAAAGCGTGAGAACAGCGTGAATATGCGTGTGGTTTGTGTGTGTGTTTTGAGCATGTGAAGTGTGTGTGAAATGCTGAAATGGGTTTAATAAATAAGGGGAGGGGTTAAAATGCAATAAGAGAAAGAAGAGAGGCCAAAAATTAAAAGAAAAACTTACTGCGAAGCGCGACTCGGCCAGACCTTCTTCCACTCGGCCGAGTCGCCATGCTCATGGCCGAGTGGAATTCTTTCTGGGAGTGTATCACTCGGGCTTCACCTCTCTCACTCGGCCGAGTCACTTGGGCTCTAGTCGAGTGAGATTTAATCTGGAAAGATATGACTCGGTCATCACCTCTCTCACTCGACCGAGTCACTTGGGCTCTAGTCGAGTGGAATACACACCGAAACGACCCTACTCGACCTCCTAAGTTCCCACTCGGCCGAGTCGGACTACTCATGGCCGAGTGGAATCTCTTCGGGACAATATCACTCGGCCAAGTGATCCCTTTCTAGGCCGAGTCATGTTTCAACTCGAACTGACCCTCGTTTTCTCACGATTACACCATTTTATCTCAAATAATCAAACCTTTTAGCCTTAAACAAATAAGCATCACACCCCAAATCAACAAGACACCAAAATTAAAACACAACACACCAATAGAACATTTAGTGCAACACGAATTGAAAAATGAACACACCCCCAAACTTTTTCATTGCCGTGCAATTAAAAGTTTGGAACGAGTAGTGTTTCAAATAGACTAAATAACTAATAAGCCCATCACAACAACAACAATCCATCCAAAGCTCAATCACAAGCATAAAAATCCATCAAGAATTACAATTCAAGGCATGAATATAACCCGACAAGGGTGTGCGCCGGTGCAATGTCAACATGCCCAACGAATAAAATCCCCCAAACTTAACTTAGACATTGCAAGCAAGTCTAAGTTCGAGCCCGGGTTCCTTACCAACAATTTACCTATATTGCACCTCTTGCACCGTTCTTTTCCTTTCACCTCCCACAACGTCTCCTTTAATCTCGTAAATGTCCACACTCTTATTAGCACAAATCATCACCTAGCACAACCAAAACACACTTATTGAAAGCAAAAACGAACACAAAACAAAGAAAGCGATAAAAGGATGGGTTGCCTCCCATCTAGCGCTAGGTTTAACGCCCTATGCCGGACGGAGCGTGAGTTGCTCAACTTTACTCCAAAAATTGCTCGTCCACAAAGCCAATTTGAGAGGGTACAAGATAGTGCTTGATTCTATGACCATTAACCACAAATTTATCACCTCTCTCATTTATCAATTCAACGTGGCCATTAGGAAATGATTGCACCACCACAAACGGACCACTCCATCTAGACTTTAATTTTCCCGGAAGAGCTTCAATCGGGAATTGAATAAAAGCACTTTATCACCCTCCTTAAACTCATTTCTCTTGATCCTTTGGCCATGCCATTTTTTTGTCATTTCTTTGAGCAATTTAGCATTTTTATAAGCATCCTCCCTAAATTCTTGGAGCTCATGGAGTTGCAATATCCTCTTCTCACCACACAAATCACTATCCAAATTCACTTTCCGAGTAGCCCAATAAGCCTTATGCTCCAACTCCACCGGTAAATGACATGCCTTTCCAAACACTAATTTATAAGGAGACATCCCAATAGGAGTTTTGAATGCCGTACGGTAAGCCCACAATGCGTCATTTAACTTCTTAGACCAATCCTTCCTTGAAGTGCTCACCGTTCTCTCCAAGATCTTTTTAATTTGGCGATTAGCACTTCGGCAAGTCCATTTGTTTGAGGATGGTAAGGTGTGGAAACCTTGTGTGACACTCCATAATTAGTTAAAACATTAGCCAACAATTTGTTCACGAAGTGGCTACCCCCATCACTCACCAATGCTCTTGGCACACCAAATCTTGCAAAAATGTTCCCCTTTAGAAACTCGATCACGGTTTTGGCATCATTGTTCTTTGTTGCAACCGCTTCAATCTATTTAGAGACATAATCTACGGCTAGCAAAATGTACTCATTGCAAAAGGAATTAGGAAAAGATCCCATGAAATCCATGCCCCAAACATCAAATAATTCAATTTCAAGCATGTTGTTCAATGGCATCTCATCCCTCTTCGATATGTTCCCACTTCTTTGACACTTGTCACACCTCATCACAAAATCTTTGCAACTCTTGAACATTTTTGGCCAATAGAAGCCCGATTGAAGAATCTTAAAGGTGGTCTTTTCCCCTCCATAATGTCCTCCACAAGGTGATGAATGACAATGAGTCATTATACTCTCCCATTTCTCTTGAGGCACACATCTTCTAATAATGGAATCAACCCCTTTCTTGTACAAGAAGGGATTATCCCAAAAGTAATTCTTCACATCCTTCAAGAATTTCTTCTTCTCATGTGGTTTCAAGTCATAGGGCAACCTTCCTACTACAAGATAGTTAGCATAATCCGCGTACCATGGCCCTTCTTCTCCATCCTCCTTGATTTTGATAGCAAATAAATGCTCATCCGAACTCCTCTTTCACTTCTCCCCTTTCTCAAAGATACCCTTCATCATGCTCCAACCGTGACAAATGATCGCGATTACATTTTCACTCCCCTTCTTATCCTTGATATCCAAGTCAAATTCTTGTAGGAGTAGAATCCACCTGATAAGTCTTGGCTTAGAGTCTTTCTTCGTCATCAAATACCTTATGGCCGCATGGTCGGTGTAAACGGTGGTTTCGCACCTACTAGGTAGGGTCGAAATTTATCCACCACATACACCACCGCTAAGAGCTCCTTCTCCGTTGTAGTGTAATTGAGTTGGGTAGAATTGAATGTCTTGGACGCATAATAAATGGCTCGAAACTTCTTCTCCCTCACTTGTCCCAACACTACACCCATAGCCCAATCACTAGCATCACACATCACCACAAAAGGCTCCTCCCAATTTGGTGCCACAAGGATAGGCGTAGAAATCAATGCTTCCTTTAAAGCCCTGAAAGCAAACAAGCAATCATCATTAAATTCAAAAGGAACATCTTTCTCAAGCAAATGTGAAAGGGGTTTAGAGAGTTTGGAAAAATCCCTTATAAATCTCCTATAAAAACCGGCATGTCCAAGGAAATAATGAATTCCCTTGATGTTTGTGGGTGGAGGGAGTTTCTCAATGGCCACAACCTTGGCTCTATCCACTTGAATTCCTGCATGAGACACATGATGGCCAAGAACTATCCCATCCCTTACCATAAAATGACATTTTTCCCAATTTAGGACAAGGTTAGTTTCTTGGCACCTCTTAAGAACACTTTCAAGATTAGCTAAGCACACATCATATGAACTTCCAAAACTGAAAAATCATCCATAAATACCTCCATCACATTTTCAATCATATCATGAAAGATAGACATCATACAATGTTGAAACGCTATGGAGCGTTACACAATCCAAATGGCATCCGCTTCCACGCATACGTTCCATAAGCACATGTAAATGTAGTCTTCTCTTAATCTTCGGAAATCATGATTTGATTGTACCCGAATAACCATCGAGAAAGCAATAAAATGCATGTCCACTCACACGATCCAACATTTGGTCCATAAAGGGAAGGGAAAAATGGTCTTTACATGTAGCCTTATTCAATTCTCTATAATCTACGCACACTCTCCAACCGGTCGCTACCCGTGTAGCAATGACCTCATTTGAGTCGGTGGTAATCACCGTCATCCTTCCCTTTTTACTCACCACATGTAAAGGAGATACCCACGGGCTATCACTAATAGGAAAAATCATACCGGAATCAAGGAATTTAATCACCTCTTTCTTAATCACCTCTTGAATTAAAGGGTTAACCAGTCTTTGAGGTTGCACTATAGCCTTACTACCCTCTTCTACCCTTATTTTATGCATACAAATAGATGGGTTAATCCCTTTCAAGTCATCAATACACCAACCCAAAGCACCTTTGTTTCTAGCTAGCACATGCAATAATTTCTCAAGCTCATTAGCACTTAAAGTAGAAGAAACAATCACGGGGTACCTCATTTCTTCATCTAGATAAGCATACCGAAGGTGATCGGGTAAAGGCTCGAGCTTGTCCTTCTTTTCCTCCAATTTAGGCACCTCTTCTCCTTCTATCTTCAAGGGTAGAAATTTGGGTTGCCCTTTCCATTGATCACATCCCTTCATTTTCTCATCAACTTTGCCCCTACAATCATTAGAAATATGCAAAGAAAATTCATTAGACTCACCTAAATGTAATGCATGCAAATTTCTATTTAAGAACGAATATGAATCAAGAGACAAAGATGAGTTTGAGAATTCTTCCCATTCATCTTGAATGACCCCGTAATTAAGCTAACGAAGCTAACACTCTCCGCTTGATCATTCTTCTCCAACGCCTTGTAGATAGAAAACTTAATCTCCTTATTGTTGAAGCACAATTTAAGCTCTCCATCTTTCACATTGATCATAGCCTCCCCGCTGCAAGAAATGGTCTTCCCAAAATGAGAGGCACATCTTGATCTTCTTCCATGTCCAAAATCACAAAGTCCGCCGGAAAGATGAAGCGATCTACTTTCACAAGCACGTCCTCAACCATTCCTCTAGGCCTCTTAATTGAACGATCGGCAACTGGAGTGTCATAGAGACCTCATTAATATCACCGAGATCAAGCCTTTTGTAGATAGAGTAGGACATAAGGTTTATGCTTGCTCCAAGATCACATAACGCCCACATTGTATCACTTCCGCCAATTTCACAAGGAATGGTGAAACTCCCGGATCTTTGAGCTTTTGTGGCACACTCTTTTGGAGCAAGACGCTACACTCCTCCGTCAAACTCACCGTTTCATGCTCTTGGAGCCTCTTCTTCTTGGAAATCGCATCTTTGAGGAACTTCATGTAGTGTGGCATTTGTTCCAAGGCATCGGCAAAAGGTATGTTGATGTGAATCTTTTTGAAGATTTCTAAGAATTTAGCAAATCTTTCCTCCATCTTTTGCTTCATGAACCTTTTTGGAAAAGGAGGTGGAATTGGTGTCTTGGGCACTCCCCATCTATCACAAGGCACATGCTCCTCTTTTTCTCTCAACTCCTTGGCCAATTTCCACTTTGGAATTCGGGTTGAACACTCCCCTTTTTCGAGCACCTTTTCCTTCTTCTTCATCAAGGCTTCGTCTTTCTCCTTCATCATCCCTTTTTCCTCCTCATCTTTCTTAAATCTTTCAAACTCATTTTCTTCCTCTTCACCACCCTCTTCTTGAGTCTCTTTCTTCTCATGAGAATTCTCCCTTTCAAACTCCCCTTCTCTTGGCATTGATGGTCCATCGTACTTAGTACCACTTCTCAATAGAATTCCCTTGCATTGCTCTTTTGGGTTCACCTCGGTATTTGAAGGAAACTTTCCCTTATTTTGCAAATTCCCTAAAGTGTTAGCCAATTGACCCATTTGGAATTCAAGGGTCTTGAGTTAGTGACCATGTTGAGAAATTTGGCTCCCAAACAAGCTTTCCATTTTATCTAGCCTTGCTTCTAGCTTAGCATCTTTCTCTTCCGTCTTCTTGATCAACAAAGCTAACAACTCATCCGTTGACGGCTTCCCTTCTCCATTCGGCGGTTTAGCTCCCGGATCAAATCCGGGTGGGAATTGTCACGGTGGCCTTAGGATTTACATATGAAAAGTTTTCATTCTTCCGGGAATTTGAGTTGTAGGAGTTGTTACCTTGAGCAAATTGACCTCCTTGTTGAAAAGAAGATTGACCTCCTTGTTGAAAAGGGGGTCGGAATTGCCCTTGATTAAATTGCTTCCCTCTTTGGTAGCCTTGTTGATATCCTCCTTGTGGTTGCCTTCCCATATAATTTACATCTTCACATGGCCCAACTTGATTAAGAGCTTGCCCATCTTGCATCATTTGAGGAGGAGTGACATCTCTTGGTTGGTTTGCGGTAAGTGAGCTCACCTTATCAATAAGTGTCATCATCATAGACTTCATTAAGTCTCCTTGTTCCACATTGGCTACTCTTTGATTTGGCACTTGATTGGTGTTCCATTGGGAGGCATTGTTGGCTACACCATCTAAAATCTCAATTGCTTCTTGTGAGGTCAAGAATAAGAAGTCCCCCTTAGCACATGCATTCAAATGTAATTGAGATGCTTCATCTACTCCGCAATAAAAGAAGCATATGGTTTGCTCCTCCGGGAAGCCGTGTTGGGGACACGATATCAACAAATTGTTGAAACGTTCCCATGCATCCTTTATACTCTCCTTTGGCTTTTGCTTGAAACCGCAATCTCATTCCTTGCTTGGACGGTTCGAGAAGGAGGATAGAATTTAAGCAAAAATTTTTGACTTATCTCGTCCCAAGTGTGCACGCTCCCGACGGTAAAGTTTTGCTAAGCCATTGCTTGGCCTTTCCCGTGAGGGTGAATGCAAACATCCTTAACTTCTTAGCATCCTTAGTGACACCATTGAACTTCATTGTATCCGCCAACTCCAAAACCGATCCAAATGCTTGTGCGGATCATCTATCCCATCTCTCCCCTCAAATTGATTTTCCATGAGAAGCTTGATCATAGCTGGTGCGATCTCAAAATTGTTAGCTTGGATATTCGGCCTAGCTATTCCATCGTAATATTCCCGTAATTGAGGCTCAAAATAAGCGCGAATGGGTCTACCTTCCCTTTGAGGTGGGGGATTTTGTGGGTTTTGATTGTTAGGCAAGGGTGGTGGTGGAGGATTGTATGGAGCAATGTAATTTTGGTCTTGATATGGAGGGTATGGTGGATATGGAGGTGGGTATGGATGTGGATTTTGGCCTTGAATTGGAGAAGGTGGATACGGATATGGATAGGGGTAAGGGTAAGAGTAAGGATTTTGGGGATTTGGTAGATTTTGATGCACCATCTCTTCTCTTTGAGGTTGGGCACCTCTCAATTCTACATGGATGCCTTGAATATTTATCTCCCCTTCTCCTCCGTCATTAGCAACACCCTCCCTATGTGGGGGTGGATCCCATTCCATTTCTCTATCAAAAGTCCTTCGATTCCTTCTCCGATTTCTTCTCCTTGGTGGGTGCTTCGTTATCAATTTTCAAAGTTCAACAATACACCTACCAAGAGAAACCAAGTATCAAATTCTCAAACAAAAATAATAAACAACAAAACAAGTAAATAAAATGCCACTAGTAAAGCTATACAACGAAATCTCAAGTTTCACCTAGACACACTCAACTAGTCCCCGCAACGGCGCCATTTTGATCGTCGTATTTTAATGATAAGAAATTTGCGACCAAATATATCGAACCCTAGGGACTAGGAATGAAATGAAGCCATGAAATTGCACGTTTTCAAGGATTATAGCAGCTAGTCAAGATTGCAAAATTAAAGCAACAAAAGAACAACACAAATTCAACAAGAAATTAAACAAAACAAATAACGAGGAATACCAAGTGTTCATTCAAAGAGGGATCATAGGGATAACCATCAAATAATTCAAATAAAACCGTCTTTGGATAAGCCTAGGTTCTAAATGATCAAGTAAGCATGTAGGAATGTGAGAGACAACACTCTCACCCCTTCACTAATTACAAGCAAACAACAAGTAATCAATGTGCCTAATGAGGGTTCTAATTAATTAACCAAGTATCCTTGCGTTAATCAAATATTGACTTCAATCACAAAGGAAACCTAACACCTATGCATCAATTCAATAAACCAAGTATCCTTGAGAAAATTAAATCAATAAACACAAGATCAAGGCTCACCCAAGCAATTAAATCATACAAAGCATCATTAAGACAATTAATCACCTCAACAAATGAACACCCAATCATCAATTCACCAAAATCAACTCATCAAGGGATCATTACACCCAAGCACATATGAAATTTAGCCAATCATGGCTAATTGAAAGAAACCCATGAGCGATAAGTAAATAGGAAACATGATTAAGCTGGAAATAGATAACAAAACTGAAAATAAATGGTAGAAGTCACCTTGAATGAGTCTAATACAACTTGAATGATCAATTCTATCAGCTATAACTCTTGGGTAATTCAAATCCTTCCAAATGCTAAGAACACCTATCACTATGTGTAAATGTGTGCCGAGCAATTCTAATTCAATCCCTATGAATTGTGCTAAGTGTGGAAAAAATATCTCTTCATCAGCTGCATTGGGGGTATTTATAGTGGGGGCAAAGTTACAAATTCTATTTTGCAATTAAGGGCCTCGAAAATGACAAAATTCTACTCAAAATCGCGCAGTGATGGTCCCACTCGGCCATCGGGGTTCCACTCGGCCGAGTGGCTTGGGCACTGGTCGAGTGATATTTAAAGCTGGAAGTTCTTGACTCGGGCATAGGGTGTTCCACTCGGCCGAGTCATCATGCTCTGGCCGAGTGGATTTTCTTACGGAATGGGGTGACTCGGCCACTCCGCCTTCACTCGGCCGAGTCGCCTATGCCCAGTCGAGTGACTTTCCTCTCGGCACAATGCGACTCGGGCATCAATGTCCTCACTCGGCCGAGTCATTCTTGTCCTGGTCGAGTGGATTCCTTTCTGGCCAAACGTGACTTGAGCTCTTCATTTCACTCGGCCGAGTGACCTCCCACTCGGCCAAGTGACTTCAATTCCTCTTGTTCTCGACTTTTGACCCTTCTCCAATATTTTTGCCTCATCAAAACTTGTGCATCGAACTTTCGATCACTTTCTTCTCACTTCTCGGCTACCTCTCGTCCTAGAATGGATCTTGCTCACCAAGTTGTTGTCTAGCTCAATTCTTTGCTCGTTTTCACCTTTTTCCTAGAAATGAGTCAACACTTGCATTAAAGTATTAGTTCCACCAAATTAAGCCCATTAACTTAAGATATGCAATGAAATACACCGGATACAATATAAAATGATCATCAAATATCATGCAAGAATGAACCCAATCACACTCCTTCCACTTGCACTTCAAAGGTAAGATTTGGGGCTTCATCTTCCACTTCTCCATAGCATCCACCTTTGTCACCAAATTTCTACAATTAGCATCACAAGAAACATTTTCATTAGATACATCAATAACATTTGAATATAAATCTCTACTAAAAATGAACACAAATTAATAGATAAAGAGAAGTTAGAGAAATTTTCCCATTCGTTTTGGATGATGTCTTTGATGCTTCTCACAAAATTACAACTCTCAACTTTATCATGCTTTTTCAATGAGTCGCTCAACGAAAACTTCACCACTTCATTGTTGAAGCTCAAGGTCAACTCCCCCTCCTTCACATTTATCATTGCCTCTCCCGTTGCAAAAATGGTCTTCCAAGGATCAATGGGGCATGTCCATCTTCCTCCATATCCAGTGATTACGAAATCCGCCGGAAAAATAAACCTATCCACTTTAATTAGAACGTCTTCAACTATCCCTCTTAGCGTAGCAATTGATCTATCGGCAAACCGGAGGGTCATAGAAACTTCATTGATGTCCCCCAACTCTAATCTCTTGTAAATTGAGTATGGCATGAGGTTAATGCTAGCCCCTAAATCACAAAGAGCTAACATCATATCACTCTCCCCAATCTTACATGGTAGTGTGAAGCTTCCCGGATCTTTGAGTTTTGAGGGACATTCCTTTGGACAAGTGCGCTACATTCTTCGGTTAAGCTCACGGTTTGATGTTCTCCCAACCTCTTCTTGTTGGATATGGCATCCTTAAGAAATTTCATATAATGCGACATTTGTTCCAAAGCATCGGCAAAAGGAATGTTAATGTGGATTTTCTTAAAAATCTCAAGGAACGTGGCAAACTTCTTCTCAAGCCTCTTCTTTATGAACCTTTGGGGATAAGGTAAAGGAATTGGAGTGATAGGCACCCCCACTTGTCACGAGCACCTTCTTCATATTTCTTTTCCTTTAACTCCCTTGCAAGCTTCCATTTTGGACTCTTCTTTGAGCTTTCCCCTTCAACTTTCTCGTTTTCCTTGCTTTCCATTATCACAATCTTCTTTGCAACATCCCTTTTCATCCCCTTATCTTCCTTATCTTCTTCAACAATCTCTAACTCTTCCTCATTATATTCCTCTTCATCTTCAACCTCTTCATTAGAAACGGGCATGGATGGGCCATCATATGAAGTGCCACTCCTTAGTTTAATTCCCTTGCAATGCTCTCTTGGATTAGCCTCGGTTATGGATGGATACTTTCCTTTGGATTGCATATTCCCCACGGTTGTGGCCAATTGTCCCATTTGGAATTCAAGAAGAGATTTGATTTGGTTCCCTTGTTGAGCAATTAGAGTCTCAAACTTTGCATCCTTCTCTTCCATCCTCTTCAACAATAGGGCCAATAACTCATCCGTCGATGGATTTCCCTCACCACTAGGGAGCTTGGCACCGGGATCAAAACCCGGGATGTTGGACGGCCGCCTTGGGGTCAGCATAGGAGAAGTTTTTATTTCTCCTCCACCCTTGATTGTATGCATTTGAGTTAGACGAGGTTGAGGCGAGGATTGACCTTGAGCGTTGAAAGAGTTATAGATACACAAAAGAAAAACAAGATAGTCAAGATTAGTTAATTATAGATGATTTAGTGTTAACATTTTTAATCAAGTTTATTTCGGATAGTTATACCAAGAATTGATTAGAAGATTAATTAGGGCAAGTTAGTTAGACACCATATTTATGAGAGTAGGTCAAAAGTTTCACAAGTATTTTAGATACATCATGATTTAACACATTTTTCACATGATCGAGCAAGTAATCAAACAAGGATTATATAGATAAGACTTAGTCGTACCACCTATCTTCTTCTCGGTATCTTGAGCCGCGAAGACCCTATTCTTCAGAGGGACACCGTCTCTCCTCCTTCTGCAAGATCAACTTCAGCTTTGATTAGTAGTTGCTTGACCTTTTCATGGTCCGGATGACCATCTTTTGTTGTCGGAGGAGACATTGGCGAGTAGGCTGGTGCAACTATGTACGCATTGAACTCTGATGAGCAAGGCCGATTAGATATTGATAAAATTAAGGATTCTTTTCTTCCAACCAGACATGGAAGGCGATGTTCTCTTCTAGTCTCCACTTGATCTTCTTGCAGACGTGGAAAGCAAAGATCCACTCTGCTTCATAAGATCTCCACATCTCCCGATCTCCCATCGGCCACGATCTCCTTGGGTACAACATCGCTTCTATAGAATGGTCGGAATACTTCAGCCCCTTGCTCATCTCGGCCCTTCGAACCCACTTCCTCTGCTTTATATCATAGAACTTCCCTGCAGCCTTTCTCCCGCTCCCTCATTTTCTTTGCATCCCTTCTCTTGTACTTCTCATTCTCTTCCATCTTCCTCTTTTTATTTTTTCTTCCTCGTCTATCTCAGCCTGGGTCTTTGGTTTGCTCGCGGCTTTAGCTTTCCCATCGCATAGATGAGGATGAGGAAGATTTGATTGATAGGATGGGGACATGATCTTGAGCAGCAGTAGCTCTTTCTCGGCTTCTTGTTCGGATTACGTGGATCTGAGACGCCTTTGTCTTTCGTCTGATTCTTCTCGAGAACTCTTGGAGACTTCTCGTCGGCGACTTTCTTTGGCATCTTCGACTTTCGGTAGCTCCTCGAGACAACTCTTCTATCTTCGTGTTCAAGGCCAGAATTTTATCATCTTGCACATCCACTCTTTTCTTGAGCTCACTATCTTCCCCTTTTTAGCATCGGCAAAGCGGGTATTACGAGATAGTGGCTACTTGTTCAATTTGGCCTATGAGTTCATATCGATGAGCCCTGTCTTCTCGATCCATGTTTTCGAAAATTTTGAGTTGAGAAGCCTCTACCCTTCTTAATTCGTTCTTGACCTTGCAGTCATTGAAGCTTGTTCCATAAACATGGATAGATTCAGGATTTGTTGAAACGATGCTTCTCTTTTTCCCATGCCTTCTTGGTTTGTTCTGAACCATATCCTTTATCTCATTGTAGGCATCTTGAACATATTTCTTCACCCATGCCTCTGCTTGCTTTTCTCTGCTATTTTATGCTCAATCGCAGCCATTTGCTCTTCAAATCTAATTCTTGAAAAATAGAGATCGATATTCGTCTTGAGCTTGATCTGCATCGATATTTTCTTTTGTGATTGAAGTGATAAAATCTGGGATGCGTTGGAAAGCATTAAGACAGTGACTTTTCGAGACTTGTCACTTCCTCCTTTAGAGCTTCTACCTCGGATGCGAGACATAGATGATGATGGTGAGCAATCACTTACGGAGAAGATAGTGTGAGATCTATCTCTTCAACTCGGAATTAATGCCTCAAGCTGTAGGCGATGGTGAGTCTCGCCAATGTATCTTGGTAGTTGGCACTTCGACTCCACCACGGCTGGCTCCTGCCCTATCATCTGCTCCGCTAGTGCCTCCCAGTGTATCCATCTCATTGCTCATCGGCAACTCCACCAATCAACTCTTCTTTCTCCACCTCCATTTCTTTCTCGAGACTCCTCCTTTTCACCCTTTTTCTCCTCTGCCTTATCTTTCTCCTCGTCTCCCTTCTCCTTTACCTCTTCTAGTTGCATATCTCCTAGGTACACCCGTTGCATAATGTAATCATAGAACTTATCTTCGAGATAGGATTTCCGGGAAGGACTTGAGACCAGCTTTCTTGAGGACTCTCTTTTCCTGATATATAGATTGTTTCCTCCGCCTCTGCAATGAGAACAATTGTCTCCTCGAAAGACCACTGTCCTAATCCTTCGCAACAACCGGAGGTCGATGAGTTCTCCTAGTAGATCGGGTTCATCTACTAGGGCTGATTCTTTCTTCAACGAGAATTTCTTTCCAACAATTCGAGTGAGAGCTCGATTGCTCCTATCTCTCCGGAAGGATTAGGAAGATGAAGATAGAGATTTAGCTCTGTTTGAGATGAGGATAGAAAAGAAAATGGATCATTTGTAGGTTGGGGTTGGGTTGGACTTTTGGGAGTAGACTGTTTTAGAGGCTCTAAGGCGGCGGACTTGTCGGCCTCTTCATCGCCAGGTTGGGATGTGGAGGGTTGGGGCTCTGCATCCTCGGATGAGAAAGATGATGATGATGATTGGGCTGCCTCCTCGGGTTCATCTCCACGAGATAACCACCCTTTCTTCTTGTCCAAACCCCAGTGCCTCGGGTGATACACTTCCCTCTTGGGAAGCTGCCTTCTCCACCTCCTCCTCCGCTTCCTCCTCTGTCTCGTGACGAGGACTCATCCTCCAGCACCTCCCAACCCTTCTTCTTGGTGCTGGTGGTGGAGCTGAGGCATTCTCGTCTCCTTCAGAATACGAGGGTCCAAAGATTTTCTCATCTTTGACCGGCAATCCCTTTTGCTTGGTGAATTTCTTTACACCCTCCTCCTAGTCGAGGTTGTCTGCACCCGCTTTATACTCAAGAATGATGGTGATTCGGCCATCATACTTGTCACATTTTTCAGAGACCACCTCATCGGTTTTTGTAATTGGGGTTTTAACAAACCTCTTTCTCTCCTCCATCAACCTTGAATATACTACTCGCCCAATTGATTTCTACTCCGTCATATATGGCCCTCAGCGACAACCTTGGCTTCGTCAAGCCATCGTGGCTCTATTACTCACCCAAGATACATTTTGTCAAAATTAATATCAACGATCTATATCGCCATTTCAAAGATCGTTTTTCAAGTTCGCCGTTGTGTTCTAGTGTGACCTCCTCGCCATCAACTGAAAACTTTCCAAATATTCACCCGCCTTGTACGTGAACGGATTCTCACCTTCGATTTAATCCAAATATCTCACCCAAATCCTCAATAGACACTACCACCTTCTTCTTCTTTCCATTTGTTCGAACCCTAGTTTTCAACCCGGTTTACGTAGTCTTTGCTCTTGTCGAAATTCAGCGGCAAGGTCGTCGAGGGTTTTGTTAAAGTGAAGGCTTCATTGTAAAGTACTATTTCAATCCCCTTGATTCCAGTAACTATAAAATTTCTCTGGTTTCGTGGTCGGTAGATATATCCCATTCTACAAACATCTCTGGTTTCGTCTTTTCCTCTGGGCCGAGATCATATTCGTATTTAATCTTTGGTTTCTTTGTGTCCGCCATTATTGAGGATATAAGGTTTTTTTGAGAGGGAAAGAAAATTTGAGAGAGATATGAAAAGGTTTTGTATGTGCGTAAATGAAATTATGCACACGTTCTCCTATTTATATGGAAGGATATATAATAAATAATTATAAAACTCATAATTGACTGAAAAAGTGTAAATTTAGACTTTCGTGTCACCATTAATGCAATTATGACAAGTAATTTTGAAAAGCGAAGATAATAATATTAAATATGCCACGCGTGAACTGTTGATGGTTCATATTTTAAATCGCCTCCATTTCAGGCGTGTGAATGTTACTCGGTGTATTTCAAAATTCAATTTGATAAAATTTTGGGTCCGTAGTAACTTCTTCGACACAGTAGTTACTTATTTTTCTTTACTTTTCAGTTAATTGGAAAGATAAAATGAATAGTACACATATTTTAATAAAAATAAAATTGGAACCCTTATCTTTTTATTTTGAAAAACAAAACACTTGTTAATAAACTCGAGTAAATTCATTTTTGACAGAATAATATAATTATGATATTAAATTCATATATTAACTATATGAACTAATATGCATAATTTTTATTATAAAAAGGAAAAAGTTAGAAAATACTTCCTGATAATTCCACCTTATGCAGATTGATCGTAACATTATGCATCCTATGAGTGTTCGGATAAGGAGCTCTTGTAGTATGATGGAAAATGTTTACCAAACCTAATTTCTCCTGAGATCAAAGATACTGAATTAATTCATTACTAACCTTTGTGAGTAACTCGGACAAGGTACATATACTCATTTGTTTGTTTAAGACAGACGACTACCATGTATTTGTCTCAATTACTTCATGTCGAGACAAGTAAGTATCAAGTTGGTTGAAGATTAATAGATTAATCCTTGATGCTTGATTCCTTTTATGGAGATCAATGATATCAGCTCTGTGATTATCCATGTGACCCTCTACTCGTCTGATACTTCTTTCTAGACATAGTAAAATAATCGAGAGAGACAAAGAGTAAAAACATAAGATTAGATTATAGATTAACTAAAGAAGCATCTAATAATCCTAATTCAACGGATAATTCTTTGAACCTTGTCTCTGTTAAAGGTTTTGTCAAGATATCGGCTCTTTGAAAATCGGTGAAAATCTTTTCAAGTCGATGTCACCTTTCTCAACGTGATCTCGAATGAAGTGATATCTTATGTCAATATGCTTGCACTGTATGTAAGGCGGGTTACGGGTTATAGCTATGACACTATTACTATCACAAAAGATTGGTACATCTCTAGTGATAATGTTATAGTCCCTTAGCTGTTGACTAATCCGGATAAGCTATGAACAACAACTTCCACTGCCATATACTCGGCTTCGAGTGGTAGAAGTAGCTATAGAGGTTTTCTTTTTAGACAACCATGAAATCAACTTACTTCCCAAAATTGACAAGTTCTAGATGTAGATTTGCTATCTATCTTACACCCACCAAAATCAATCGATTATCCAGACAACTCGAAATTGTCATCACCGGATACCACAATCCAATATTTCTTGTACCTTTTAAGAATTTAAGAATCTACTTTCTTTGCTTCAAGATGACTCCTTTTTGGTTTAGCTTGAAATCGTGCACTGAACTCCAACCGCAAAAGAAATATCTAGTCTACTAGCGCTTAAATATAATAATGAACCTATTAGACCTCGATACTCGGTTTGATCTGTGTCTTCCCTTTCTCATCTGGATCCATTGAAAAGTTTGTCATCATAGGTATCTTAGCTTCTCGGCTGGTACCTATTCCAAAATTTTCAATAAGATCTTTTGTGTATTTGGCTTGACTTATGAAAATTCTCTTCTTAGTCTCCTTGACTTGAAGTCCAAGGAAGTAGGTCATTTCTCCCATCATGGATATTTCAAACCTGCTCTTCATAAGATGACTAAATTCTTCACACAAAGATGTGTTAGTTGATCCAAAAATGATATCATCAACATAAATCGAGACTAATAAAAGATCACTACCAAACTCTTTTCTAAACAAAGTTCTATCAATTTTATCTTTTACAAAATTATTTTGAATTAAATAATCGAGACAAAGTGTCATACCATGCTCTAGGTGCCTGTTTAAGTCCATATAGAGCTTTCCTTAACCTATAGACCTTGTCTCCTTTGACAAAGCCCGGAGGTTGCTCTACATAAACTTCTTGACTAAGATTCCATTAAGAAAAACTGACTTAACATCCATTTGAAAAACTATGAATCTTTTAAAAGCAAGATAAGCTAAAAACAATCTTATGGCTTCCAGACGAGTTCTTGGTGAAAAGGTTTCATCATAATCAATCCTCCGATTGTGAATAACCTTGAGCAACTAGTCTCGCTTTGTTTCTTACCACAATATTGTTCTCATCTCTTTTGTTTTTAAAGACCCATTTAGTTCTAATAACTTTTTGATGATGGGGCCTTTCAACAAGCTCCCACACATTTTGTCATTGAAACTGATTTAGTTCTTCTTGCATGGCATTAATCCGGTTGGAATCGATTAGAGCCTCGATAATAGACTTAGGTTCAAGTAATGATACATAGCAACCGAACATACAATCTTTATTTAGTTGTGTCCTTGTCGGACTCCGAGTCTAAATCCCCAATTATCTCTGCTCATTTGGGTGGTATGACATTACTCTCTTACCCTTGTCTTTTACTAAGGATGAAGTTTTTATCAAGTATCTATTTCAAATTATTCTATTACCTTCGATGTTACTACTTGATCATCTGTGGCATTGGTTGTCCGATCGGTGGTGATGAAGAGCTTCGTGTTCTTTTTCTTTATTTGAATCTGGTTCTTTCTCTTCGTCCGATTCCCGATCATAGAACTTTACAATCGATCTCTTGATAGTCATCTTGTTCGGATCATCCGATATCTTTGTGATGTCATCTGTATTACTAGACTCAAAAGTAGATTCATCAAATACAACGTGCGGTGTTTCTTCCACACACAAGGTTGTCTTATTAAAAACTCTGATATGCTTTGGATACGGATGAGTATCCCAAGAATATCCCATCTGCAATCTTAGCATCAAAAGTTTTTAATTGAGATTTACCATTGTTGTGAATGAAACATTTGCAACCAAATATATGAAAATATGAAATTTTGGGAGATCTTCCCTTCCAAATTTCATAAGGGTTTTACATTTATCCTTAATAATCAAACTTCTATTTTGAACAAAACAAAAGTATTAACGGCCTCTGCCCAAAACCTATGAGGAGTGTTATACTCGAGATAACATTGTCTGCGGCTTCTTTCGGAGTTCTGTTTCTCCTTTCAATAACTCCATTTTGTTGTGGTGTCCGTGCAGCCGATGTCTTATGAGCTATGCCATTCTCGGTACAATAATTAGTAACAAGCTTATTAAGAAATTTAGTACCTTTATCACTTCTAATTTTAACAATACTTAGTCCTTTCTCATTTTGAACTCTCTTAAGAAATTCTAGAATCTTAATCATGGTCTCATTCTTTTTGTATAAGAAAATAACCTGTAAGTCTTGAAAAATCATCAACAATTACTATAGTGTATTTTCTTCCACTGAAGCTTAAAGGAGTAACTGGACCAAAAAGATTCATATGAAGAAGTTCGTAACTCTTTACGAAGATGGACTACTTATTGTTTTAAAAGAAGTTTTGGTCTGCTTTTCCTTTTTGACAAGAATCACAAACATGGTTCTTTGAGAATATTCTATCAAGGAGTCCTTTTACTAAAGATTTTCTTGCAATTTTGTTAAGAGTTTTGAAGTTTAAGTGACCAAGACGTTGATGGAACACGCCGGTGAAGGCGGTCCGATCCCAAGATCGTTGTTGGATGCCAAACATACAAAAAGCAGAGAACAAAATAAAATAAAACCTAAACATGCATCTAAAGCAAAGTTTAGATTCGTTACCCTTGAAGATCAAGGCGTTGATTCCATAATAGACCTTCTAGTTTGTCTCCCAACCTCGTTCGAACACCGGGTGGACGGCGAGCTATCGAATCGTGGTGAAAAGGGCTGCTGCAGTTTTTTTTTCTCTTATTCTTTTAAGCGAATCAAGCCCTTTTTATATACACGCATTAGGTTTTTCATGGGCCGGACTAGGGATCCATTAGAAGGTATAGGGTTTGGGCTTCTTTCAAGTCCAAACATTCTTATGTTCAGCCCCGAGAACATTATTTGGCCTGAAAACATTAATTCATCCCACTAGAGAATTAATGTTGCACTCCCGTCCTATCCCGAACCGAATCGGGACTTCTATTAGACTCTATAACTCCCCGTGTTAAAGATATCGCACGTCCATTAATTATTAAAGCTACTTTAATTAATTAATATTTATTATTCCTTGAGTAGTACCACTCAACCTTGTTGTCGTGCGGATTAAATCCACCTACGAGGTTTAATACGACAATCCTTTATGAGATCCTCAAGAGGACGTCATCACACGGATGACCGAGGACACGGTGCCCTAATGCCAATAAATAGACATCATGCGAGTGATATCACTACCCAAAATACAGAGTATGTTGAATCTAATAAGATTCTCACCCATGATAAATCAAAGTAGTGAATAAGCACCCCACAATTTCAAAGACAAGATGTGTGGGAACTTGTTGAAAGACCCCATCATCAAAAGTTATTGGAACAAAATGGGTTTTTAAGAACAAAAGAGATGAGAACAACCTTGTGGTAAGAAATAAGGCTAGATTGGTTGCACAAGGTTATTCACAATCGAAGGAATTGATTATGATGAAACCTTTGCACCGCTTGCTCGACTTGAAGCCATAAGATTGTTCTTAGCTTATGCGGCTTATAAAAGATTTCTTGTGTTCCAAATGGATGCGAAATCTGCATTTCTAAACGGAGTCATAGCCGAAGAGGTCTATGTAGAGCAACCTCCGTGCTTTGTCAAAGGAGACAAGGTTTACAGGCCGAGGAAAGCCCTATATGGACTTAAACAGGCCCCTAGAGCATGGTATGATACCTTATCGACTATTTGATTCAAAATGGTTTTGTAAAAGGTAAGATAGATAGAACTCTATTCATAAAAGAATCGATAATGATCTCTTATTAGTACAAATCTATGTTGATGATATTATTTTTGGATCAACTAATCCTATCTTGTGTGAATAATTTAGTCATCTTATGAAGAATAGATTTGAGATGTCCATGATGGGAGAAATGACATACTTCCTTGGACTTCAAGTCAAGCAGACAAAAAAGGAATTTTCATAAGTCAAGCAAAATACACCAAAGATCTTATTGAAAAATTTGGAATAGGTACTAGCAGAGAAGCCAAGATACCTATGATGACAAACTTTTCAATGGATCCAGATGAGAAAGGGGAAGACACTCGATCGTGACGCAGATAGAGGTCTAATTGGTTCTCTTTTATACTTAATCGCTAGTAGACTGACATTTCTTTTGCGGTGGGTGTATGTGCACGTTTTCAAGCTAAACCTAAAAAGAGTCATCTTGAAGCCGCAAAGAAGATATTAAAATATTTGAAAGGTACAATCTATGTAGGGTTGTGGTATCCAGTGACGATAACTTTGAGTTGTCGTAGTACTCATTCAGATTTTGGTGGGTGTAAGATAGATAGGAAATCTACATCCGGAACTTGCCAATTTACGGGAAGTAAGCCGATTTCATGGTTGTCTAAGAAACAAACCTCTGTAGCTACTTCTACTATCAAGCCGAGTACATGGCGGTGGGAGTTGTTGTTCACAAACTAATGCTGGATCGATCAACAGCCTAAGGGACTATAACATTATCACCAAGGATGTACCAATCTTTTGTGATAGTAATAGTGTCATAGCTATTACCCGAACCAGTCTTACATACCAGTGCAAACATGTTGATATTCGACATCACTTTATCCGAGATCATGTGGAAAAAGGTAATGTCGACTTGAGAAAATCCTGTTGATTATCAAAGGGCAGACTTATTAACAAAACCTCTAGCGGAGACAAGGTTCAAAGATCTTTCTTTAGAATTAGGATTATTAGATGCTACCTCGGTGATATATAATTCTCGTTTGTTATATTCTACTTTGTCTTCCTCGCTTATGTTATTATGTTTGGAAAATAATATCGGATGTGTTAAAAATCATATGGATAATCATAGAGCTGATATCATTGATTTCCTCTAAGGGATCAAGAATCAAGGATTCATCTATTGATTTAAACTAACTTGATATTTATTTGTCTAAACATAGAGTAATCCAGAACAAATACATCATAGTCGGTGATCGATCACAAGACAGGATGAGTATGAGTACCTTGTCTAAATTACTCTAGAAGATACTAATAGTTTGCTTAAGTGTTTGGTTTCAGAAATTCTCAAGTCGGTGATAATTTGAAACTTACAAGAAGAAGCAGAGACGATGTTCAAATCGGACACGGTCAATTTAACAGGAGTTTCTTTAATCTCTTATTAAAAATTATGTTTATTAGATCACATAATTAATATGTGAATTTAATTTCATAATTAGTTATTTATTAAAAAAATTGAATTCACTCGGTAGTTCTTCTTGAAATTTGTTTCTAAAATTTTTTTATAAAGGGTTCGTTTTAAAAGGTATACTTTTGAAAATAAAAAGAGATAATATTTCGATTTATCTCTCCAATTAACTGGAAAGACTTTACAAATCAAGTTACTTCTTGTCGGAGAAGTTACTATCGGACCCTAAATTTTATCAAATAAAGCTTTGAAATACGCTGAGTAACATTCACGCGCATAAATTGGAGGCGATTTCAAATTTGAATAAATCGACGATTCACGCGCGACATATTTAATATTATTCGTGCACTTTTCAAAATAAATCCGCATAATTGCATTAAATACCGCACGAAAGCCAAAATCTATACTTTTGCAGTCATTATTAGTTTTGATTAGTTTATTATTAAATTTTTCCATATAAATAGGAGAACGTGTGCATAATAACTTACGCACATAATTACCTATTCATATTCTCTAAAAATCCTTTTCCCTCTCAAAACTTTCCAAACAACTGTTTCAATGGCGGACCGAAAAATCCAGAATCAAGTATGAATACAATCTCAAATCCATCGGAGATCACACCAAATCCGAGATGTACGTAGAGTGGGATATTTCCACCGATCCTGAAACAAGGGAAATTTTAGAGTTGTTAGAGTCCAGAGGATTGAAGCGGTATTGTTCGATGAAACCCTCGAAATCAAAGACTTTGGATGATCTTGCGGCAGAGTTCATGACTCGTGCTAAAACAACCGATCTTGGGTTGGAAACCAGATTCGAACTCTAGGGAAGAGCAGAAAAATCCATGTGTCTATAGCCGAGCATCCGAGAAATTTTCGGCACGAACACCACCGCGGAAATCCGTTCATATACAAGGTGGAGGAATATTTGGAAAGCTACAAATTGATGGCGAGGAAGTCGCAGAAACACAACTCTGCGAATCGAAAAGGGAATGTTGAGGAGGAAATATCGTCTCCTAATGCTCATCCGACCAAGTGCATACTTGGGAGCAACAAAGCCACGACGGGCTAACAAAGCCGAGGATATGTTGTCGAGAGCCATTATAGACGGGCGAGAGATTAATTGGGCACGAGATGGTGTATTCCCGAATAATGGAAAAGAAGAAGAAGTTTGTGAAGACAGAGGTGTCTAAGGAGCTGATAAGATGGTCACCGAACAAGATAACCGATATGATGACCGAGAATCACCATCATACTTGGAACATAAGATTGGGTCGAAGAAGCTCGGCGCGCGACGGGGGTAAAGAAGTTCACTAAGCGAGAAGGGTTTGCTTATTAAGGATGAGAAACCCTTCGGCCCAACAGACTCGAGAAGGAGACACCCCATCTCCAGCTTCGAGACAAAGAAGCCTTCCGGGAAAGCCAAAGGGAAAAAGAAGGTGGAGACAGTGCTCACCGATGAACCCTCATCCGAGGAGGAGGAGGCTCAGGCGAGGAGGAAGAGGAGGAGAGGACAGCTTCCCAAGGGGGAAGTGTCGGCTTTGGGAAGTCTCTGGGACGGAAACAATGAAAGTCTCATCTGGAGATGAGCCGGAAGAAGCCGAGCAAACCCAACCCTCCACATCATCTTCTTCCTCATCTCGAGGCTGAAGACTCACCTACATCATCCCACCCCGCGATGAAGAGGCAGAGTAAGGCCCGCCTTTGAGCCTCTAAAACGGTCTACTCCCAAACGTCCAACCCAATCTCAATCCTCATCTCGATCCATTTTCTTTTCTTTCCTCATCCCAAACAGAACCCCATCTCTACTCCTTACTTCCAAACCCCAACGGAGTTATGGGACCAACGAAGAGTCCTTGAGAGTTATCGGGAAGAAGTTTATACTCCGCAAGGAACATAACCTTAAAAACGAACCCAAGCCGTTGGAAGAAGCTGGTTGATGTATGGCTCCTATGGAGGTTGAGGACAGAGGCTTTGAGGAGACAGCTATCCTCATAGCCGAGGTTGGTGGGAACAACCTATCTATATGGGAGAAGGAAGTCTTTGAAGAGAACCAAGCTCAAATCCTTTACGGATATCTTAATCGAGAGCATGTTCTTCGATTATATCCTTCACAAGGTATATTTCGTAGACATGCCAGCTACCGAGGAGGCTCGAGAAAAGGCGGAGGAAGAAAGACGAGGTGGAGCACTGAGGCTGGGAAGGAATGGAGGCTGAGCCGATTTTGGCCGGAGATGGCACTAGAATTGAGCCGAGAGATGGCACGTGGTGGAGCTGCCGATGAGCCACCCGAGTTGGATACAGTGGGAGGCACCAACGGAGCGGTTAATGCGAGGTACAGCTGGAGGAGCTGTTACTACTACACCTTTGGTGATACTCCTCCGCCTAGGGTTGAAGAGAACATTCTTGTGGAGACGGTTGATCTAACTCAATCTTCTCCATCAAGATGTGGCTGGACCCTCGCTACGTGTCTGCATCCGAGTTCCACACATTGATGGAAGAGGTGTGGAATCTCAAAAGAGCAAGCCCGAGTGCTCTACACTGGTTCCTGGTCCGATTGCTACATCGCTTAAGGAAAACGTAGAGGATGCTATTCGTAAGAAGACCTTAATTGACCTCTACTTTTCCCGAGGACTTAGACACCATGACCACATGGAAGAAATCAAGCACCTCATTGTTGAGGAGATGAACTCTCAAGACACTGACCAAGCAATATGTTCAAGATGCTAAACTTCAAATCTCGATGTCGTGGAAGACCAGTGAAAGAGTTTTGGGCAGCCAAGGAAGCTACATTTGCACAAGTTCTCTCAACACAATCGGCTTTAGAGAAGGATAGACAGCGACTAGCCTAAAGCGGTTTGTGGAAGGAGAATTTCAGAGGCAGAGGCGCTCAATGAAGAGATATGAGCAGTTAGAACAAGACAGGCCATGTTCGAACAGATCTTCAGGACAGATTTCCCAAGTAGCCACTATCTGCAACTCCCGATTTGCGATGCTAAAAAGGGGAAGGTAGTGAGCTCAAGAAAAGACTAGATGAACACGATGATAAGATCATGGCCCCGAGCATGAAAATCGAAGAATCTGTCAAGAATTGCTGAAAGCGAGAGGAGGAGAAAGAGAAAAAGAACAAGGCAGAGGAGGTTAGGAAGATAAGAGGAGCCGAACCCGGTACCACGGCCAAGGATCTTTCGTGCAAGATCCTGCTCCAATTAAGTTGGTCGCATCTCCTTCGGATCATCTAGAACGACAAAGAAAACTCAAGCCGAGATAGATGAAGAGGAGAAGATCCTAAGAGAAAGAGAGATGAAAAGGAAAAATACAAGCGGCAGAGATGCAAAGAAAAGGAGGGAGCAGGAGAAGGCAAAGAGGAAAATTCTACGATCGCTCTTTGAGGAGATGGGTTCGTAAAATAATAGACGAGCAAGGGGAAGAAGTTCTAAGGCCATTTCATCGAAGTGAAGTAGTCCCCAAGGAAGTTCTACTAATGGCAGATCGTGCAAAGTAGAGGCCATATGAAGTGGACTGGATCTTCCAGTTCCATGTCTCGCAAAGCCATCAAATGGGGACTCGATGAGAATAAAGCTTTTCATAATTGGTTGGAAGAAAAGGACCCTCGGTATGTATCAATATCTAGTCAACCTTGCTCACAAGGAATTCAACTCCGATGTAGTCGCACCAGACTTATTCTCGGATGGAACCCCCTCTAATGTACCGATGGTCATCCTGGACCTAGAGAAGATCAAGCGGCTTATCATTAAAGCCGAATCCTTAGCCGATCTCGGCAGAGGGTGGAGAAACCATATCTATAAAGAATCGAGTCTTTGATCGGCTCAAGGTTCCGTAAGAGAATAGGTGGTATGACTAAATCTTTTCTTTCCTTATCTTATCTAAATCTTGTCCGAACTTGCATGAAGTCAAGAGATGGAATTCTGTGAATAGAACTTTTGACCTACTCTCATAATCTGCTGATGAATCTTTAAATTTCCTTGAAACTTATCTCGTGTAACTAATCATTTCTTATAACATAACTTGACTAAGACTTTTACACATAATTAATCAAACTAAATAAAATAAACTAAAACTCCTATGCCGATCATCCGACTTATTACTCATAAGTGGTTGAACAAAGCTCTTTGAATAACTCGATCATCTTTTTCTATGAACAAAGTGCTCGAGTATATGATTCATGTGTATTACTCGATTATCTACTTCATGATCTTATCATTATCTCGATAATAAAACAAAGTGCTTCAATAAACTCGACTGCCTTAAGTGTATATCCATATCTTTGAGATTACTAACATTTCTCTTTTCTTGAGCCATGTTTTAACATCATCAAAAAGGGGGAAATTGTTGGGATAAAAATGTACTTAGTTTTGATGAGTTAAAGTGTAAAACTAGGATGACTATTTTGAGACAATGTATAGTTAGCTGATGTAATAAGAACTCTAAATAGACTAAGTATAGGAAAAATAAGATAGGGATGATTCAAAGGAAGTCGGATGGAGACAAGAACGAGAAAGCAGACGATGACATAACCGGACAAGGTAGAAGATCGATAGAAGTTCAAGACAATGACGGAATCGACAGAGTAAAGAATCGAGACAGGTGAAAAATCAGACAGGGTAAAGATCGGACAAGCAAGAGTTAGTTAAAATCAAGAGTTAGTTTCAACTAATCAAGAAGCGATTATCAAGAAAGGATTAGACGGTTACAACCAACCAAATAGAAAACAAGGAAGTTACAACCGACATCAAAGGGAGGTCTATAAATACATTCATTATTCCGTAAATCAAGAGAGATCGACATAATAAGCAATTTCACTATCAAGCAAGTTCACTCTAGCAATCAATGATTTAGAAACTCATTTCTCTAATATCTCAGATACACACGAACACTTTGTGTTCATTCATTTTCTCGTGTTTATAGAACACCATTTTCTTTGTAAATCTTCAAAAGCCAAATAGAGATAGCATCATACTTGTAAGGTCAAGATACCATTGTAAGTGAAGAAAGTAAGAAAGAAGAAAGGCAAGTAAGTAGAGTCCCTTCTTCAAGTTGAAGAAGGAGAGTGGACGTAGGATCATTTGATCCGAACCACTATAAATCCTGTGTTGTTTCTTCTTATTGTCTTTACTTGTTTCATTGATTATTTCTTGATCACAAACTTTAATATCTCGATAAAGCTTTAGATCCTATCTAAATTGAGTTTAATCAACAACCTGCTCATTGTTAAAACTGATTTTGGAGTTGATAGATTATCTAAGCTCAAAAGTTTTTGATAATCTATTCATCCCCCTTCTAGATTATCACTAGAGGGCATCCTCGCTTTTGGTGATTAACTCTTTCTAAAGGGACCCAACACCGAGGTATTCTCTCGACACATCTTCTCCTGGAGCTTACGGAGGTAGTCAAGTCTAAAGCCATTTTCACTCTTCCATCCAACAACAAGTTCTTCCGGACATTGCATAAGTATAACTTCTTTCTTCTCGCTCCAAGACCTTCTACTTCCTCTAGGCGCTTTTCCTATCTTTGCTTCAAAACTCGCTATCACTACTCTCCATAAGTATTCACCACGTCCTACCGATCCTCCAGAAATGCCTCCTTGCCACATCATCCTCCCAAGATAGGTTCTTACCGAATTTCTCATTCAGTTTACCAAGAGCGGTTCCAACCGCATGATAATTAAGCTCCATTCGACCAACCCAATGACCTAGACGATTTTGATCCAACAAAACTTCAATAAAAAAACTATCTATTTGTTTGGTCCAGCTTCTATTGTAAATGATTTAACTTTGGGAGGGAATACAATTTAAAGATATTGTAAAAAAAAGGGTTTTTACTTGATTATAGTGGAACATCGGTCCAGATATATATAATCAATTGAAAAATAACAATTTTGCAAAAATAAACTAGATCATATGTGAAATAGTGATTGTGAGAATATTAAAAGATTTCAAAGATTCACCTTGATAAGACATATCAAACAAAAAAGAAGATAGTGTTGCAATTTTGTTTCACCTTGAAATGGTGATGTTATTGATGTTTTCTCACAATTTGATTTGGAATTTTGAATGATTTTGTCCCAATAAAAAAACAATGAAAATAGCGTGAGCAATGCACTTTATGATAAATTTCATATGCAAAAGCCTACACAAGGGTGGTGCAATGATGCAATTTTGACTCAAATTAAAATATACAATAAAAAATATTAATTTGTAGGCCGATAGAATTAATAATTTTTCATTTTTCATTTAATTAATTTTCATCATATGTGCTGATATTTTTTATATAGAAATTAATATTTTTCAACCACATTTTTTTATGATTTATGAGAAAATATAGAAAAGCACCTTGGTCGAATTCTTTTAATCAAAATTTTACTAATTGCACGTGCAAATTAACCTAATTTTATACCACAATTTCAATCAAATAATTTTTTTATTTTTTAAATTGTATTCTAAAAACATTAATACTATTCAACATAAACTAATACTTTTATTAATACAAAATAATATTTTATTTATATGGATTAGTGATTTTCATTTTGATGACTTCCTAAAGACAAATTTTCATATAAAACTTGTTCATCATTTAGTTACATCATAACATCCATTAAGTAATACCGCTACTCTTATATATATATATATATATATATATATATATATATATATATATATATATATATATATATATAAATTAATACCATAATATTTATACAAAAATACATCGAATCGTGTGAATAAATATTATAACATTAATTTATAAAGTGTAATAATATTATCGAATCGATGTCATGATATTACCGAATGAATGTAATTATACCAATTGCATATGTGATTAGAATAAAAATTGCATGATTATTGTGTGCTTAATTTTCTCATTTAGATGTGATTTTCATGCTTATTTCACTCATAATTAACCAATTGCACTTGATAAAAGATTTGATATTATTGAGCTTAAATGTATAGGTAAGTGATTATTTTTTAGAGCAAATTAAGAACTTGAAACTTATCCAAATCAAGTGAAGGATTATACCATTAGAAAGAGGACTAAGAGACGGTCATGTAGAAAAAAGAATCGGCTCAATTGTAGTTCGAGAGCTTGAGATATGAAGAAACTAAGTTGGAAGGGTTGGGATGAAAACCACTTGGCCGAGTGGCGGTGTGGTGGCCGAGTCACATTTTTACGGGCCTAACCCACTCGGCCGAGTGGGATTCCTCACTTTGGCCAAGCGAGTCCTAACTCGGACTGAGTTGACTCGGCCACTCGGCCGAGTTGGATTCGCTTTTGCGCAATTTTTCAAGATTATTTCAGATTTTAGGGTCTTTCTTGCAATTTTTGAGCTTTTGCCCTAGGTCCCTCATATATATGCCCCTATTTTCAGATTTTTAAACATTATTCCTCTCATTTTAACACTCTTAACACATAATTAAACACACACTTACACATAGTTAACATAGTCTTCAATTCCTTTTATTATTTTTGCAATTTAGAAGATGTTTGGATGAAATCATGTTGTAAGCACCATCTAGGTGATATTTTCTCTTTTAATTCAAGTTTTGTTGGTTAATTTCATATCATGATGATCTCATTTCTTAAATTTTTTGTTTATTAACATGTTTGAATACTTTGATTCATATGTGTAGTTGATTTATGTGTATGATTTTTATGGGCTGTTCTAATTGAGAATTAATTGGTTAGATTGATGAGTTTTGCATAATCTATTTGCCTAATGATGCTTTAATCTCATGCTTAGTTGTTTGATTATCCCAAGGAGACTTGGGTAGTTAGAGTTTATATTGGTCTAATGCAAGTAGATTTGATTAATTTCATTAGAAATGCAACAATTCCACATTAACCGCTTAGATTAAGAGTTGGGTAATTAGTGAGGAGGCCAAGGGGAAGGGACCTTATTATCGAAGGGGGACACGCTAGGGAAATCTATTGACTCGTGTTATTATGCGGGAGGAAAGGGTAACTTCGTCTTAATCAATCCTTCATGCTTAATTGAAATATAAATATTAGGCTTACCAAGCACGGTTTTATATTTTCTTAATTAGATTGCTCTTATCAATGAACCAATGAGAGGAACACCATTTGAATTCGTTCATATTTGATTGTCCATTTGATGATAAGTACCCGAGCACCGATTCCTTATTTGCTTGATTCGTGTGTTAGTTCTTTTATCGTTTGAGCAACTCTTACGTGAAATATTTTCCTGTGCAATATTAATTAAAATAGGTAATATCATAAATCTCGCTGGTCGCCAACCGAAAATGAGTCAAATCATTATGAACGCAGATTAGGCAGATTGGAGCGCAGAACAACGACGATAATCAACAACGCAGATACAGCGCGATCATGAGAATAAAAACAATGAAATCCGACGAAAACAACAAATAAATTCAACTACGAGATCAAATTGAGGAGAAGAGAGCAAAAAAGGAGAAGACATGGATGATTTTTTTTAAAAATTGCCGGATAATTAGGTGTTGGATGATCCGATTGATGAAAACAAGAGTGGATAAAACTTAAACAAAGTGATGAATACAAAGCTTATGCGAACTTCTAATGATAAATTTTTATTTTTGTTTAAACTGGAATGAATATCGCAACTCCTAACTGTTCTCGATTTATTCATAACACACATTTTTCCATAAAGTAACATGTTTGTGTTCATATAGTAACACATTTTTTTATATAGTAACACATATTTCTCTATTCAAGAACACGTTTGTGTTCATATAGTAACATATTTTTTCAAAAGTATGTATTATCAGTAAAAACAATTATGTGTTCTTTGTAAGGGTTAGCACGTATTACTAGTCCTTAAAAGAATAAAATATTAGTTTTGTTCATTAATAACACATTTTTCTTCATATAGTAACACGTGTTTGACCTAATAATAACACAACTTTAGAGTTATTTTTACCTTTGCACGAGTTTAATACACATATTTGCCCTTACAATAACATATATTTACCCCAAAAATCTTATACTTGGGGATCAAATAGACCCATGATTTTTTTCTTAACACATTAAAATCATTCCTCTTTAATATTGAGATCAAATAAGTCATCATCTTAATAAAATCACACTCTTTTAATAAGAATAAAGATGTCGAAGATTAAAGACTTATTTGATTCACACATATAATTAGATTAGAGATTTATTTGACCATTTTTTTCATTTTTATTTTTGCATTCGAAAGTGATTATTTTTAGATAAATATGTAGTTTTTGTTTTATAGTGACACATAATTTTTGTTAAAGTAACACATGTTTAACCTAATAGTAACACACCGGAGCACTCTGGGGCGAATTTTTTTTTTTACCCTTGCACGAGTTTTTTTGGAAATATCCATTAAACTCCGCCCCGCCCCATCCAGGATCCGCGAATTTCTTAATTTGAATCGATATGGATTATTTCATGGATCTAGGATCCGTGAAATATTTCATATAAGAATTTATCTTATCGTTTTAATGTTAATTGCTTACTTGTTTAATATCAACTCATTCCATCTTATGGCTCATATTACAATCACTATTAGACGAATAGTTCTAGGGATATCCACCATTTGATTCCCGTGGATCGATAATTTAACTTGAGTGTTTGCTCGTTACACGATCCTATTATACTTGAGGGTGAGTGTCGGTTTGCTCATATCAATATGGTGAACAAGTTTCACCAAAACTCGACTCCTTATTAAAATAGGTCAAAAGTTCTTGAAAAAAATACTCTCACCGTCCCGTACTTAAAGTGTCATTTACCGTTAGGTACATGTTTTAATGTAAGAGTTGTTTAATAATATAAGTTATTTTTTATGAAAATAAAACAATATTCTTCAACTTTAATAAGAGAGTTGTTTAATAATATTAAATTAAATTATTGTGAAAAATAATGACATATGGTATAATATTAAGGTATTTGAAAAAATAGATAAATATATATTTAAAAATGAATCTAATAAATAATAAACCTTTTGGCAAATAACGCATTTAGAGGAGTATCATGTAAGCTGAAAACATTCGCTCTTGTCTTTTTTTTTTTTCCCGAGGAAAATATAAAGTGCGTTTATTACAGCTTTATAGAGCACGTTTCTCTCACTTGAAACCTTATTTATGTATCAAATAACATATATACATTACTTTAATCTACTAATAATGTTACATTTACTTCACCAACATGCTACAATTCATTTTGAGTAGTAACTCCCAAGTCACCACGAATCTTCTCGTCCGGAATGCGTATCCAAGATCGACGGTCATGATTCAACAGAACGAGAGTGATCTCGCGCAATATATACCATTGTCTGCAGATTTGGCTATCTTGAAGCCCATAGCCATGAAAACTCGCAAGTGAAACTTTACATGTAGGAAGATTAACTAGATCGAGATCTTCATGGAGAGCAACTAAACGAGATTGAATTCTTTCAACGGGTGTAACGTCACCGCATATCACGATCTAATCATCTGTGCATACGATTTGAGCATCTTGAAGCTCATAACCACGGAAAGCTGGAATTTGAAATCCTTCCCGAGTTTTAAATTTACGTAAGGCAATGCTACTGATCCTCGGGGTGGCGGAAATCGCTGTCTGCAGATACAACATGCACTTTGATTGGTATAGGGAATAGTGATCATACGATATGTCTTTAAAATACCGATCAAGGAAATAATAAACAACTATAAATGTTCCCTTGCGAGTTCTAAAACTAAGATGGAGACCCCGATAAAATGTCTCCTTTCAAGTTAAAATGGATGTGCATTCAATTCATTTACTTGAGTGCATTTTTAAGTGATACGGTGTTACAATGAGTTTTTGGTAGAAAGCGTCAACATCCGAACCTCGAAGCTTATGATAAACATGACGGTGAAGGTATTTCAAGAAAACTAATACAATCCATATCGAAACTAATTATGCGGATCTATAAAACAATCAACTGTAATAGCTCACAGCAGAAATGACAATTATCTTCCAACGATATTGCATCTCCATTTTTATTTCGTTATAAATTTCCCACAAATGGTAGGAGAGCAGACATTATCCATGAAGGATATTTTATTTGAGATGGCCTATAAATGTACTCACTCTATCCCGAGAATACCTTTTACAGGTAAAAGGACACAAAAAATAATAAAGGGGAGTAATGATTGGGGTTTTGAGGGGTAATTTTATAAATATTTATGTATATAGTAAAAAAATGGTTGAATTGTGTGTATGTGTGGCCCCAAAAATAATGACATTTTGTGTAAATTTATGGATATTGTGAAGTGGAGTTTATGGAGAATTTTCCAAGTTGAGTGTGTGGAAGATATTGTGGGACGGACGTAAAAAGAAAGTGTGAAAGGTATTTTGGGACAAAGGTAGTATAATAATTTTTTTAGACTTTTTTTTTCTTGGTTCTCAAGTTATTGGTATTGATCCTAGCACATGCTATAAATGTGTTTTAAATTAATTTTTGATATTTTCCGGGTCTTCTAAACACGTAACCACATACTAATTCAAGAAACTGGAAAGATTAAGCGGTACTTAGATTAGATGCATGTGGAGGTTACCAATTCTGCTCCACTCAAGATACATAGTGAAGCCACTTAATTTTACGCTTCCAATTACAGTATTCCCTGAAATATCGAGATACGGAAGAGCTAATCACCTGCATTGGACCAAATTTTAGGGTGAGAGAGAGAGAAGATGTTAAATTAGGTCCCAGTGTACTTGAACACATTAAGACATGTTTGTTTTGAGTGATTAATAGAGATATAGTTTATTTTTCCTAAAATTCAAGTGTTTGTTATTATTGATTTATATTACCTATGACCCGCAAAAATATGAAAGCCTTATACACTCCCTCCTATTCATAATATATGTCGTTTTGACTTTTCGTATTATTTGCAATTTAAATGTCGTTTTGCACTTTTCAATGTGAATTAATTATAGTTTTTCCCAATTTACACTTAGTTTTTTTACAAAAAATTACATTGATAATAATAATCTTTAAAGTCATGTGGAAAATTTCAAAGCTATTAATTAAGGGTATAGAAGGAAGTAAAAATTTTCTTAAAATGTGTGCATGAGCTTAGGATGACATATATTTTGAATAGGAGGGAGTATGTTTTTCCATTTTTGAGTGAAAATGGATCCCTCCCTTTATGAGGTATTAAAATAATCATCTACTTATTATCAAGTTATTTGACAAAAATATCTCTTTGTTATTTAAAAAAAAGTAAATGAGGGTATAATGGTAAAATTTTAACTTATCACATGAATTAATTCTCAATACAAACACTTGAAAATATTATGACTCATGTTAACTACTCCCTTTGTCCTACATCGGTTTTCATACTTTCTTTTTGATTTGTCCCACATTAGTTTTCACATTCCAAATAAGGAAACCCTCCTTAAATTCTACCCTCACAATATTCATATATTTATACAAAATGTCATTAATTTTTACATTCAATCCAATCACCTCTCTTACTTTAATAATAAATATATACAAAATTACCCTTCAATACTTCACCCACTACACTTTTCTTAAAACGTGTGCCCGATTAGTATGAAAACTAATTTGGGATGGAGGGAGTATGTTGTAATATATATTAACAAACATTTGATTTGTATGATTTAGTAAAATATATTACACATAAAAAGTCAAATGTATCACATGTTTCACCATCACTCAAAATTTAATACCCCATAACAAACGGGTCAATGATTAAAGAATCAACATGCATAATCCAAGCACCCCTCCGTGCCATCACTATGAATCATCAATCATCGTAACGTTAAGCGATGTTAAACCAGTTGAAGTTTTCCACTTTTTTTCTTCATGCAACCAATTTAAATCATTCAAGTTCTAAATGCATGCACCAAAAGAGGATCACTAAGAATAACCAACTCTAGTCATGTACAACTTATTTGCAATAGGAGTATACATACTAGGACAACCTACCAATTGCGGCAAAGTACAAGGCAAGTTTAGGGTATGTTTGATATGTTGATTTGGGATTTAGTGGATTTTGAAATCTAGTGGATTTCAAAATCTTAATAAATAGTCATGGTGTGAGATTGTTTGAGATTTAAATAGGGCAGAGGTTTAATTTTATGTTAAATTGATGTGTAAGAGTGTATGATGTTTAATTATTATATTATTGTTGATTGTAATTGTAATGATTGAATGCTTGTGTAATAATTCGTGTTTTATTAGAAGTTGAAGTGAGAATAAAAGGTGTGAAAAATAATAAATATAATGAGAGTGAGAATTAAAAAAATCATACATCGCATTAATGAGTCATTGTAGAGAGTGTGATAAAAAAATGGTATTTATAAGATTTATAGGTATTCACAGGGTGAATGCATTGAGTTTGAAAAACCAGACTCTATAAAAACAAAGTGGAGCCAGAGTTAAATTCAAAATCTCAAATCCATTTTTTTAATCCCGAATCAAACATACCCGTAGGGATTTCACGATAGATAACCAGAGGACCAAAGCAATATATATGCTCCCTCTATCCAAAAATTTATTCTCACTTTTTTTTTATTTGTCCAAAATATTTATTCTCATTTCATTTTGTACCCCACACTATTTTATCATCAACCTCTAAACATCACATATCTACTTTATACATATATTATAAAAATTCATTAAAACATGTGCCAAGAGAAATGAAAATAATTTATTGACCGAGGGAGTAGTAATTTCACAAAACATACCATAGAAATGCATGCAATCTGGTATTACTTCCTCTGCATCCAAAACATCAATCACCACATCTAGGGGAACTTCGCCTTAATCTGGGAATTGTCAACTTCGATGGCTGGTGGGGAAGATATAGAGAGATTCAGATTCATATCATGATTGGGATACTTCTTGTACAACCTGGGAATAATAAATCTCCACCCACCGTATTCAAGAGAGATTGATCTCGTACTTTATCAACAATCCAAAGTGCATCTTGTTTGCCTAATAAAAACCCAAATGTTACTTAACTATAACACAAAATAATATGAAGTGCATTTTAAGCAACACAAAAGCCATATCAAGGCTAGAATCTTGAGTTAAATAGCATATTGTTGTGTGTGTGTACAAAGGAATGATATGTAGCCCGATGAAACTACTTGTACCATGCTACAATGTACAAGTAGTTTTATTTTGATGTTGGACTCCATAAGCAACCCACCGTCGGGCTCTATATCAAAAATGACGGTGAGTTGCTTATGGAGCCCAACATCGCATAAACTACTTGTACCATAGTAAAGTGTACAAATATTTTATGCCGATCTTGGGATCCTTAAAAAACCCACCATCGGACTCCATATCATTACAAAATTGCCACCAAAGCAAGCTTCGCCCAAGTCACTTTCTAACCTGATTAACTAAATAAATTCAGCCTCACCTCAAAGTAAACCAACACTGTGACTTAAGCACATCTTCATGCAATGAAAATTTGACCATCTTATCTGCTTTGTAGTAAGCTGGGAAGTGCAACTTCATGCTTACCGAGGATAATCCTTCAATTTGAAGGTCAACCGGTGATTCACTCAACTCTGGGTCATCAACAATTGTAACATTCGGTGCGGCGATACTAGTTACTTGATACCTCTTTAGGAAGAGATTGCAACAAGGAATCAAGCTTCAGTATTGTATTTTTTATTTTCTTTGGAACAACATCTTCAACAATGAGAACCAATTTTGCCTCAAAAGCATCTATTAACCTGGAAATGGATAGATAAATTTATTGAGTGTCGAATTATAAAAACTAAAAATAGAGGTTTGAAGCACCACCAAACAAGCGACAGAAAAGACAGCCGCAAATAATCATGTAAGGTGACAGCTTAAACTTTTGTATAAATGTATACTCCCTCCGTCCCATTTTACTTGATGCTAAGAAGAATTTCACACAAATTAAGAAATGTTATAAAATACCATACTACAACAGGTAATTAAAATTCTCGCCTCTTCTAATTTTTACTTGTCATTGTTACATATTGTTTTTTTACTTTCCTTAAAAGTTTGAATCCTTTTACATAATTGGACTCCTGAAATGTATGATTTATTATTCTATACTTTCTTTGAAGTTGAGTTCGGTCTTTTGATGTTGAAAAGTTTGAATACAATTGCTCTTCCTCTATTTGATATTTCCTAATCTAAATTTAGCATGACAATTATGCCAAAGAATATACTCCTTGATCTTTGAACCTCTTTCGTATATTAATTAGATAGATTTTAGTGTACCGCATCATAAAACTAGAGAGCTTATTGAAACTTTAAATTTTGAAAATCTCATATTTTTATCGCCAACCATATGTTTGTCACACTCGATTATATCATTAATCGAATATATATTTCGTTGGTTATACAGACGAAAACAGTACAATGCTAGTAGAGGTGCACATTTGAATCAAGAGAGCAGAAAAGGCACGAATCCAAAATTCCCAGTACTTAAACCATGAGATATCACTCGTGTTTAGAACTTCTAACATTGCTTTCTTTTTTGTTCATCTCGATTAAGTAAATCAATCATCACTCTATATGGGAGGTGCTTGTAAATACTCAATATTCATTCTCAAGTTTCATATTTTGAATCTAATACTTGGGTTTTCATACGTATTGCAGCTCTTGTTGACGACTTGATTGCAAAAACTTCGTGCTTGGGAGCAAGATCGTGGGATGACATCTCGATTCTGACGACGTTCCTCCACTCGCGATGCTAGATGAGTATGCAATGCCTCGAGACATGAGAGAGAAGAGGAGGAGAAGAGGTTAAGGGTAAGTCTTATTATTTTAAATTTTAACATAATGATTGTCATTTGTAGGAGTAAAAGCAATATGTTGCCCTTTTCACCTCATTTAATATTGTCATGTGCACTTGTACACCAAATATACATAATAACTATACACAACTAACAAACTTATACACCCTCCATCCCATTTTAATTGTCTTTTGGAGAAATTTTTTTGACCCAAAATAATTATCATTTTGTATTAATCTATGAGAATTAAATATCATATTTCAATTTTGTCCTACTATTTTTGTGATAATATACATTAATTAAGCAAATTTACTCTTGTAGGTAAACAAAAGGGTAAAAATACTATATTATACATATATTTATGGTTATTTAATGATTTTTGTAATTCGTCCATAACATCTTTAAATGACAATGAAAATGGCACGGATCACGGAAGGAGTACTTTTAGTAAAAATTCGTGTGTATACAAATTTTTTCTCTATTTACCAAAGCAATCATTAGAAATGTTATCATTGTCTTTACAGATCATAAGAAGTTGACCGAATTGTTGACTAAAGACCAGATGGCGCATTCGATTCAACGCCAAGCCCGGCCCGACCACCTTCAACGAAGAAAGTGGTGGGCCCACGAGCCAACGGAGGTGCCAATGGAAACAGAGCAGACGACTGTCTCTAAATGCTCATCAAAATGGTTCGAGATCGTGAATAAAGACGGGAAAAGAGAAACTAGACTGTTGCACCGGTGAACTTTGTAGCCATATCGAAGGAGGATGCATCGTCACACATTTTAGGTACCGAACCTCTACCTAGCACACCCTAGTCGCTATGACGAGGATACTTGTTCGGTCCGTTTCGATTTATGTTGTAGACTAGTGGTTGTAGGAAGATACTTGATTGATGAGGCGGTTGATTTGAGGGTGTAGAGATTGAATTCAATATTTTACCTTTATTATATTCAGAAGTTATTTCTACTCGCATTTCATTTTTAAGGTTTAATCAATAGCGTGCCGCTTAGAACACCATCAATCTATCGACATCCAAGTGTATATTTTATTTCTCATTAACGTATCAATAGCATGCCGCTTAGAACACAATCCCTCCGATTCAACATCGGTTTTCACAATTTCTTTTTGGGTTTGTCCCACATTAGTTTTCGCATACCAAAAAAGGAAATTTCTTCTTAAACTCCACCCTCACAATATTTATATATTTACACAATATGCCATTACTTTTTACACTTAATCCACCCATCTTTCTTTAATAATAAAAGTTTACAAAATTATCCTTCAATACTCCACTCATTATATTTTTTAAAATAATGTGTGCCCAAATTAATATGAAAACTAATGTGGGAGCGGGAGTATTTATTATTCATTGAAAGTTTGAAATATAACGTCAAATAAATCAATAGTTGTGGTATCGTTAATACGTGATGATATCACAAATTTAAATAAATACTTGTGGTTAAGTATTTTAATAGGCATTACATGTTACTCATTAAAGTATTGCAACTTCAAATAAATAAAAATTTGTGGCAAATAGTATTATGTGATGATATCTCAAAAGTATTGCTTGTTTCGATTAATACCTTGTGAGCATTTTCACATGCATAGCAATATCCATAGCATGAGATGTAATATTGGATCCGTCTCTCACACATACAAATTACAAATAACTTATCGTAATAATACTTAAAATTCAATCCAAACATAAAAGTCAATTTAAATTTCACTATCCAAACGTTAGTTGTGATGTGCAATCGGGGTAATTTTTACTCAATTTTTACCCATTAAAATAAAAAATATAATATGACAAGTATTATTTCATATGGAGAAAATCATGGAATAATATTAGCATTTTTAAAAAAATTTATTACTAATATTTTGCATCATATCAATTAATATTTTCCAACAAATTTTTAATAATTCATGAAAATTATTTTTTAAAAAATTGATTAAATTTTTAATTCAAAATTGAGGCAAACACGAAGTGTTACTTTTGTATACTCTTTTCGCCTCATAGTTATTTGCACACTTGTCTTATTCATGCATTCTATAAGTATTTGCACGTCTAAAATGAATCACTTCACAAATTTCATCTTCTCAATTTTCATATATTTACACAAAATGTCACTTGATTCCACACTTCACCTAATCCAAGTTTTTTTTTTTTTACTTTTATTTATCAAATTATAAGTTAAAATTACACTAACTACAACTTTTCTTGTAAAAAGTAGGTCTATTTTAGGGTGCAAATACTTGTGCAATGAAGAAGTAATATAATACACAAAATCATTAGTTTCTTATTTGACATTTCATTTTGTGCGAGGAAGAAAAATAATTCATAGAAGATATATATTATATTGATATTTATTAATAAAAATACGAAAAGTGGAACAGGAAGAATCAAACCGGTAATATAATCTCCACCAAATCCTATTGGCAAAAATTTGTGTGAATTAGTGTATACGATGAATTCTAATTTTATTATCGCTGTCATGTGTATTTACTATCATTGTTATATGTATGCACAATCTCATCATTGTTATGCACATACACTCTTATAATAAATATGACAATAATAATATATGTGTATTATAAATAATTAAAATGAGAGTTAAAATATAATTTATCTTGTCGGTTCACAAAAATATTCTCAATCATATCGGCATTATCAACCCCGTGCCAAAATGCAAGCAAGCCGTTACAAAAGATTGACACAATTCAAAATGCAAGCGAGCCGTTTCAAAAAGATTGACATAATTCAAAAATTCAATTCAAAATGCAAGCGAGCCGCTTCAAAAGATTGACATAATTCAAAAAATTCAAATTGTGGCATTTTCCCCTCTTCTTCCACTGTGGAATACCATTTCCGATTTCTCTCGCAATGACGAGCGATAATGAATCGGCCAAGCCGCTTCTTCCTTGCCTCCAGAGAGCCGATGAGTTGCGTAATCACGAGCCGCTAGTCGCATACCACCGTAACCATCTCTCTTCCCTATTTTTGTTATATCTTCAGTTAATTGTCAATACCTAGCTTTGAGAGGACTCGAGAATTTCCATTCGAGTTCTCGTTTGCTGCTATTTTATTTAAATTTTCATTTTGTTTCACTGTAATTTGTTACGCAGTCGATTGTACGCGATGGAACGAGGACTGAAGATGCATTAGAAAGAGCGCACAAAGACTGCCAACAACCTCATTGTTTCGCTTTATGAATCAACTTGAAAAGGTTTTTTTCCCTTCCTTTCCGCCCTTTAATTCATCATTGATTGGTATACCTGTTTTAAGTACTTCCTCGTCCAATAAAATTATTCTCATTTCTATTGGCGGTGAATTTTAATAGTTTATATATAAAATAGATATGATGTAGAAAGTAAATGACACTTTCATCCATTCAATAGGATCCTTAGAGAAAAACAAAGGCCACTTTTGTGTAAATAAATGGTGTTCGAAGGATGATGATAGTATTATTACTAAAAACTAAAAAGTGAAATGAGAATAAATATTTTGGACAGACCAAAAAAGGAAAGTGAGATAATTTTAGTAGGAGGGAGTAATTTTTAATAAGTTTGGTGTTTTCATCTTGTATGCATTGGATTGCTTTTGCTTTTGTAGTTTTAGATCATAATACATGTTGGGTTAAAAATATGTAGCCGGTGCGGGCGAGATGAGAATAAATATTTTGGACAGACCAAAAAAGGAAAGTGAGATAATTTTAGTAGGAGGGAGTAATTTTTAATAAGTTTGGTGTTTTCATCTTGTATGCATTGGATTGCTTTTGTTTTTGTAGTTTTAGATCATAATACATGTTGGGTTAAAAATATGTAGCCGGTGCGTAATCGCAAATTAGTTTGTGTAATTCACTAATAATAGTTGTTAATATTAAGAGTGTCAACACCGCCATGATTATATAAAGATGTTTGATGCATTTTCAGCTTCACTTTCTGGCTTATAGATATGATTTGGCTGCAATTATAGTAATGTGAGGATGCCCCTCTTATCGGTATCGGTGGATTAATCTACCCTCGATTTCGGACATCGGGAGTGAGGGTTGATTCTACTACCGGTGTAATAAACGACACCCGTGGCTTACCTTACTTTACATTCTGTTGTAGGATAAGAAATCAGTGGACTTGGGGCTGATGACCACCTAAATGTGGAGGGATTTGCTTTAAATATATTTACAAAAAGGCATAAGCAAGATAGAGTCAAGCGAGTTTATCTATATGTTATTTCCTACACCGGTTTACTTGGTTTAACCTGATTGATGCTTTTGATGCTTGCCATAGATTGATGAATTAGTTTTATTATTCCCGATGAACAAGTTTTTGCATTTCCTATTCCATGAATTAATTGAGTTGCATCACTAATTCTGTTTTGCCTTAAATATTTATTGTATCCCACCTCTTTGGGAGTGGGATTCACAAAAAATGTAAAAATTGGATATTTTATGATAGCAAACTAGGACAATATTAAAAAGAAAAGAAAAAGAATCATTCAGGTGACAAAGCAGTGCAAACTTGAATACAAATGCACTAGCATGCTATATAAAAATAACCGTAAAATAATGTCGAGAGAAGATTAATATCAAAACCCTTATTTTCACCGAGAGATACCCGAGAAGTATTATCCATGTGGTAAAATGGTTACTGGATGTACATGGACAATTAATTGATATACTACTAGTCCTTCCCAAGGCTAAAGCCTAGATATTTTGCTCACCGATACATAATCTTTTTTTGGTTAGGGCGAGCTTTCAAAAAGTGATAGTCATCAATTCAGCTTGTTTTAGTAATCTGAATCTTTTCATCCTAAAATTCATTATCATGAACATCATATTTCGAGACATGCAAGCAAAGTGACGGGAAGTTATGATATTTTGGAATATTTTATCTAATCAAGTATGTGAATACTGCAAAAACATTTTATGCCGCAAGCATCTTCTTTGAAATCCTGAACCAGCTTTGTCAACTTCACTGATGTAAGTTCCTCTATTATTTTTCTAATATTTCAAGTAGAAAGAATTTTCTTTCACATCTTATGTGTTATCACTACAAAGAAAACCAATTTTAAAGAGGAGTTAAAGAGAGTTTTAAAACCCTCGTTAGTTAAAGAGGGCGTAGACAAAGGGTAGTGTTGACTAGGGTTTTAGCGAGGGCAAAAAAACCCTCGTTAGTTAACGAGGGCCCACACGAGGGCACGTAGACCCTCATTAACTAACGAGGGCGATCCCGTCGGCAGCCCAAGTTAACGAGGGTGAGGCCCTCGCCAAGGCCCAACATCAAATTAAAGAGGGCCTCTCTTCCTCGGCAAACCCAACATCATATTAACGAGGGCCGCCTCGCTAGCCCATGACATTAACGAGGGCTGGGCTCTCGGGTCGCCATAATTATATTAATGAGGGCGGACCCTCGCTAGCCCATAAGCTTAACGAAGGCGGGCCCCCTTATTAAGCCCAACCTAAAAATCGCCCTGACCCCTTTTTTCTTCCACCTCTGCACCTCCTCCCCTTTTTTAAAAATGCCGGCCACCGCCGCTACCGCAAATTGGCCCCACCACTAGTTGGGCTTTGTTGTACGCTGCTCCCGGGTGGTATGTTTTTAAGATTTAATCGGTTAATTTAGTGTTAATTTGTGTAATTATTATGTGTATTTTAATTATTACTAATTATTTAGTATTTAAGATTAATATTATATAATTAATAGTATAAATTTATTAATAATTTAGAGTTAATTAGTATGTATGCAATTATATAAATTTATTTTTAATATTATTATAATTTTAATTTACTTGCTATAATCTATATATTTGTAGGTACCTACGCAAATTGAAAAGAAATTCGATCCAGCGTATACTTTCATACACTACACGCAATCACTATCACCGTATGTATTTTTTTAATTAATTATTTGAAGATGCTCTTAATTTAATTATAATAATTATTTGTATTTAAAAATATTTTGCACGCATTATATAGTAATTTTATATATATATATATATATATATATATATATATATATAATTATATGATGATCGATGTTCGATCAAATTTTGCATGATATGTCAATTATATTAATGTAAAAATTGAATCGATGTTTGATTCAAGTTGATGTTGGAGTTGAGGGTTGATGAATTGTTTGATATTGTTTGTTGTAGAATGTGCGTTTCGACTTGATTAATTTTAATTAAGTCGAAAATGGATGCACTAGGATCTTGATATATTAATTGGGAAATACGATAAAATAAAAGAGAACTCTACCGAAATTTTTAGAAAAAATATATTAATATTAGAAAAAATATATTAACTGGAGAATTAATTATGATTTGAGTAAATTTTGAATCTTCATTAATCAAATAGATTCCTATGAATTATTCAAGACGTAGTTGGATGTATGATCCAAGAACGATTAGTGATATGATATCTCTCCTGAATTTCTTAGTGGACTCAAATCATTTATAGAATTCGCTACTAGTAACCCGGGTTGGATGAGTGAAAGAAAGATTAGGTGTCCTTGCCGGAAATATAAATATAGGAACCAGAATTTTAGAGATCCTGTTAACATGAAAGCACATTTGTATGCACATGGATTTATGCCTAATTATCATAATTGAATTTTGCATGGTGAACAAAAATGGAATCCTATACCACACCAAAACTATGATCACAACGACTTCATATAGAGCCGACGACACTGCAAAGATCTAGCTCGTATCACAAAATAATGATGGACTTAATTTCTGTCCCAACATTAGGATACGGTGACATGCCGCCGCATGTCACGCAAAGATTCCTTTGATACGTAATGGTAGTGTGCATACCCGGTGCAAGTAGGAGTCCGATAATGGCTTTTATGGGGATGGGGAGTTGGTGGTCGATGAGTACCCCGTGTGGGCTTTTAATCGTGGGTTAGGAAGGCCGGCTTGTGATAATTCTCGAGGTATTTTTATATTGTTTATGTATTTTTAAATATTTTTTTGTCATATAGTAACAGATATTAGTATAGAATAACAACATATTTATCTTATTACAAGAACGTTATAGTAACTAATACATTAGCAACACATCTCGTTGTTGTATAGTAACATATTATATATCATTTAGTAACATTTTTTAATATTTGATCGTAGAGTAGTTCTAGTGGATAGAAATTACTTACCAAGTTATCGAACCCAAAGGACTAGAGGTGAAATGAAGAAATGAAATTGTACGGTTTCTAGAATTATAGAGATTAGTCAAGTTTGCAAAATTAATCACCAATAACTACGCAATTTCAACAAGAAATTAAACAAAACAATCAACAACGAAATACCAAGTGGGGGAGAGTAGTGCTCGGTGCAAATCACCAAAGACTCATCAATTTCGGATAAAAAACAATCAAGTGTTCATTCAAAGAGGGATCATAGGGATAACCAACAAATAATTCAAATAAAATCGTACTTGATAGGCTTAGGTTCTAAATGATCAATCAAGCATGTAGGAATGTGAGAGACAACACTCTCACCCCCTCACTAATTACAAGTATTTCAACAAGTAATCAATGTGTCATAATGAGATTCTAGTTAATTAACTAAGTATCTTTGAACTAACCAAATATTATCTTCAATCACAAAAGCAAACCTAGCACCTATGCATCAATTCAATAAACCAAGTATCCTTGAAAAATTAAATCAATAAATACAAGATCAAAGCTCACCCAAGCAATTAAATCATTAGGACAAGTAATCACCTCAACAAATGAACACCCAATCATAAAATCACCAAAATCAACTCATCTAAGGGTCAATACACCAAGCACATGAAAGTTTAGCTAATCAAGATTTTAAGCAATAAACCCATGAAATGAAAAAGATAAAGAGACATGCTATTAAAGAAATAAACCAATAGAAATAAATTAAAAAGGTAAGCAGTCACCTTAAGTGTGTTAATACACTTGATTGAATGTAAACTATCTTCTAATTTGCAAGAAATTGAAAGGTAAAGTAAGAACACCTACTACTATGTGTAACTATGTGTAATGAGATCTTTTGTACACGGAAGAAAGTCTCAAAGCAGCCTCCTTCAAAGACCATGAGTGAATTTGATCTGCAAGGATGTGGGATCGCATCTCCAACGACACCCCTAGAGATTCCTGCACTTACAACCCTAAGAGAGCCAAAGCCTCTAATATTCGGAATTCCATTTTTCGGCTGGTGCACAGGATCCTATCTAATACTTTGTTCGCCCGATATGAGTGTGGGATCGTGAGGAAGGAAGAGTTATATGTTCTTCATTGCATGATGAATAGGATTCCTCTAAACTTTGGGATCTACTTTATGGGGCAGCTGGGGCGGCAATACAAAGTGAAGAATTGCACCCTAGGCGGACTGATCACTCTGTTAGCGGAGCAAGATGGATGGGAGCCAAGTGAGGAAGATGAGATAATTCAGGGCGAGAACAAGTTAAGCATTCGGTCCTTGGTGAGAATGAACATCGTTGAGCAACTAGGAAATGTTTGGTGTCTTGTGATGCATGATGGTGTTTCCCACTCACTAACCCTACTCTCTTCACGGTATTAGATGAGGTAAATTGGCGGATGGGTACCGAGAGCAGGTTAGTAAGTGGGAACCTCCCACCATCATGCATCACAAGACACCAAACATTTCCTACTTGCTCAACCAAGCAAGATGGATGGGAGCCAAGTGAGGAAGATGAGATAATTTAGGGCGAGAACAAGTTAAGCATTAGGTCCTTGGTGAGAATGAACATCGTTGAGCAAGTAGGAAATGTATGGCATCTTGTGATGCATGATGATGGGAGGTTCCCACTCACACTAACCCCGCTCTCTTCACGGTATTAGATGAGGTAAATTGGCGGATAGGTACTCGAGAGCAGGATTAGTGAGTGGGAATCTTCCACCATCATGCATCACAAGACACTAAGCATTTCCTACTTGCTCAACGATGTTCATTCTCACCAAGGACCGAATGCTTAACTTGTTCTTGCCCTGAATTATCTCATCTTCCTCACGGTCCCACACTCATCGGGCGAACACGGTATTAAAGGCTTTGGCTCTCTTAGGGTTGTAAGTGCAGTGAACCTCTAGGGGTGTCGTTGGAGATGCGATCCCACATCCTTGCCAGCATCAAATTCACGAAAGAGGCTGCCGAGACTTTCTTCCTTGCACAAAAGATCTCATTCATCTCTTCTCTATTCAGAGTCTTTGAGGTGTTGCACAATCGGAAACTAAGCTTGAAAGGGACCACATTAGAATCATTTTGAACCTCCAATGTACTTAGCATTTCCACTACCGGGCTCAAATATGTATCTCGAGGTCAATGACAGGAAGTCCTTCCACCCGATGTTAGTAAACATTTGCTCCACTTCTTCTCTCAAACCCAAAACCTCAGCCGCCTCTCCATCAAAGAATTTTGTCTTCAACAAATTTTTTTGCATAAACCTCCTTGTTGTATAAATCACATTTTTCTAAGCAATAGACATTCATCCCATCTTCCGTGCCAAAAGGTCCTTGATTCCTCGAACTTGAACCTGTTCTTGACATTTTCCTATAACAAATATAATTAACTTAATCATTAAGAACAATGCAAAGAATTCACAACTTCATATTCACTCTCAATCAATTAACTTCCACAAAAATCCTTCATCTTAGCAACAATGTAATTCACATCTATTCATCCAAATTCTACAATTCAATTGGGCAAAATTATTCATCCTAATTCACCATTAATCACAACATGAGAAACTTCATCAATAATTAAATCATGCCTAACTTCATGAGAAAATTGCATCATAATTCAAAAGAATTCTCATCTATCTCATTCATAAGCAACATTCATTTCAAATACACCAAGCACTCATTCTCATTCCTAATCCAATTCAACCGTAATGTGACTTGAAAAATAAAATTGGACAAATAATTGACAAACCCATGCCATATAATCACTACCAATCATCAATTCATGCACAAATTCATCAATTTCATCCAAATTCTACTCAAAGTCACAAACTTCAAATTAAACCCTAAGTTCATGTCCATTCTCTAAAAATTAAATAAAAGAGAAGAGAGAAGTGAGAAAGGCATACCTTAGTTGAGTAGGAATGAGAGAAAACTAATTTTTAGAGATTGCCCGAGTCACAACCCGAGTCGAATTTAGCGTGAGAAGAAGAAGAATGAACGTGTTGCGCGTTTTTTCTCTTTTCTTTCTTCTTTGTTTTGACCGAGTCTTTTAATGGTGTGGTGTGTGTAATTATATGTTGTGTGTGTGTTTTTATATGGGAAGGAGTTAAACTGGGTTAATTGTGCAATAGACGAACAAAAGGGGGCCAAAATGTAAAATAAAAATACGCACTGCGTGCACTACTCGGGTTAGGTCTTAGGTGACTCGGGCGAGTCACTTTGTGACTCAAAACTTGCACCTCTAGCACCCCTATGCCTCCGTCACGTACCACTATGTCCCTTCGAAACATGTAAATTTCCACATTCTCATTAGCACAATCCATCACCTAGCACAAACAAAACACACTTATTGAAAGCAAAAACGAACACGAAACAAAGAAAGTAAGAAAAAGGATTGATTGCCTTCCATCTAGCGCTAGTTTTAACGTCATATGCCGGACAGAGCGTGAGTTGCTCAACTTTCCTCTAAAAATTGCACATCCACAAGGCTGGTTTGAGAGGGTACAAGGTAGTGCTTGATTATATGACCGTTAACAACGAACTTATCACCTCTCCCATTTGTCAATTCAACACGGCCATTCGTAAATGCTTGGACAACCACAAAAGGACCGCTCCATCGAGACTTGAGTTTCCCGGAAAGAGCTTCAATCAAGAATTGAATAAAAGCACTTTATCACCTTCCTTAAACTCCTTCCTCTTGATCCTTTGATCATGCCATTTTTTGGTCATCTCTTTGAAAATTCTTGAACTCTCATAGGCCTTTCTCTGAACTCATCCAACTCATGCAATTGAAGCATCCTCTTTTCACCCACCATGGTCTCATCCAAGTTTAACTTATGAATTGCCCAATAAGCTTGATGCTCTAGTTCTACCGGTAGATGACACGACTTGCCAAAGACCAATTGATAGGGACACATTTGCAATGGAGTCTTGAAGGCGTTTCAGTAAGCCCGCAGTGGATCATCTAGTTGGATGGTTCAATCCTTCCTATTGGTCTTCACCGTGTTCTCTAGAATGAGCTTGATTTGGCGGTTTGAGACCTCTGCCAAACCATTCGTCTGTGGGTGATATGCGGTGGAGACTTTGTGTTTGACACCATACTTCTCAAGCAGTCTCCCCATAAGTTTGTTCACGAAGTGTGAACCCCCATCACTAATTAGAGCTCTTGGGACCCCGAATCGTGAAAAGATGATCTTCTTGAGAAAATTGAGTACAACTTTAGCATCATTGGTCTTCGTGGCTATGGCTTCCACCCACTTAGAGACGTAATCAACTCCCACGAGAATATAGAGGTGACCAAAAGAGGGAGAAATTATACCCATAAAATCTAACCCCCAAACATCAAAAAGCTCGAACTCCTTGAAAATCGTTAAAGACATTGTTGGGCTAAGGAAAGGGTAATTAGGGATATTTGGCCCATCGTGTAAATCTCTCGAGGCCCACAACTCTTTTCTCTCCTCTCTCATCCCGTTTGGAAAGAGATCGTAGATATGCGGTGATTGATTGTCTTCCTCCGTATATTCCATAATCGTCTCCCTAATTTGGTGTTGGAGATTCAAATTCGTAATTAATAAATTGATGGAGAAGGCGTCCAGATTCGTGGGAATTCAAAATCATTCTTTGTGAGAGAATCCAGCTTTGTGAGAACGGTTGAGAGAGAGAGTTGAGACGTTTGGTTCGTGTGCCCGCACCGTTGCCGAGAAAGGAGTCGAACCCGTGCTACACCGAATCAAACCGAGACGGTGACACGAAATCCTAACAGGGTATCTAGAGTCGGGTTACGTCGCCGTTAGTCTACTCGCCGTCGCGTCTGTCGCGGATCCGCCGCCGCCTTTGTGTGCGGTGCCGTCGCGGGCCCTTGTTGCTCCACCGTTGAGCGCCGCCGCCGTCGCTGCTTGTCGCCCGCATTCTTTGCTGTCCATTGTGCTCGGCCGCCACCCACCGTGCCCGACCGCCACCTCGGGTAAGGCAAAGGTAAGAAGGTAAGGTTCTATTTCTTTTTTTTTTATTTATTTTCTTTAATTTTTTGAAGAATTTATTTAATGCAATTTGTCGTGACCCTTTTTTATTCATTTGTTGAATTCTCGAGGCAAAGGATTTTTGGGATTTATTATTAATAATTATTTTTCCCAGTTTGATTTAAGACAGGTGTTTTATATCAAGCCTTGTTTAGTGATTTATGAGGTCTGTGTGCTTCTCGTGGAATCATCTTCCAAAGTGTGCTTGGTGGGTATTAGGAATTCTTTCCTAGGATCCCGATCTGGTAAAACAACTAAACTCGTTTCTTTTATTGTTTTTGTAGCGTAACCGCTTGCCGCGGCTAGATAGGTTGGGTTTTGTGTCTTTGTAGAAACTAGGTTTATTTGTTGAGCCTGCTCTTTGTGATTATTTATTGCTTTGTGCTTTAATTGCTTAATTGCTTTTGCTTTTATTTTTGCTTTGTGGTATGAAAATGGCTTCGCTACTTCCTTTACTTATGGTTTGATTCCTTTTGATGGGAAATCTGATTTTAATATTTGGCAACAAAAATGAAATGTGTTTTAATACAACAACGTTGCTTTAAAGTTGTTGATCTCTTGTTTGCTTCCACCGATCCTGAAGATAAAAAGAAAGAAATCAATGATCTTGCTTTATCTCGCCATTATCCCGCATTTATCTCGACTCTGTGCTTAGAAAAGTAGGTGTTATGAGCTCTGCCAAGGAGTTATGGGACAAATTGGTGGAGCTATACATCGAAACTTCATTGCCTAGTAAAGCTTCTTCTTGAAAAGTTCTTTCGCTTTTAAACTTGATTTGTCTCGTGGTATAGAAGAGAACTTAGATGTGCTTACTAAGCCGATTCAGATATTAAATTGATCGCGATAAGCATATTGATGAATATTCCCTATTGTGTTGTTAAATGATATTCCTGATTCGTATAATGATGTTAAGTCTGCCATTAAGTATGGTCGTGATTCCGTGTCGCTTGATACCGTGGTAAATGGTCTTAAGTCTAAGAAGTTAGATTTAAATCATAATGGAAATGGAAAGCACTCCGGGAGGTCATGCATGTTAGAGGGAAGGGTAGTAAGAAGCATGATAGCTCGATGACGAGAGCAATGAACCTAGGGCTAAGTCGAAATCTCGTGGTAAGCCTAGGCATAGAGCTAGGAAATGCTATAATTGTCATGAACTTGGTCATAAGATTAGAGATTGTCCTAAGCCTAGGAGAGACCAACAAGAAGATCGTGCTAATATGGCTTCGGGTGAAGAGAATGTAGATTATGGTGATGTCTATTAGGTTGTCTTTGTGCTTTGTGTTTTCTTTGTGCATCTTTGTGGTTTTATGTTTATGCTTTGTGAATTCATATGTTTTATGCTTAGATTTTGTGTCTTGTGCCTTTGTGGTTCTTCGTGTCTTCGTGTTTCGGTTTCATGATCATGTTCTTTGTGCTTTGTGTTTTTGGCTTAGTGTCTTGTTGAGGTTTTGCATCTCATGTATGCTTTGTGGTGTCTTGGTGTTTTTTCTTTGTGGTTTCTTTGTGTTTTTATTGGCTTTGTGGTTGCTCCCAATTAGGTGGAGTTCATGCTTTGTGTTATTTCTTTGTGGCTTTGTGGCTTTGTGTTTTAGGAGTGTTCCAAGTGAGGTGGAGCGTCTTTGTGGTTGTGCTCTTACATACGAGAACTAACTTTGTGTTTTTTCTTTTGCAGTATGTGGGAGCGGGTTGGGCGATGATGTACTCCTATTATTTTCTATATAAGGGGCGGTGTATTGGCGGTGGACCAAATAGGTGAAGATTGTTGGGCTAAGGAAAGGGTAATTAGGGATATTTGACCCATCGTGTAAATCCACGAGGCCCACAACTCTTTTCTCTCCTCTCTCTCATCCCGTTTGGAAATAGATCGTAGATATGCGGTGATTGATTGTCTTCCTCCAGAGATTCCATAATCGTCTCCCTAATTTGGTGTTGAAGATTCAAATTTGTAATTAATAAATTGATGGAGAAGGCGTCAGATTCGTGGGAATTCAAAATCATTCTTTGTGAGAGAATCCAGCTTTGTGAGAACGGTTGAGTGAGAGAGTTGAGACGTTTGGTTCGTGTGCCCGCACTATCACTAGAAAAATGAGTCCGAGCCCGTGCTACACCCGAATCAAACCCGAGACGGTGACACAAAATCCTAACAGACATCTCGCCTCTTTTAGCAATTGAACCCATTCTTTGGCATCTATCACATCTTTGCACAAAAGCTTTGCTATACTTAAATATTATCGGCCAATAGAATCCAGACCGAGGCACTTTTATTCCCGTCTTTTCTCCTCCAAAATGCCCACTACAAGGAATTGAGTGGCAATGTGCAATGATGTCTTCCACTTCATCTTCTCGGGACACACCTTCGTATGATTGAATAAAGACCTCTCTTGATTAGATAAGGCTCATCCCAAGTGTAACTTCTTACATCTTTCAAAAACTTTTTCCTAGCATATGAAGGCATCTCATCCGACATCTTTCCTCCAACTAAATAATTTGCTATATCGGCGAATCAATGGATGTTGCCCTTTCAAATATTTCATACCATATACTTCCTCAACTCCAAACAGTCTCTCATCCGGAAATGTCTTATTGACTTCACTATCTTCTTCCATGCTTTCTTTTCCTCTCTCAAGATGAGAGAGGTGATCTCGCGATCACATTCTCACCGCTCTTTTTGTCTCTAATTTCCATGTCAAACTCCTGAAGCAAGAGAATCCAACGAATAAATCTCAGTTTCGCATCCTTCTTGGATATTAGAAAGCGAATTGCAGAGTGATCGGTGTACACAACCATTTTCGCCCTAATACGTAGGGACGAAACTTATCAAAAGCATACACCACTGGAAGAAACTCTTTCTCGCCACGGTGTAATTCACCTCGAGTTTGGTTGAAGGTCTTTGAGGCATAATATATTGTATGGAATCGGTTGTCCTTTAGTTGACCAAGAGCCACCCCCATGGCATAGTCACCGGAATCACACATAAACACAAATGGTTGTGTCCAACTGGGAGATCAAAATTGGGAACTCATCAAGGCCTCCTTAAGCTTCCCGAAAATCAAGACAAGCATTATCAAACACAAAAGGAGTATCATTTTCAAGTAAGTGAGTTAAGTGTTTAACTATTTTAGAGAAGTCTTTAATGAATCTTCTATAGAAACCCGCATTGCCCTAAAAACGAACGAATCCTCTCATTCGTAGATGGGAGAAGCTTCTCAATAGCAACCACTTTAACCCGATCAACCCGCATACCACTAGATGAAATATAATGACCAAGGATAATCCCGTCTTGAACCATGAAATGACATTTTTCTCAATTCAAGACAAAGTTAGTCTCTTGACACCTCTTTAGCACCAATTCAAGATTATCCAAACATTGATCAAAAGAGCTACCAAACACGGAAAAATCATCCATGAACAGCCCCATCACATGTTCAATCAAATCATGAAAAATAGTTATCATACACCTTTGAAACGTAGCGATTGCATTGCACAACTCAAACGGCATACGTCTCCATACATATGTACCATAGATGCAAGTAAAAGTTGTCTTTTCTTGGTCCTCGGGGCAATCATAATTTGATTATACCCCGAATACCCGTCTAAGAAACAATAGAACTTATGCCCACACAATCTATCTAGCATTTGATTCGTAAAGGGGAGGGGAAAGTGATCTTTACACGTGGCCTTGTTTAATTCTCTATAATCCACACAAACACGCCACCGGTGGCTACCCTTGTAGCAATCACCTCATTTTGATCGGCCGTGATAATCGTCATACCCCCTTCTTAGTAACAATATACAATGGAGAACCCAAAGACTATCACTAATGGCATAGATCATTCCAGATTAAGAAATTTTATCACTTCCTTTCTAATGACCTCTTGTATGATAGGGTTTATCAGACTTTGAGGTTGGTCAATGGCTTTGCTACCCTCCTCTATCCTAATTCGATGCATGCATATGGAGGGGTTAATTCCTTTCAAATCATCAATTGACCATCCTATAACATTTTTATTTCTAGACAACACAACCAACAACTTTTCCAATTCACTATGACTCAATTTAGAAGAGACAATAACTGAATACCTCATTTCCTTGTCAAGATAGGTATATTGAAGGTGATCGGGTAATAGCTTCAACATATCCTTTTTCTTTTCTTGTTTGGGCACTCCTTCCACTTGCACTTCAAAGGTAAGATTTGGGGCTTCATCTTTCACTTCTCCATAGCATCCACCTTTGTCACCAAATTTCTACAATTAGCATCACAAGAAACATTTTCATTAGAATCATCAATAACATTTGTATATAACTCTCTACTAAAAATGAACACGAATCAATAGATAAATAGAAGTTAGAGAAATCTTCCCATTCGTTTTGGATGATGTCGTTGATGCTTCTCACAAAATTATAACTCTCAACTTTATCATGCTTTTTCAATGAGTCGCTTCAACGAAAACATCACCACTTCATTGTTGAAGCTCAAGGTCAACTCCCCCTCCTTCACATTTATCATTGCCTCTCCCGTTGCCAAAAACGGTCTTCCAAGGATCAATGGGACATGTTCATCTTCCTCCATATCTAGAATTACGAAATCCGCCTAAAATGAACCTATCCACTTTAACTAGAACGTCTTCAATTATCCCTCTTGGCCTAGCAATTGATCTATCGGCAAACCTGGAGAGTCATATAAACTTCATTGATGTCCCCCAACTCTAATCTCTTGTAAATGGAGTATGACATGAGGTTAATGCTAGCCCCTAAATCACAAAGAGCTAACATCATATCACTCCCCCAATCTCACATGTTAGTGTGAAGCTTCCCGCATCTTTGAGTTTTGAGGGACATTCCTTTGGAGAAGTACGCTACACTCTTCGGTTAAGCTCACGGTTTGATGTTCTCCCAACCTCTTCTTGTTGGATATGGCATCTTTAAGAAATTTAATGTAATACATCATTTGTTTCAAAGCATCGGCAAAAGGAATGTTAGTGTGGATTTTCTTAAAAATCTCAAGGAACTTGGCAAACTTCTCCTCAAGCCCCTTCTTTATGAACCTTTATGGATAAGGTAAAGGAATTGGAGTGATAGGCACCCCCACTTGTCACGAGCACTTTCTTCATATTTCTTTTCCTTTAACTCCCTTGCAAGCCTCCATTTTGGACTCTTCTTTGAGCTTTCCCCTTCAACTTTCTCGTTTTCCTTGCTTTCCATTATCACAATCTTCTTTGCAACATCCTTTTTCATCCCCTTATCTTCCTTATCTTCTTCAACAATCTCCAACTCTTCCTCATTATATTCCTCTTCATCTTCAACCTCTTCATTAGAAACGGGCATGGATGGGCCATCATATGAAGTGACACTCCTTAGTTTAATTCCCTTGCAATGCTCTCTTGGATTAACCTCGGTTATGGATGGAAATTTTCCTTTGGATTGCATATTCCCCACAGCTTGTGGCCAATTTTCCCATTTGGAATTCAAGAAGAGATTTGATTTGGTTCCCTTGTTGAGCAATTAGAGTCTCAAACTTTGCATCCTTCTCTTCCGTCCTCTACAACAATAGGGCCAATAACTCATCCGTCGACGGCTTTCCCTCACCACTAGGGAGCTTGGCACAGGATCAAAACCCGGGATGTTGGACGGCCGCCTTGGGGTTAGCATAGGAGATGTTTTCATTCTTCCTCCACCCTTGATTGTATGCATTTGAGTTAGACGAGGGTTGAGACAAGGATTGACCTTGAGTGTTGAAAGAGTTCCCTCCTTGTTGGTGTGGAGGCCTACATAGGGCTTGGCCTCGAGGAATTTGAGGTCTTCCTCCTTGAAAATTTTGTTGATACCCTCCATGAATTTGGGGTCTTCCCATATAATTCACATCCTCTACTTGACTCGTTTGACACTCAAATTGTCCCTCTTGCATCACGGGAGGTGGAGACGGTTGATTGGATGAAAGATAACTCACTTTCTCAATTAAGGTCATCATCATGGACTTCATCAAATCCCCTTGCTCAACTTGTGCAACTCTTTGATAAGGATTTTGACTTGTATTCCATTGCAATGCATTATTCGCCACTTCATCTAGAATTTCAATTGCTTCTTGAGAAGTTAGGAATAGAAAATCACCTTTGGTACAAGCATTGAGATGAAGTTGGGCACGCCTCATCTACTCCCACAATAGAAGAAGCAAATTGTTTGCTCTTCCGGAAATCCATGTTGAGGACATGAGATCAACAAATTGTTGAATCTCTCCCCAAAGATCCTTAATGCTTTCCTTCGATTTTTGCTTGAATCCGGCAATATCATTTCTAGCTTCAACGGTTCTTGATTGGAGGGTATAATTTGAGCAAGAATTTTTGGCTCACCTCTTCCCAAGTATGGATACTCTCCGGTGGAATTATTTTGTTCGACCATTGCTTTGCCTTCTTCGTGAGTGTAAAAGAAAATTGCCTCAACTTTTTTACATTCTCCGACACACCATTGTATTTCATGGTGTCCGCCAACTCCAAGAACCTATCCAAGTATCAAATTCACAAAAACACAAACAACAAAACAAGTAAATAATACCACTAGTAAAGCTATCCAACGAAATCTCAACACTCAACCAGTTCTCCTAAGAACGACGCCATTTTGATCGTAGTGTAGTTCTAGTTGGATAGAAATTACGACCAAGTTATCGAATCCAAAGGACTAGAGGTGAAATGAAGACATGAAATTGTACGTTTTTAGAATTATAGAGGCTAGTCAAGTTTGCAAAATTAATCACCAATAACTATGCAATTTCAACAAGAAATTAAACAAAGCAATCAACAACGAAATACCAAGTGGGAGAGAGTAGTGTTCGGGTGCAAATCACCAAAGACTCATCAATTTCGGATAAAAAATAATCAAGTGTTCATTCAAAGAGAGATCATAGGGATAACCAACAAATAATTCAAATAAAACCATACTTGATAAGCCTAGGTTCTAAATAATCAATCAAGCATGTAGGAATGTGAGAGACAACACTCTCACCCCTCACTAATTACAAGCAATTCAACAAGTAATCAATCTGTCATAATGAGGTTCTAGTTAATTAACCAAGTATCCTTGAGTTAACAAAATATTATCTTTAATCACAAAAGCAAACCTAACACCTATGCATCAATTCAATAAACCAAGTATCCTTGAGAAAATTAAATCAATAAATACAAGATCAAAGCTCACCCAAGCAATTAAATCATGCAAAGCATCATTAGGACAAGTAATCACCCCAACAAATGAACACCCAATCATAAAATCACCAAAATCAACTCATCTAAAGGTCAATACACCCAAACACATGAAAGTTTAGCTAATCAAGATTTTAAGCAATAAACCCATGAAATGAAAAAGATAAAGAGACATACTATTAAAGAAATAAACCAATAGAAATAGATTAAAAAGGTAAGCAATACCTTAAGTGTGTTAATACACTTGATTGAATGTAAACTATCTTCTAATTTGCACAAAATTGAAAGGTAAAGTAAGAACACCTACTACTATGTGTTGCTGTGTGTAAAGATTTATGAAAATACCTAAGAAAATGTTCTAAGTGTGGGGATTGTCCTACAAATGTTGATAAGAGGAGGTATATATAGTGGGTAGTAAGTGGGAGATCTTAATTTGCTAATTAGCCCCTTAAGAAAGCTTAAATTTTGCCCAAAATATAGAAAAACGCGTAAAAAGGCCAACTCAACAAGGGTGACTCGGGCACCGACTCGCGAGTCGGGGTGGTTGCCCGAGTCACTTGGCTACGTTTAAAATGTGACTCGGGTAGTGCTCGGGTGTGACTCGGCCGAGTTGGATTGGTTTGGCCGAGTCACTTGTCTTTGTGAATTCCCCAACTCGGGCACTCAAGTGTGACTCGATCGAGTCAGTTTGGTCTAGCTGAGTCACTTGGCTACGTGAAAGTCCATGACTGGGCTACATAATTGGTGACTCGGGCGAGTCACTTTGGTTCTGCCTGAGTCACTTTGCTTGTGTGCCACCTCCGTTTCATTTACTCGTATCTTCTACATACGAACTCCGATTTGCCCGATTCTTATTGCTACGCGACCCTCTTCCAGCTCTCTATCCAATGGTCCAAGGCACCTCTCCATAGTGATTGATTTGATCACCTGAATTTCTTCTCAAAGTTGTCTGCTTCCTGCATAAATGAACTTCGTCACACTTAGCCAATTTGAGAGCACATTTGAACGCAAAATACAATCAAATCAATGCAATCGTGCACTAAAAAGTCTATATAAATTTACACTAATCAAATTTCTCGGAACTTAAGATATTTTCTGTCCTCAAACAACAAGACAATAAAGCACATTAGGGTGAAATTGATTGCAATTATGTTCAATGAGCACAAGAACGAAATAGGATAATCAAACCTCTCACTAAAAATGTCATGCTTTGACAATTGCAAACTCAAATGCTCAACTCAATGCTCCTTCCACTGAGTGTTTCACTCACTCTCAAGTGTATAAAGGCATGATAAGCACTCAATCATCAATCCACAAAAATGAACACCATAGGCTTGCCAATAGACTCAATCTCCATTATTTCTTTTATGCTTCAAACATGAATCAAAGAGGCTTTTTCAAAGGTTGTAGTGTAGGCTCTTTGGAGAGAGGTGGGTGAATTTAGGCAAAGTAACTCAATAATTAGTAGAGCAAATGAAAGTTGACTATACAATACAATACAATTCTCCTTAAATCTCAACAATCATCACTCTTTCTTTCCTTTTTCTTTCATTCAAATGCAATTCTCCACCAAACTCTTTTGAGACTTTCTTGCATTTTCAAGCTCAAAATTGAATTTTTCTTTCTTCATATTCATTTTTCTCATCTTTTCCACAATTCAATTTTTTTCTTTCTTTTCAACCCTTCTTTCTTTTTCTCTCATCAAACTTAGAAAATCAAACCACCACACTTTTCTTTTCACTTTACCATTTTTTTGTCAACAATCAAGCTCTACTAATCATAAGGACAAAAAGGCTCATAAGGATAGACAAAATGGTTTCAATTTCACAAGCTTGCCAAAGAAATAAGGATTTTAGGCTCATATTGGCTCACTAGGGAAATCAATATTTTTGGTGGGGTCAAATTTGGCTAATTGACTTTCATAACAAACAAGGCTTCTTATCATCTTCACAAAATTCACACAAAACTCAATTTTGACAAAGTCTCTAGACAAGTTCTAGCATGCAAATTCATGAACGATGCACTCAACAAGAAATAAACAGCCAAATATGTATGATTCAAAAGGCACAAAAGCTCACATGCTTAAAATTGAGCAAGGAATCAAGCATTCTCACTCACATCCATCATAACACAATAATTCATCATGCTAGCATCAAGCAATAAATCAACTCATGATCATATCAAAGTCCAATATGTCCACCAATCAAGCATGCATGCTTATGAACATAATCTCAATAATATACCCCTACACATAACAATAATCTCCAAAATAACTTCTCTCAAGAAAGATAGTGTTGGTCCCACGATTTGAGTATAAAAATGAAGAACTTGAAACAATCTTCTAGGAAAAATCTAGAGGGGGGATGTGAATAGATTTTTAATCTTTTTCAAAACTAGAAAATTAATTCAAGGAAACAAAATTTACACATGGAAATCAAGTTTAAACTCAATTTTAAACGGATCAAAAGCAATCGATTGCAAGTCTGATTGTGAATCTGAAATTGAACTTGATTAATAGTTGAAATTGATTAAGAACCGATAAGTAAGGAAAGCAATAAAGAACACAACAGCTTATAGTGGTTCAGTATCAAACGATCCTACGTTCACTCTCCTCCTTCAACTTGAAGAAGGGTCTCGACTTACTTTCTTTCTTCTTCCTTCTTACTTACTTACGGTGCGGTTCTTGACCTTACAATCTTCTTTTCTAAATTCTGAATTCTAATGGCTTGAAGATATTCGTGAGTAGTGTTCTATAAACACTAAGAACTAAGAACGTGAAGAACGTTCGTGCATGATTACAATATTCGTGAATGCTACTTGTGTGTTGAAAATACTAGTGAATTCGTGAGATTACAAAGTTTCTACACCGATTTCTAGATCTATTTATAGAGATCTTTGTTGACAGATTGTAACTTCCTTGCAGATTCTTCTTTAGTTAGTTATAACAAACCAACCGAATCTTGTAACTTCTTCTTGGTTGGTTATAATCGCTTCTTGAAATTGCTTGAAATTTCCTAACACTTCATCGTCTTCTCTTTAGTCTTGATTCACCTTGTCTCGTGTCTTAGTCTTGATTTAGATGACTGTCTGCTTGTCGTCCTTGACCTCGTCTGCCTTCCTCGATCTGTCATCATTTGATTTCTTGTCATCGTCGACTTTTTGTCCTTATCGACTCCATGTCCTCATCTCGATAGTTTGTGTATCCTTATCTATTCTTCGTACTTGGTTTTATTTACATATCATTACTACATCACTGCCTATACAAGATTCTCACTGGTCATCCTATTTTACATTTTAACTCATTAAAACTAAATACAACTTTTTTCCTAACATATAGACTCAAATATATGCAATTAATCCACTAATAAGATCCAAATAAAAAAAGTGGCACTAAAATCGGGTGTGTTGAGTTGTTCTAATGATTTGATATATGTGTTGTGTTGTTGTTGGGATTGAACTAACATAATGCAGAAAGAGTGGTGAAAAAAGGGAAGAAACGAGCTAAATCCGGAAAAATGAGTAGTGTGACTCGGACAATCTTTAGAAATTAGTTTTCTCTCATTCCTACTCAACTAAGGTATGCCTTTCTCACTTCTCTTTTCTCTTTTATTTAATTTTTTAGAGAATGGGCATGAACTTAGGGTTTAATTTGAAGTTTGTGATTTTGAGTAGAATTTGGATGAAATTGATGAATTTGTGCATGAATTGATGATTGGTAGTGATTATATGACATGGGTTTGTCAATTACTTGTCCATTTTTGTTTTTCAAGTCACATTCTAGTTGAATTGGATTAGGGATGAGAATGAGTGTTTGGTGTATTTGGAATGAATGTTGCTTATGAATGAGATGGATGAGAATTCTTTTGAATTATGGTGCAATTTTCTCATGAAGTTGAGCAAGATTTGATTATTGATGAAGTTTCTCATGTTTTGATTAATGGTGAATTAGGATGAATAATTGTGCTCAATTGAATTGTAAAATTTGGATAAATAGATGTGAATTACATTGTTGCCAAGATGAAGGATTTTTGTGGAAGTTCATTGTTCTTAATGATTAAGTTAATTATGTTTGTTATGGGAAAATGTCAAGAACGGGTTCAAGTTAGAGGAGTCAAGGACCTTTTGGCACGGAAGATGAGATGAATGCCTATTAATTAGAAAATGTGGTACAAGCCCGAAAGACCTCGGGATAAATTTTGGTTTATGCAACAGGAGGTTTATGCAAAAATTTTGTCGAAGTTATAGAGACTAATTTTAAAGCCACAAAATTCTTTGATGGAGAGGCGGCTGAGGTTTTGGGTTTGAGAGAAGAAGTGGAGCAAATGTTTGTTAACATCGGGTGGAAGGACTTTCGACATTGACCTCGAGATACATATTTGAGCCCGATCTTGGAAATGTTGGAGGTTCGAAATGATTCTAATGGGGTCCCTTTCATGCTTAGATTCTGATTGTGCAACACCTCAAGGACTCGAATAGAGAAGAGATGAATGAGATCTTTTGTACACGGAAGAAAGTCTCGGCAGCCTCCTTCAGCGCCATGAGTGAATTTGATCTCGCAAGGATGTGGGATCGCATCTCCAACAACACCCCCTGGAGATTCCCGCACTTACAACCCTAAGAGAGCCAAAGCCTCTAATATTCGAATTCTATTTATCGGTGGTGCACATGATCCTATCTAATACTATGTTCGCCCGATATGAGTGTGGGACCGTGAAGAAGGAAGAGTTATATGTTCTTTATTGCATAATGAATAGAATTCCTTTGAACTTTGGGATCTACTTGATGGGGCGATTGGGGCGGCAATACAAAGTGAAGAATTGTGCCCTAGGCGGGTGATCACTCTGTTAGCGAGCAGTATGGATGGGAGCCAAGTGAGGAAGATGAGATATTTCAGGCGAGAACAAGTTAAGCATTCGGTCCTTGGTGAGAATAAACAACGTTGAGCAAGTAGGAAATGTTTGGTGTCTTGTGATGCATGATGGAGGGAGGTTCCCACTCACTAACCCCTGCTCTCTTCACGGTATTAGATGAGGTAAATTGGCGGATGGGTGCGAGAGCGGGGTTAGTGAGTGGGAACCTCCCACCATCATGCATCACAAGACACCAAGCATTTCCTACTTGCTCAACTAAGCGGTATGGATAGGAGCCAAGTGAGGAAGATGAGATAATTCAGGGCGAGAACAAGTTAAGCATTCGATCCTTGGTGAGAATGAACATCGTTGAACAAGTAGGAAATGTTTGGTGTCTTGTGATGCATGATGGTGAAAGGTTCCTACTCACACTAACCTGCTCTCTTCACGGTATTAAATGAGGTAAATTGGCGGATGGGTGCGAGAGCGGGGTTAGTGAGTGGGAATCTCGCACCATCATGCATCACAAGACACTAAGCATTTCCTACTTGCTCAAAGATGTTCATTCTCACCAAGGACCGAATGCATAACTTGTTCTTGCCCTGAATTATCTCATCTTCCTCACGGTCCCACACTCATATCGGGCGAACACGTTAAAGGCTTTGGCTCTCTTAGGGTTGTAAGTGCAGGAACCTCTAGGGGTGTCGTTGGAGATGCGATCCCAAATTCTTGCCGGATCAAATTTTCTGAAAGAGGCCTGCCGAGACTTTCTTCTTTGTACAAAAGATCTCATTCATCTCTTCTCTATTCGCAGTCCTTGAGGTGTTGCATAATCAGAATCTAAGCTTGAAAGAGACTCCATTAGAATCATTTTGAACCTCCAATGTACTTAGCATTTCCACTACCGGGCTCAAATATGTATCTCGAGGTCAATGACAGAAGTCCTTCCATCCGATGTTAGCAAACATTTGCTCCACTTTTTCTCTCAAACCCAAAACCTCAGCCGCCTCTCCATAAAAAAATTTTGTGGCTTTAAAATTAGTCTCTATAACTTCAACAAAATTCTTTGCATAAACCTCCCTATTGCATAAAACCACATTTTTCTAAGCAATATGCATTCATCCCATCTTCCGTGCTAAAAGGTCCTTGATTCCTCGAACTTGAACCCGTTCTTGACATTTTCCTATAACAAACAAAATTAACATAATCATTAAGAACAATGTAAAGAATTCACAACTTCATATTCACTCTCAATCAATTAACTTCCACAAAAATCCTTCATCTTTGCAACAATGTAATTCACATCTATTCATCCAAATTCTATAATTCAATTGGGCAAAATTATTCATCCTAATTCACCATTAATCAAAACATGAGAAACTTCATCAATAATCAAATCATGCCCAACTTTATGAGAAAATTGCACCATAATTCAAAAGAATTCTCATCCATCTCATTCATAAGCAACATTCATTCCAAATACACCAAACACTCATTCTCATTCCTAATCCAATTCAACTAGATTGTGACTTGAAAAACAAAATTGGACAAGTAATTGACAAACCCATGCCATATAATCACTATCAATCATCAATTCATGCACAAATTCATCAATTTCATCTAACTTCTACTCAAAATCACAAATTTCAAATTAAACCCTATGTTCATGTCCATTCTCTAAAATTTAATTAAAAGAGAAGTGAGAAAGGCATACCTTAGTTGAGTAGGAATGAGAGAAAACTAATTTCTAGAGATTGCCCGAGTCACAACCCGAATTCAGCGTGAGAAGAATGAACGTGTTGCGCGTTTTTCTCTTTTCTTTCTTCTTTGTTCTGACCGAGTCTTTTAATGGTGTGATGTGTGTAATTGTGTGTTGTGTGTGTGTTTTTATATGGGAAGGAGTTTAGGGTTAATTGTGCAATAGACGAACAAAAGGGGGCCAAAATGTAAAATAAAAATACGCACTTGCGTACGTGACTCGGGCTGGGTCTTAGGTGACTTGGGCGAGTCACTTTTGTGATGCTCGAGTCGCTCCCATTCCGCAAGTGACCGACTCGACCTGGCCGTTTCGACTCGGGCGAGTCACTTCTTGGTTGCCCGAGTCATTTCCCCACTTAAATCATCTCGACTCGGCATGGCATATGTGACTCGGGCGAGTCACTTTGTGTTGCTCGAGTCACTTTGCTACGTAAAACCTCCGACTCGGCTTGGTCTTCGGTGACTCGGGTGAGTCACTTTTATGCACCGCCCGAGTCACACCGCCCATTTTTCCGATTTAGCTCGTTTCTCTCCTTTTTCACCACTCTTTCCTGCATCATGTTAGTTCAATCCCAACAACAATACATCACATATATCAAATCATTAGAACCACTCAACACACCCGATTTTAGTGCCACACGATTATGAAAGTATTTCATTAGAACTACAATTCACAAGGAGACAACAATTCATAACAAGTACAACCCGGCAAGGGTGTGCGTCGGTGCAATGTCAAAGTGCTTAATGTAAACAAAACAAGTACATTTACCAAAATTCACCCTCACCGACTCTAAACTTGCACCTCTAGCACCCCTATGCCTCCGTCACGTACCATTACGTCCTCTCGAAATATGTAAATTTCCACACTCTCATTAGCACAATCCATCACCTAGCACAAACAAAACACACTTATTGAAAGCAAAAACGAACATGAAACAAAGAAAGCAAGAAAAAGGATGGGTTGCCTCCCATCTAGCGCTAGTTTTAACGTCCTATGCCGGACGGAGCGTGAGTTGCTCAACTTTCCTCCAAAAATTGCATATCCACAAGGCCGGTTTGAGAGGGTACAAGGTAGTACTTGATTATATGACCGTTAACAACAAAGTTATCACCTCTCCCATTTGTCAATTCAACATGGCCATTCAAAAATGCTTGGACAACCACAAAAGGACCGCTCCATCGAGACTTGAGTTTCCCGGAAAGAGCTTCAATCAAGAATTGAATAAAAGCACTTTATCACCTTTCTTAAACTCCTTCCTCTTGATCCTTTGATCATGCCATTTTTGGTCATCTCTTTGAAAATTCTTGAACTCTCATAGGCCTTTTCTCTGAACTCATCCAACTCATGCCATTGAAGCATCCTCTTTTCACCCACCATGGTCTCATCCAAGTTTAACTTTCGAATTGTCCAATAAGCTCGATGCTCTAGTTCTACCGGTAGATGACACGGCTTGCCAAAGACCAATTGATAGGGACACATTTGCAATGGAGTCTTGAAGGCGGTTCTGTAAGCCCAGTGCATCATCTAGTTGGATGGCCCAATCCTTCCAATTGGTCTTCACTGTCTTCTCTAGAATGAGCTTGATTTGGCGAGTTTGAGATCTCCGCCAAACCATTCGTCTGTGGGTGATATGCGGTGGAGATTTTGTGTTTGACACCATACTTCTCAAGCAGTCTCCCCATAAGTTTGTTCACGAAGTGTGAACCCCCATCACTAATTAGAGCTCTTAGGACCCCGAATCGTGAAAAGATGATCTTCTTGCAAAAATTGAGCACAACTTTAGCATCATTGGTCTTCGTGGCTATGGCTTCCACCCACTTAGAGATGTAATCAACTCCCACGATAATATAGAGGTGACCAAAAGAGGGAGGAAATGGACCCATAAAATCTAACCTCCACACATCAAAAAGCTCGACCTCCTTGAAAATCGTTAAAGGCATCTCGTCTCTTTTAGCAATTGAACCCATTCTTTGGCATCTATCACCTCTTTGCACAAAAGCTTTGCTATCCTTAAATATTATCGGCCAATAGAATCAAGACTCAAGCACTTTCATTCCCGACTTTTCTCCTCCAAAATGCCCACCACAAGGCATTGAGTGGCAATGTGCAATGACGTCTTCCACTTCATCTTCCGGGACACACCTTCGTATGATTGAATCAAGACCTCTATTGAAAAGATAAGGCTCATCCCAAGTGTAACTTTTCACATCTTTCAAAAACTTTTTTCTAGCATATGAAGGCATCTCATCGGCATCTATCCTCCAACCAAATAATTTGCTATATCGGCGAATCAATGGATGTTGCCCTTTCAAATATTTCATACCACATACTTCCTCAACTCCAAACAGTCTCTCATCCGGAAATATCTCATTGACTTCACTATCTTCTTCCATGCTTTCTTTTCCTCTCTCAAGACGAGAGAGGAGATCTGCGATCATGTTCTCACCGCTCTTCTTGTCTCTAATTTCCATGTCAAACTCCTGAAGCAAGAGAATCCAACGAATCAATCTCGGTTTCGCATCCTTCTTGGACATGAGAAAGCGAATTGCAGAGTAATCGGTGTACACAATAGTTTTCGCCCCTACTAAGTAGGGACGAAACTTATCAAAAGCATACACCACTACAAGAAACTCTTTCTCGATCACGGTGTAATTCACCGAGTTTTGTTGAAGGTCTTTGAGGCATAATATATTGCATGGAATTGGTTGTCCCTTAGTTGACCAAGAGCCACCCCCATGGCATAGTCACTGGAATCACACATAAGCATAAATGGTTGTGTCCAATCTGGGAGATCAAAATCGGGAACTCACCAAGGCCTCCTTAAGCTTCCCGAAAGAATCAAGACAAGCATTATCAAACACAAAAGGAGTATCATTTTCAAGTAAGTGAGTTAATGGTTTAACTATTTTAGAGAAGTCTTTAATGAATCTTCTATAGAAACCCGCATGCCCAAAAACGAACGAATCCCCTTCTCATTCATAGGTGGGGAAGCTTCTCAATCCTAATTCGATGCATGCATAAGGAGGGGTTAATTCCTTTCAAATCATCAATTCACCATCCTATGACATTTTTATTTCTAGACAACACAACCGAGAACTTTTCCAATTCACTATGACTCAATTTAGAAGAGACAATAACCGGATACCTCATTTTCTTGTCAAGATAGACATATTGAATGTGATCGGGTAATGGCTTCAACTTATCCTTTTTCTTCTCTTGTTTGGGCAATCCTTCCACTTGCACTTCAAAGGTAAGATTTGGGGCTTCATCTTCCACTTCTCCATAGCATCCACCTTTGTCACCAAATTTCTACAATTAGCATCACAAGAAATATTTTCATTAGAATTATCAATAACATTTGAATATAACTCTCTACTAAAAATGAACACGAATCAATAGATAAAGAGAAGTTAGAGAAATCTTCCCATTCGTTTTGGATGATGTCTTTGATGCTTCTCGCAAAATTACAACTCTCAACTTTATCATGCTTTTTCAATAAGTCATTCAACAAAACTTCACCACTTCATTGTTGAAGCTCAAGGTCAACTCCCCTCCTTCACATTTATCATTGCCTCTCCCGTTGCCAAAACGGTCTTCCAAGGATCAATGGGACATGTTCATCTCCCTCCATATCTAGGATTACAAAATCCGCCGGAAAAATGAACCTATCCACTTTAACTAGAATGTCTTCAACTATCCCTCTTGGCCAAGCAATTGATCTATTGGCAAACTAGAGGGTCATAGAAATTTCATTGATGTTCTCCAACTCTAATCTCTTGTAAATAGAGTATGGCATGAGGTTAATGTTAGCCCCTAAATCACAAAGAGCTAACATCATATCACTCCCCCAATCTCACATGGTAGTGTGAAGTTTCCCGGATCTTTGAGTTTTTGAGGGACATTCCTTTGGAGAAGTGCACTACACTCTTCGGTTAAGCTCACGGTTTGATGTTCTCCCAACCTCTTCTTGTTGGATATGGCATCCTTAAGAAATTTCATGTAATGCAGCATTTGTTCCAAAGCATCGGCAAAAGGAATGTTAATGTGGATTTTCTTAAAAATCTCAAGGAACTTGCAAACTTCTCCTCAAGCCCATTCTTTATGAACCTTTGTGGATATGGTAAAGGAATTGGAGTGATAGGCAACCCCCACTTGTCACGAGCACCTTTTTCATATTTCTTTTCCTTTAACTACCTTGCAAGCTTCCATTTTGGACTCTTCTTTGATCTTTCCCCTTCAACTTTCTCGTTTTCCTTGCTTTCCATTGTCACAATCTTCTTTGCAACATCCTTTTTCATCCCCTTATCTTCCTCATCTTCTTCAACAATCTCCAACTCTTCCTCATTATCTTCCTCTTCATCTTCAATCTCTTCATTAGAAACGGGCATGGATGGGCCATCATATGAAGTGCCACTCCTTAGTTTAATTCCCTTGCAATGCTCTCTTGGATTAACCTCGGTTGAGGATGGAAACTTTCATTTGGATTGCATATTCCCCACGGTTGTGGCCAATTATCCCATTTGGAATTTGATTGGAGTAGTTTTTCGGGTAAGTGTTATTAAGACCAATCAACAAAATATCGAACCCAAGGGAAAAAGTATGCACATGAGGCCCTAGAAATACGAGTTTTTAGTGACTAGAGTTGCAACAATGGTTTGGAACAAAAACAACAAAACACTTGCAAAATACAAACTAAGACAAGCAAACAAATGATCGAACACTAAGAATGCGATAACAAAAACAACAATAAATGGGAGGATAGAGGTGCTAGGATTAACATCCATCAATGAATCATCAATCGACAAGCTACAATTGAATCAAATTGCAAATCAACTAAGATAGAAAGCATTAAATCATCATGAAATTAATCACTCCATTAAAATCACAATGCCTAATGTGAGTATCCTTAGTACAACTAATCTCTCGATTATGAAGCACCCAATCCACACATTCATACACAATTATCACCCGATTAATCCCGGATCACGTTAGCGCAACTCTCGCCTATAGCTAGGGTGATCAAACACTAATCTAATGAGATAATTATGCATGAAGCACAAATGAGAATCACAATTAGTAAGCAATTTACTCAATTGGTCTCCAATCATCAACAATTATAGCATCATCAATCAAATCATCATCAATTTCAATTAACCCAAGCACAAGAGAGTTAACCCATGGTGAAATCCATGGGAAGAAGATAGAATTGAACAAACACTAAGCAAATCACAACAATTACAAAATTAAAGAGACAAGAGAGGAAAAACATCACCAAATGATCTTCAATTAACAAAAAGAGGAATGCTTGAGTCTTCAACACCAATCTTCCAAATGAATTACAAGCTTGAATAGAATGGATAACAAGGATCTAAAGCTAATCTATGGCTAATCTACCAACATCAATTGAAATCTAAGTCTAATTCTAACTTCTACTCAAACTAAGGAAGAAATTGGCTTGGGGCCCGAGAAATCGCCCCAAAACCGCTACTAAACTATTGACTAAGTTCCCTCTTGAAATGCTCACTCAGCCCCTTTAAATACTGAATTACGGAAATCTTCCCCCTCGAGTCGAGGGTCAGGCCTCGACTCGAGGCTCGCGCATTTTCCTCCTCCCTCGACTCGAGGGTCATGCCTCGACTCGAGGCGCCTATTTTTCTTCTAATTTTGGTCCTTTCGCATATCCCTCGACTCGAGGCTCATGGTCCCTCGACTGCAGCTTGAGTCCAGGCACTTTTCTTGCGTGGGGCTTCAGCACACCCCGTTTTTGTCCAAGATGTCCGTCTCTTCATTCTAAGTCCAATGGTACTCTAGGATTGGCAAAATTCCAACGAATTACCTGCAAAATGGACGAAAAACATCAAAATCCCTCAAATAGTACTTTTCAAGCAAAAGAGTGATACTTTTCACATTTAGGCATAAAAACTAACACTTTAGCTCACTTTTTGCACTAAAATAGGCCCTAAAAACATGTATCCATTCACTCCAATCATACCCCCAAACTTGAATTGTTGCTCGTCCTCGAGCAACGTAGAAACTAAGAACAAAGGAGTGAATTGATTGCAATTATGTCACATGGCAACATAGACAAAAATAAGACAATCGAACTCATCAATGATCATAAGTATCAATGCACCTATCCACTAGCAAACAAGATAGATCATGCTCAAACAAATGCTCAATCAAATACTCAACACATTGCTCCTTCCATGGAGTGTTTCACTCTTCACTCAAGTGTATAAAGGTATAAAGCACTCAATCATCAAATTCATGAACTTGCACACCATATGCTTGCCAAAAGACTTAATCTCAATCCAAACCATTTATGATCAATCAAGAATCAAAGAGGTCTTTCTTTTAGGTTGTAATGTAGACTCTTTGGAAAGGTGGGATAAATTTGGATAAAAGTGACTAAGTAGTAGAGACTTGAATGTAAGCTAATCAATACAAAACACATCTCTTCTCTTTTCATCAAGCACACTCTTCCTTTTGACTTCAATGATCAATCCACCATTCACTTGAGCTTTCTCTTTTAAGCTCACAAATTGAATTTTTCTTTCACTTCATGTTCACATTTTTTCTTCACAATTCAATTTTTCTTCTTTTCACAACCTTTCTTCTTTTATACTTCATTCATCACTTATCTCATCATCTTCACCACACTTAGCAATCAAATCACCATCATTAGCCACATTCAAGCTCAACTAAATATAGGACAAGAAAGGCTCATAAAAATTGGCTAAAATGGTTTCAATTTCACTTGGTTTGCCAAAGAATAAGGATCATAAAGCTCAACATGGCTTACTAAGGAAATCAAATGTATTTGGTGGGGAAAATATTTAGCAAAGTAACTCATCATATCAAACATGACCTTTTATCACTTTCAAGACATCACACAAAGATCAATATCAACAAGTCTAGTGGCAAGTTCTAGCATACAAATCATGAATGATGCACTCACAAAGAAATATATCAACCGTATAAGATGTACGATCATTAAGGCACAAAAGCTCACGGGCTTAAATTGAGCAATGAATCAAGCATTATCAATCACATTCATCTTCACATAATAAATCAAGCAAGCTAGCTTCAAGCTACAAATCTACTCATGATCAAATCAAAATCCAATAAATCTTGCAAATCAAACACAAGTGCTCATGTACATAAATCCAAGCATACTCACTACCACAAGAATAATACTCAAAGATATGACACTAAATCCACAATCAAGCTCAAATCAAATAAATCTCAAAAGCCTAGGAATAAGGAATCCAAAGAAATCATCAAGGCATAATCATCACTAGACAATAAGCTCAAATATAATCAAGAGAATCATAGCATCAATAAAATCATCAAACCATCACAATCCAAATCATCATATCATCAAGTTAATCAAGAGTAAAATCACCACAAAAGTACAAATCATCAAGAAGATAAGCATCTAAAAACTAAGGAGAGGGAATGAGGAATAGGGGATAGCCCTAATAGTCGGACGGCGGCGGTGGAGGAGGGTAATGTCCCGGCCCGAAGTTCCACGAGCTCATCTGTTGTAGGAGGCGTACATGTCATTTTAAGTCTTCGGTGACTCTTCCTGCATCCTCCTAGTCTCTTCGTTGAATCTACGAGACTCCTCAATCATCCAAGTACATCTCATCCTCGCGGGTCAAGCTCTCAATATGCATCCTCCGACTATCCGCCCACATCTGCTCGATCAATACCCACGGCCTCTGCGATGAACTACCCGCCTCATACTCATGCCTCCTCATCTCATCTTGCCAAGACATGTTGATCTCCACTGGTAATCCTCATCCATCTCGTACTCGGCGGCTCCTCCTGCTCTAGCTCCTCGTCATCCTCGGCCTCGGAATCATCCTCCTCCTCGGCCTCTTGCTCTCACCGCAACTCCTCATCATCGAATCAGAATCGTAACTGATTGCCGCCATCATTATCATCATCGTCCCCTCATCTCGGAGAACATCCCCATGCTCTCTAGTATAAGCATCTATAGCATCGGTGTGACGATGTGACCACATGCGGAGATTGATGGTCACGAAAGGTAGATCCAAAAACCGTAGTCAACCTCTTATTCGAAAGAGGGAATCGGCCACCGTGGTGCTTCTGGAAACACCACGTCCTACCAATGCGATCAAGTGTCCTCATGCGTCGCATGGTATCGGTAGTAAGATCTGGACCATCTAATGTTGTGAGGTTATGAGTGGGGATCCCGAGATGCTCGGCTATCAAAGTAATCATTCCACCAAAGTTAATCTTCTTGAATTTTGTGCTCGTAGCTCTCTCAAACAAATAGTAGAGGTATGCGGCCGCATTGAATCTAACTTCATGGAGAAAGCACCACAAGACGTACAACTCCTCGGAAACCACGGCTCCTCCCTCCGATCTCGCAAATATAGTGCTCGCGAGGATCTTCTCCAAGTATCGGACTACCGGGTTCGAATGTGCGTGCTCTTCGACTTTCCAGAACGAACTCAGTGGCTCGGTGCCCTGAATCGTAAATACGCCTCGAACTTCTTGGCGTTGTACTCCTCCCCGATGTTAAGCAATGATCTATCGGGGTCAGTGGGTGTGCCAAAAATCTCGTTGACCTCGCCCAATGTCAACTCATACTCATTCCCCATGAGCTCAAAAGTGATTTTCCTCGCGAACTTGGCCCTCCTAGCCTTATGGACCTTAACCGTGCAAAGGAACTCTAAGGTGAGCCCGAGATGAGTCCGAGGCCTCTTCGCTAAGAAGCCTCCCATGCCTACTTGCTCAAAAGTCGAGGGATATCATCCTCAATCCCCATGGACAACATGCGGTTATGATCGACTAATCGGGTCTTCACCACTTTCTTGTAAAGCTCGGCATAGAGGATGATATGCTTCCTCCATTTGTAATTGTCCCACTGAATTCCCGATTCGGCGGGCATCCTATGTGCAAATCGTATAGCCTCCTCTCTCTCCCGGATTTGCATCTCGAAAAATTATGTCCGTCAACTCCCCTAAACATTGTTCCTGCACAAATAATCCCAAAAGCACAAATCAATGTCCAAGCATACAATACAAGCTCAGAAAAATATCAAGCATACAATGAACGAGTCAACGAGCAAGAATATCTCAACTAAACAAAATCCCTAGTGTCTAGCAACAAATCCTTAACAATGGTCAATGAGTCAACAAAGCAATTATAACCAAGAGAAGTGTTCAAATAATCCCCAAAAATATGTATACTTAACTACATGGCCTCAACAATTAAGCCTTTAAACTACTTCTTCCTTCAAACATGTAGGGCTCATCATGCTTTCTAGCTCTTTCCTTCTTGATCTTGCATTTCCTTGCAATTCCAATCACTTCCCAAACAAATGTAGTGAGTGTACCTACAATTGGGCATAAGACACATCAATTAATTACCACTAAGAGATTCAAGAAACAAATAACGACCAACACCCCCAAACTTGAATGATAACATTAATTCAAGGTTTTGAATGAGAGTGATAAAAATATATGCAACTCAAAATGATATCAACAATAAGCTCACCCTCCCAAATGTACCACCAAAGCAAATAGCATAATTCCCTAAGCATTAGCAATTAAGTAGCAAGCCAAATCTCCCAAAAACGAACAAAAATACTAATCTACCAAAATCACATAAAAGCAAAGAAATAAAAAGGATGGGTTGCCTCCCATCAAGCGCTATTTTTATTGTCCTATGCCGGACATATTCTTTCACTTCCATCTTCCTTCATCGAAATGGCCAAGGATAGTGATCCTCCTTGCCATTGTATCTCAACCTTTGAGCTTCGAAATTTAGGAGGTTCATATGTAGGATAGACCCATCATCCACATCCTTGCACTTTGATGATGGTTGTCCTCCTTGCTTTCTCACCAACATCCTTCTCCCTTTCTTTTCTCCAAGGATGCCCAAGCACTTCTTTAATTCTTTCCTATAATCAAAGTTCTCAAGAGGTAAAATCAAATCATTGGAAGCATCAATTTCAATTAAATCACAAATTGAAGAGTTAGAGGGTATAGAAATGCTCATTTCAATCTTCAATTCCTTATTTGGTGCTTCTAGATTTGCTTGTTCATTATTGCTCATGTCCATCAATGGACATTCCTCCTCATCACTCTTGATAAGGAAATATTCATTTTCATCCTCATTGCTTGGACCATCTTCTTCACCTTCTTCACTTGCATTTTCTTCCTCCCCTTCTTCTTCTTGATTCTCCATGATAGTCATGTTCTTTACTTGGCGTAGGAAATTTTTGAGTTGACTCTTTATAAACATGAAATGAACTCCGGTGATCTCCATGTTCCCCTCTATCCATGAATTAACATTTTCTTTGGTCTCATACATTTCTTCGTACAAAGGAAGCATTTAATCACATCTAGCATCATCTTCCTCAAATTTTTCCAACAAAAATTCAAGCATCTCTTGCAATATGACTCTCATATCATGGAGTCCCCATTCTTCAAATTGAGGAGAAGCTTGTGGCTTTGGATAATCAAACTCATGGCTTCTCCTATCATCATTATAATCACCTCCCGATGCTCCTTGACACTCAAATCCAAGACATGGATCAAATGTTTGATCATAAGGCTCATAGTATGGAAACATCTCTTGAGGTTGGGGAGAAATTTCTTCATATCTCTAATCTTCATAATTGGAAGGAACTTGTTGCAAATGAGAAGTATCTTCATAGTTCCTCCAATTATTGTATCCGAATTCTTCAAAGTGTGGAGAATACACTCTACCATCTTGATAATACTCTTGATTCCACATGTATGAGTTGTATCCTTCCATCTAGACAAAATAAACAAGTATCAAATTCCAACAAAAATAACAAAATAAACATAAACACAAAGGCAACAAGTAGTCACTTCAAACAATTCCTAAGTCTCACTTAAGGCGCAAAAACTAATTCCCCGACAACAGCGCCATTTGATTGGAGTAGTTTTTCGGATAAATGTTAATAAGACAAATCAACAAAATATCGAACCCAAGGGAAAAAGTATGCACATGAGGCCCTAGAAATACAAGTTTTTAGTGACTAGAGTTGCAACAATGGTTTTGGAACAAAAACAACATAACACTTGCAAAATACAAACTAAGACAAGCAAACAAATGATCGAACACTAAGAATGCGATAACAAAAACAACAATAAATGGGAGGATAGAGGTGCTAGGATTAACATCCATCAATGAATCATCAATCGACAAGCTACAATTGAATCAAATTGTAAATCAACTAAGATAGAAAGCATTAAACCATCATGAAATTAATCACTCCATTAAAATCACAATGCCTAATGTGAGTATCCTTAGTGCAACTAATCTCTCGATTATGAAGCACCCAATCCACGCATTCATACACAATTATCACCCGGTTAATCCCGGATCACGTTAGCGCAACTCTCGTCTATAACTAGGGTGATCAAACACTAATCTAAAGAGATAATTATGCATGAAACACAAATGAAAATCACAATTAGTAAGCAATCTACTCAATTGATCTCCAATCATCAACAATTATAGCATCATCAATCAAATCATCATCAATTTCAATTAACCCAAGCACAAGAGAGTTAGCCCATTGTAAAATCCATGGGAAGAAGATAGAATTGCACAAACACTAAGCAAATCACAACAATTACAAAATTAAAGAGACAAGAGAGGAAAAACATCACCAAATGATCTTCAATTAACAAAAAGAGGAATGCTTGAGTCTTCAACACCAATCTTCCAAATGAATTACAAGCTTGAATTGAATGGATAACAAGGATCTAAAGTTAATCTATGGCTAATCTACCAACATCAATTGAAATTTAAGTCTAATTCTAACTTCTACTCAAACTAAGGAAGAAATTGGCTTGGGGCACGAGAAATCGACCCAAAACCGCTACTAATCGCTATTGACTAAGTTCCCTCCGAAATGCTCAGCTCGGCCCCTTTAAATACCGAATTTTGGAAATCTTCACCCTCGAGTCGAGGGTCAGGCCTCGACTCGAGGCTCGCGCATTTTCCTCCTCCCTCGACTCGAGGGTCATGCCTCGACTCGAGGCGCCTGTTTTCTTCTAATTTTTATCCTTTACGCATATCCCTCGACTCGAGGCTCATGGTCCCTCGACTGCAGCTCGAGTCCAGTGGCACTTTTCTTGCGCGGGGCTTCGCCCCGACCCCCGTTTTCCAAGATGTCCGTCTCTTCATTCTAAGTCCAATGGTACTCTAGGATTGGTAAAATTCCACCGAATTACCTGCAAAATGGACAAAAAACATCAAAATCCCTCAAATAGTATTTTTCAAGCAAAAGAGTGATACTTTTCATATTTAGGCACAAAAACTAACACTTTAGCTCACTTTTTGCACTAAAATAGGCCCTAAAAACATGTATCAATTCACTCCAATCAGAATTCAAGAGATCGACTTGGTTCCCTTGTTGAGCAATTAGAGTCTCAAACTTTGCATCTTTCCCTTCCGTCCTCTTCAACAATAGGGCCAATAACTCATCCGTCGACGACTTTCCCTCACCCCTAGGGAGCTTGGCACCGGGATCAAAACACTGGGGGATGTTGGACGGCCGCCTTGGGGTTAGCGTAGGAGAAGTTTCCATTTCTCCTCCACCCTTGATTGTATGCATTTGAGTTAGACGAGGATTGACCTTGAGTGTTGAAAGAGTTCCCTCCTTGTTGGTGTGGAGGCCTATATGGGGCTTGGCCTTGAGGAATTTGAGATCTTCCTCCTTGAAAATTTTGTTAATACCCTCCATGAATTTGGGGTCTTCCCATATAATTCACATCCTCTACTTGACTCGTTTGACACTCAAATTGCCCCTCTTGCATCACGGGAGGTGGAGCAGTTGATTGGATGAAAGAGAGCTCACTTTCTCAATTAAGGTCATCATAATGGACTTCATCAAATCCCCTTGCTCAACTTGTGCAACTCTTTGATAAGGATTTTGACTTATATTCCATTGCGATGCATTATTCGCCACTTCATCTAGAATTTCAATTGCTTCTTGAGAAGTTAGGAATAGAAAATCACCTTTGGTACAAGCATTGAGATGAAGTTGGGCCGCCTCATCTACCCCACTATAGAAGAAGCAAATTGTTTGTTCTTCCTGAAATCCATGTTGAGGACATGAGATCAACAAATTGTTGAATCTCTACCAAGCATCCTTAATGTTTTTCCTTCGGTTTTTGCTTGAATCCGTGATATCATTTCTAGCTTGAACGGTTCTTGATGGAAGGTAGAATTTGAGCAAGATTTTTGCTCACCTCTTCCCAAGTATGGATACTCCCGGTGGAATTGTTTTGCTCGACCATTGCTTTGCCTTCCTGTGAGTGCAAAAGAAAATAGCCTCAACTTTTTGCATCCTCCGACACACCATTGTATTTCATGGTGTCCGCCAACTCCAAGAATCTATTCAAGTGCTTGTGGGGACCATCAATCCCGTCTTTACCTTCAAATTGGTTCTCCATCAAGAGCTTAATCATAGATGGTGCAATCTCGAAATTGTTGGCTTGAATATTCGGTTCCATCGTAGTATTCTCGTAGTTGGGGTTCAAAATAGGCACGAATTGGCCTTCCTTCTCTCGGAGGTGGAGGATTTTGAGGTGGTGGATGGTTGGGTAGTGGAGGATTGTAAGGAGCAACATGATTTTGATCTTGATAAGGAGGAGGGTATGGATATGGAAGTGGATAAGGATAAGGGTTTTGTCCTTGAGGAGGAGGAGGGTATGGATAGGGATATGGATATGGGTAGGGGTGGGTAAGGGTTTTGAGGATTGGGTTGGTTTTGAGGAATCGACTCTTCTCCTTGTTGAGGTTGGACACCTCTCAACTCAACGTGTGTCCCTTGGACGTTGACCTCCCTTCATTAGCAAAAGCATCCCTTTGAGGAGGTGGATCCCCTTCAATTTCTCTAACAATAACCCTTCGGTTCCTTCCCCGATTCCTTCTCCTAGGTGGTGCACCTACCACAAGAATTCAAGTATCAAATTCACAAAAACACAAACAACAAAACAAGTAAATAATACCACTAGTAAAGCTATCCAACGAAATCTCAACACTCAACTAGTTCCCAAACGACGCCATTTTGATCGTAGTGTAGTTCTAGTGGATAGAAATTACGACCAAGTTATCGAACCCAAAGGACTAGAGGTGAAATGAAGCCATGAAATTGTACGTTTTCTAGAATTATAGAGGCTAGTCAAGTTTGCAAAATTAATCACCAATAACTATGATATTTCAACAAGAAATTAAACAAAGCAATCAACAACGAAATACGAAGTGGGAGAGAGTAGTGCTCGGGTGCAAATCACCAAAGACTCATCAATTTCGGATAAAAAACAATCAAGTGTTCATTCAAAGAGGGATCATAGGGATAACCATCAAATAATTCAAATAAAACCATACTTGATAAGCCTAGATTCTAAAATGATCAATCAAGAATGTAGGAATGTGAGAGACAACACTCTCACCGCCTTACTAATTACAAGTAATTCAACAAGTAATCAAATTGTCATAATGAGATTCTAGTTAATTAACCAAGTATCCTTGAGTTAACCAAATATTATCTTCAATCACAAAAGCAAACTTAACACCTATGCATCAATTCAATAAACCAAGTGTTGGTCCCGGAAAGTTGAGTTGATTAAAAACCTTGAGTTAGCTTCCTAGAACAAAATCTAGAAAGGGGGGTTTGAATAGATTTTGTAGATTTTTAAATCTTCCAAAATCAATTCAAAATATCAGATTAAACACAGCGGAATATAATTGGATTCTCAACTTTTTATAAGATCAAAAGCAAGGTTGATATTCGATTTTAGTTAAGATTCTGAACTTTAATCTTGAAGTAATACAATTGTAAATCAAACGAAACTAAAGAAAGCAAGAAATAACACCAGGATTTATAGTGGTTCGGATTTTAATAATCCTACATCCACTCTCCTTCTTCAATCGAAGAAGGGACTCACTATCGCTTACTTTCTTACTTCCAAAACTTACAACTTACAACTTGTACAAATCTTCAAATCTTCAATCTCCTAAACCCTTCTTCTAGAAATCTAACTACTTCAAAGTGTGTATTGGATTTTGAAGATTACAAGAAAAGTGTTCTAAAAACACTTAGAACTTTTTGAAAACTCACTAGAAATACTTGTGAAAAGATTGTGATTGAAATCTAAGTAGTGAATAGAGTGTAAATCGCATATGCATAAGTGTTCTATATGAAAATGAAAAACCTAGACCTATTTATAAGTCTCGGAAAGACAATTAGTTTGTTAGTTGGTTCTAACAAACTTGAAACCGCTTAACAAACTTAATCTTGAAAACCGCTTGAGACCTCGGTGATTCTTCCTACTCGTCTGCGGTGACTTAGTGAAGACTCGCCTTTCTTATTCTACTCGGCTTGTCTTGACCTCGTCTCGAGCTCTTTATACTTGTCTCCTACAGATGATTAGGATTGAGGTTGTCTCCAGGATGACTTGTCTTTCCTCGTCTCGGTGACTTGAACTATTCTTGACCTAGTCCGATCAACTTCGTACTAGAACTTAGTCTCCAGTTCTTTATCATAGTCTCGCTCATCTGGGCAGTCTTTTAACTCATCAAAACAGTCTTGGTCTAACAATTTCCCCCTTTTTGATGAAGTTAAAACCTACAAGAATAGATACACTCACAGTGAAGTTAGTTCGTAGTTTTTCAAGATCAACGAGATAGGTATTCAAAGCACATTCTTCACATTGCAACATGTATTTATTAAAAAACTTTAGATCTTTTAAACTTAAAAAACATGTCTCAAGACTTAAAAAAATTTATTTAAGAAATTAAGTCTGAGATAAAAAATTTTAGATGACTTATACTTAGGAAAATTTTTAAGTTTTTCTTAAAGCGTAAAAAAACTTTAAGAAAATAATACGAGTAAAATGAATCAAATAAAGTATATTCACATTGAATTTACAAAGATTACAGATGAGAAGATAATAGAAAAATAGAAATAAGGTAAAGAAAAGTCCTGTTTCTATTAAACTCCCCATTGCTCTTCATCTGGGATCATTAGCGATTGAATACACGCCTCCTAAGCCGCTTCGGATCCTCCTCTTGAGTAAGTCCAGTTCGGCCTCTGCTTTCTTAAGAATCCCTTGAACCCAGTCTAGGTCCAAGGTACCATCAGGCTTCTTTGCGGGGATGGCATACTCGAAAGGCTGGAGAGATCGAGTTGACATTGAATTCTACATCGCCTTCTTCCAAAGAGCCCGAGCATAGAAATCAGCGTCTACTTGCTCAATCCACTCGTGCCAAGCCAAATCTGGATCTTGTTGAGTTGCCCTGGAGCTTTAAGAATGTACCAATAGTACATCCACATTCCCTCCGTGTTCTTGTCTTTGTATTCAGCATATTTTCCGCAGGCCGGCTTAGGAGGTGCGGACGTGTTGTGAAATGGCCTAAATTTCCCACCGCCTTGATCTTTTATTAACCATTTCCGCTCGGCGGTGCTCCGTAAGACGTTGGAGTCTTTCTTCTTTCTCTGCCTCTTCTTTTCTTTCTTGCCAAAATATTCCATCTCTCTCTTAATTCTCTTGATCTGCTCTTCCGAGAGATTGGAATAATCAGCTTCCCTCTTCCCTTTTCCTTTAGCGGCCACAGTTACAAGTTGGTGATCACAGGCTCGGCGGCTACTTCTTTTCCCTTCCCCTTGGCTCCTTGATTCGGATTCTTTTAAGCGAGCCAAGAGCTTCTCTGTTCTTTCCTCCTCATCTATCCTCCTCTTCTCTTCATCCTCCTTTATTGCTTCCTCCAGTTGACTCACCCTCATTTGGAGCAGCCACTCATCGATTTGATCCGAGCTTCCTCCCCGGCTGCCTCCGGATCAGCCGTGTTGGCCTTCATGCCCACATCTTTCCTGGTCTCCTCGACCACACTGTGAGGGCTAGTCTTTTCGAGCTTCACTTTTTCCCCTTTTTAACTTCATCTCGCCAAGGTGAAAGTTTGTCATCCAATATATTGCACTTGGCTCAAGTCTCGAGTGGTCTACACCAACTCATTTACAACCAGCTGATTATACCCTTTTACTTCCTCCTTTAATGCTCTCGGCTCCTCCTCCATCGATTTCCCTTTACCACAAAGACAGAGTTAGTGACATTTATAATTTTATCGACAATGTTACCTCAACTTCTCTCATGCTGGCTAGCATCGTGTCTGTAATAGACTTTGACCATCCTCCTTGTCTTCCTTTCCATTTTTCTTCTAAAAGTAGCATTGACCTTTTTCTCGATAAGGGATAGAATAGAGGAGATAGGCGTGGTTGGGCTTAGATCGTATCTTCATCCTCGGTTGAGGAGTCGACGAGGAGGGTATTTGTTCGGTTGAGGAGATGGGAGAGGAATAGATTGAGTTTGGATAGTTGGAAGAGAGGAGTAAGATATTATTGGTATTGGAGAGGTTTGGACTGTGGGGAGAGGTATTTGTTCGGATGAGGGTGGGAGAGATGTTTAAGGTTGTGTAGTAGGGATGGATAGGGGGATGGGGTAGATTCTGTATGTGGAATTTGGATTTGGGTGAAGGGGAGGTAGGCCGTTGGAGAGGCTCTAGGATACCGGCTGGGATATCCCTTCATTGCCAATTTGGGATTTGGTGGGACTTCGAGGGTGAGGCAAAGGCTCGAAATGCCGGCTGGGGCATTTCTTCACCGTTAGGTTCAAGAGATAAGGTAGGAGATGAAGAAAGACTTATACCGCTTCGGGAATAGGGAAAGAACAGCTTCATTGGTTGGGGAGAGTGGAATCTCCAGTGACCAACCTCGGCGCTATCTCAAGGATCGGGATCTCCTCTGGTAGCAGAGTTGATAATTCCATCTGCTGCTCGGAGCTACCAGATTTGGTGGATCCTTGAGCTCGAGCCGCTTGTCTTGGCCTCCTTACTAAAGGGATTTCAGCCTCCTCTTCTTCCTCTTCATCTCGAGGCGACTTTGGCGGGAGCAGCCGACGAGCTTTCCCCTTCTTCTTCTCCGAGGCTTTCACCAACCTCCTCTTCCTCCTCTCGAAACGTCCTTGGGATCTGCAGCAACAATTTCAGCAGATTCTACTTGAGGTGCAACCTCAGGCTGCCGCTTCATGTCCCTCTATTTCTACTTCTGCTGAACCACCTCAAGTTCAGTGCCGGTTTGTCGGATCTCCGCACTGCTAACTCCAGCCTCTCGAGCCCTTGCAGATCGGACTCGCTATCCGAGTCTCGGGATTCCTCCACCCTGTCATCCTTGGTGAGGATGCCCTTCGCTTTGAGTACTTTTTGGTACCCACTCTCCATCGGCTTCCTTATTTAGCCCTTCAATAAGCACAGTGATTTTGTTGAAGAGACCGATCAGTAGAAGTGGGAATCCAACCCTCTGCAGATGACTTGAAGGTGAGGCGCTTCTTCTCCTCCCTCGGCTTATGAAGCAACAACTCTACCCAATTCACTTGCACCCCATCTACAATGGCTCGCATCACACACAATCTGGGTTTAGTTAACCCATCATGTGAGCTCTGTTCACCCAACACCGCCTTAGTAACCACCGTCATCAACAATCTAAATCTCCTTCTTAACAAGTTCTTCTTTAAATCCTGCGAGTTCCCTGTAAGTGACCCTCGCCATCATATCAAAAGATTCTTCCCACTCATCCTCTTTGTACGTCAATGGATTAACCCCCTCCATTGACGTATCAAAAATCCTAGAAATGCTTTCCCTTGAATAGCTTAGTGTTGTTCCATCAACGAAGTATCAAATCCTTCCCGGGTGTCCTCCATTCTTGCCAAAATTCTGCCCCGACAAATCTGCCGTTGTTTTGCGGAGACTTCATCGATAGAAAACCTCTCGAGTCGTGAGGCTTCGAGAAGACGAAGAATTTCTGCAGATTCTGGGTCATTGGTGGTTTCAAAATCAACATACATTTCCGCTTTTAAACGGTTTTTGAAATATTCCTCATTCATTTTGAAATGAGAAATATTTGTAGAAATGTATTTAGGTTTGAAAGTTTTGGTGGTTTTGGAAGAGGATGCCATTTGAAGGTAATATATTTGAAAAGGGTTTGAAAATATATGCATGTTTTCTCGAGAATGGAAAGAAAATGAATTAGGGAAGAAGAAGATGTATTTATAGGGGAATAGATTGGAAAGAGAAACCGCCATTTTTGAAAACTTGAATTAATCTTAGCCATTTATTCAAAAAGTTTTTACCGAGTATTAATCAACGGTTAAAAACTAAGATAAGCGATTAGGATTCAGCGCGTGAATTGTAATCGCCTTTGGAATGCGTAAATAGTTACTTTATAGATCGTTGATTTGACCGATATAGGTTACTTTATGCAGAGAAGTAAGTATTCCCGACGTCACCAAGTGGTATCTTACTTCAACTAAAGGTTTTCAAACAGATGAGTTTGAAAAGCAGATTAGTTTAAAGCAGATGAGTTTTGAAAAGTCATCGATAGAGTAACTGTCGATCCTCGAAAACCAACAGTTTAGATGTAACTTTTTAGCAATTTCAAACCAAGTTTAAACAAAACAGACTCGTATTTACTTTTCTAAAACAAAGTTGTTCATTAAAAAAATTATTTTTAAAAAAATAAAATAAAGGAGTTTGAATAAAAGAATGAAACAGTGTTATCTCGTGACTGTTCTCGCAAAGATATAAACTCAAAAGAAACCATCGAAGCTTAAGGTAAATCGGATAGGATGTAAATAGTCATCTGCTTTCTTCAGAGATCACGACTATTGTGTCCTTGTTCTGATTTACTCAATGTCGCATAAGTAATTATCAATTCGTATAAGGTCAATATGACTAATCCTTGATTCCTAAAAGAAGATCAATGATATCAGCTACCTGATTGTCCTTTGACACATATCTAGTCTCGATAATTCTTTCTAGACATTTTTAAAGAAAAGAAAAGAAATAAGAAAACAGATGCACACAAATTAGAAATCAGCTAAAGATGCATCAAGTAATTCTAATTCTAAGCACATTTCTTTAAACCTAGATTACTGCTAATGGTTTTGTAAGAATATCGCCTTTTGTGATTCGTGGCAATTTTATCAATTCTAATGTCATTCTTCTCCACATGATCCCTAATGAAATGATGCCTAATATCTATATGCTTACATCTAGAATGTAAAACAGGATTGTAAGTCATTGCTATTGCACTATTACTATCACAGTAAATAGGAACAAATTGATGTTTGAATATTATAGTCTCTAAGTTGACTAATCCAGAGGAGTTGAGAGCAACAACTTCCACCGCCATGTATTCACTTCGATTGTGGAGGTGGCAATGTATGTCTGCTTCTTAGATAACCAAGAAATTAATTTGTTGCCTAAGAATTGACAAGTTCCGTAAGTGGATTTTCTATCAATCTTACATCCTCCAAAGTCTGAATCAATAACTCGTCACCAAAGTTGTCATCACCGGGTACCATAACCCTACTTGCAAGGTTCCTTTGAGATATCTAAGAATTTTCTTAGCGGTCTCCGATGAGTTTTCTTGGGATTAGACTGAATCTTGCACATACCCCAACCGCAAAGGCTATGTCTGGTCTACTTGCGGTGAGATAGAGAAGAGATCCAATCAGTCCACGATACTCCGTTGCATCGGTGGGTATCCCCGCTCATCTCGAATCCATTGAGAAGTTAGTTGCCATAGGTATTTTAACTTCTCTGCTAGTTGTCATTCCAAAATTTTCAATCGTATCCTTAGCATATTTAGATCTGATGTATAAATATACCCTTACTCATCCGTTTAATCTGTAAGCCTAGAAAGTATGTTAATTCTCCCATCATTGACATTTCAAACTGTTTTCATGAGAATGCTAAACTCTTCACATAATTTCAGTATTAGATGAACCAAAAATTATGTCATCTACATAAATTTGAACTAGTAAGATGTTGTCATCTACTTCCTTTCTAAACAAAGTTCTATCAATCTTACCTTTGGAAAAACCATTTGATGTCAAGAAATCGATAGAGTATCGTACCAAGCTCTGGGAGCTTGTTTCAGTCCATATAGAGCTTTGTTGAGTTTATAGACCTTGTTATTTGTCTTAAACCTGTGAGGTCGCTCTACATAGACCTCTTCAAGTAACACACCATTAAGAAAAGCAGACTTAACATCCATTTGAAAGACTTTGAAAGATTTATATGCAAGAAATGCCAAGAACAATCTTATTGCCTCTAATCGCAATCGGAGCATAGGTTTCATCATAGTCTATTCCCTCGGTCATGAATAACCTTGTGCAACCAGTCTTGCCTTATTTCGAACAATAATATTGTTCTCATCTGCTTTATTTTTAAACACCCATTTGGTGCCTATAATCTTTCTCGTGTAAGTGGTCTTTCCACTAGATCCCATACATTTTGCCTTTCAAACCGATGCAGCTTCTTCCTGCATGGTCATTATCCAGCTTTGGAGTCCGATAATGCTTCCTCAATAGACTTGGGTTCAAGAAGCGACACATAACAACCGAAAAGACTTTCGTAGTCTAGCATCATTGGTGTCTGCACACTACTAGATGGGTCTCCTATAATCTGATCAAATGGATGATAGCTTCTCATCCTTTTGCCTATATGAGGAGAAAGATCCTCATCTTGAGTCTCAATTGGCAACTCCTCCGACTCAACCTCGGTGACGTTCCCCTTCATCACCGACCCTGCTGATCACCGTGTCAAGGGTGTCTCGATGCGAAGGAGTCTCCGATCGAAGTTGTCTTCGATTATCGATGGGGATTCTTCTTCATCCGATTCTCAATCAAGATTAGGTAGATAGACAGGTTCTATGTTTAGTCTTGGATAATTCAATTTTGTCTAGATTTTCAGAAATTTGATTCACTTTATCCGAGAAGGAATACACTCATCAAAAACAACATGAGGAGTTTCCTCCACACAAAGGGTTGTCTTGTTAAAACTCTAAATGCCTTTGAAGTATTAGAATATCCCAAGAATATTCCATCACCGCTTTAGCATCAAAAGTTCTTAACTTAGATTTTCCATTGTTATGGATGAAACACTTACAACCAAAAGCTTTGAAGTATGAGATCCTTGGAATCTTACCCTTCCAAATCTCATAAGGAGTCTTACCCTTGTCTTTGACAACTAAGCACCTATTCTCGGGGTATAGCAAGTCGTATTGATGGCTTCGCCCGTAACCTATGAGGGGTTTTATACTCGGCTAACATGCTCCCGGCTTCCTTCAAAGTTCTATTCCTTCTTTCAACCACTCCATTTTGTTCAGGAGTTCTTGCCGAAGATGTCTCATGAATAATTCCACACTCATTGAAAAAGTTAGATAAACAAGAATTCAAAAATTATGTGCCCTTATCACTCCTTATTTTAATAATATTAACACCCTTCTCATTCTCGAATTTGTCTCAATAGATCAGAATCTTGTTCATAGTCTCATTTTTCTTGAAAAGAAATATAACCCAAGTGTATCTAGAAAAGTCATCTACTATAACAAGAGTATATTTCCTTCCACCGAAACCGAGAGGTGTAACAGTCCAAACAGATCCGGATGAAGGAGTTGCAACACTCTTTCGGATGAGGAGGAGTTAATACTCTTAAATGAGTGTCTAGGCTGTTTACCTTTTGACAAGCATCACATTTAAGATCGGTGGATAAAAGTTTTTCGGGTAATCCCTTGACAAGATTCTTCTTAGCCAGCTTACTAAGGGTCTTGAAATTCAGATGACTAAGCCTTTTGTGCCATAGCCACCGATATCTTCTCCACCCTTAGCCATCGACAAGTATCTTGGGGACAACTATTAAAGTTGGCCACATAGACATTACCATGTCTCAAGCCGCTAATAGTACCTTATCTCGAGGAATTATCCAAAATATCACATTTATCCCTTGAGAATTTTACAAGAAAACCTTTATCACAAAGTCGAGAAACAGATAGCGATTATGTTTCAAACCTTCAACAAAATATACCTCGATACTCCGAATATCCTTGATAATCAAAGTACCTACACCTTTAGTCCGACCACAATTATTATCACCAAATAAAACTCTTGGACCATCAATGCTTTGAAAATTTGATAATGACTTCTTGTTATGGGTCATATGTTGTGAATGTACCACTATCAATGTACCATATTGAAGCTAAGATCTCTTCCTTGAGTGATGATCCCCGTGAATCCTGTGAAACAGTTAGTTTTGAGGTACCTTAGTGATCTTGGGTCCTTTTGGGTCAAGAATCACTTTAGGAATCCAAATAAACATCTCATCTCGCAGACAATAAATCGACTCGTATTTTCTACCAAATCTGTCTACAATTATATCATTTTTAAATGACAACTTGTTGTATTCAGATTGAGTAATTTTCCTAAACTTAGGAAATGTAGGATAGCATTTGCTCCTTCCATCAAAAGAATTATAATAAGAAAATCTTCTTATTTTGGTTCTTGGATTCCTTCTAGTTTGATAGGGATTCTTCACCTGAATTCTTGGTTTCAGATCGAAGATGTAGTCCTTATCTCGACTAGTTGGTTTCCATGGACCAATTTTAATATCCTTTGATTGAACAAGATGCTTTCACAAATTTCCTAGGGTTTTGAACATCTGCTTTATTGTTCCTATCATAACCAAGTCCTGTCTTATCATGAGATTTTTGAGAAGTATTAAAAATATGATCTATTATCGATTGTGAATTATTAAGTGACTAATTTTGAAGACAAGCTTCTCATTGTCTTTCTTAATTAATTCATTTTCAACACAAACTACTTCAAATTTATCTTTTAAAGTTTTCAATTCATTTTCTAACCTTTCGTAAGTGCCCGATGTACTAGCTTTCATCAAGAAAACATTCCCCTTGAATGTTTCCTCGCCTCTAAGTTGTTCATCACCGCTTGCCTTTAGTTAGAATTTGAATCTGATCCTTTAAAAATAAATTCTCTCGTCTCTAGCTGTTTATAAGCAGCTAAGGATGTCTTTAAATCTCTTAATAACTCATGAATAATAGTTTGGTCATGATCGGATGCAGATCGACAAGAATCATTATCTCGACGATGAATAGTAGATTACCTCATTAGCCATGAGACAGATTTCATCATCTCGATCCGAAATCGATGAGGATGATGAAGATGATGATGATTTCTTTGGCTCTTTTTCTTCAGCCAACAAAGCTCTTTGATCTGCAAATCTCCGCTCTCTTTTCTTCCTCTTTTCTTCCCTTTCTTTAGGAGTCGGTTGAGGACAGTCATAGCTGAAATGTCCTCGGCTTGTTGCATGTATAGCAAATGTCACTCTGTCGATCTGGGACTGGAAGTATTTCTTCCGACAGTAATCTGTATCTTCTTGTCTCGGCTCTTGTTTTTGTCATCATCTCAAGATTTATCCACCTTCCTATCTCGATCTGGATCTTTGTCTATCCTTACCTCGCAAATCTCAATTTATTTCTCTTATACTTCATTCTCAATTTATCATACTTTTTTGTAAGTAAAGCCATCTGCTCTTTCGAGAGATAGATCAGCTCCTACTGCACTGCTGACACCTTGTCTTCTTTATCGACAAAAGCAACAGGACTTGGATGAGGTGCTTAACTCCATCTCATCTTCCTCATCTTCTATCTGGATATCATACTCTAAAGCTTTAAGATGAGAAAATAAAGTATGGTGAGTAATAGAGGATAAATCTTGAGTTGCTTTGAGGATATTGGATTTTTCCCTCCATCTCTTGGTTAATGATCTCAGAATCTTGTTATTAATCTCCTTCTCTCGAATAATTCTTTCCAAGGTCAAATTTGTTTTGTTGAGAAGATTGGCCAACCTAACATCAAACCGATCCACGTACTCATTTTCTTTCATCTTGAAAGTTTCAAATGTATGCACACGACCGTAGCTTGTTTTCCTTAACTTGATCAGATCCTTCACAAACATTAGCTAAAGTTTGCCACATTTCTTTGGCTGTTTTACATCTCTTAACCTTCTCTATCCAATCTTTACTCGTAGTCTCAATGATTTCGTTCTAGCTACTTGGTCAAGATTGTGGACCTTCCTTTCATCATTAGTCAATTCAGTAACTCTTCTTTTCTTGTCTAATTCTTGATTCAACCGATTCTTCTCCTGTCGGTGCCTCCATGATAAAACTTTATAGGACCTTCCTCAAGGACCTCTTCCATTCTATCATGAATGGCCTTCGGATGATTTTCCATCCTAAATTTCCAATAATCATAATCTTCAATGGAAAATTCAGGAAGATTCCTAGACTTTTTACTTTTCCCCGATGACATGATAAATCAAGAAAATACTCCACAAAAGCTTATTAGTAGATTTGTTAGTTAATGAAAGAAAATGAAGAAAATCAAGATAATTCCAGAATCTTGTTCAAGACCTAAAATCAATATCGTAATGCCTTAACACCGCTCTGATACCACTTGTTGGTCCCGGAAAGTTGAGTTGATTAAAAACCTTGAGTTAGCTTCCTAGAACAAAATCTAGAAAGGGGGGTTTGAATAGATTTTGTAGATTTTTAAATCTTCCAAAATCAATTCAAAATATCGATTAAACACAATGGAATATAATTGGATTCTCAATTTTTATAAGATCAAAAGCAAGGTTGATATTCAGATTTTAGTTAAGATTCTGAACTTTAATCTTGAAGTAATACAATTGTAAATCAAATGTAAACTAAAGAAAGCAAGAAATAACACTGTGATTTATAGTGGTTCGGATTTTAATAATCCTACATCCACTCTCCTTCTTCAATCAAGAAGGGACTCTGCTCTCTTGCTTACTTTCTTACTTCCACCTTACAACTTACAACTTGTACAAATCTTCAAATCTTCAATCTCCTAAACCCTTCTTCTAGAAATCTAACTACTTCAAAGTGTGTATTGGATTTTGAAGATTACAAGAAAAGTGTTCTAAAAACACTTAGAACTTTTGAAAACTCACTAGAAATACTTGTGAAAAGATTGTGATTGAAATCTAAGTAGTGAATAGAGTGTAAATCGAATATGCATAAGTGTTCTATATGAAAAATGAAAAACCTAGACCTATTTATAAGTCTCGGAAAGACAGCTTAGTTTGTTAGTTGGTTCTAACAAACTTGAAACCGCTTAACAAACTTAATCTTGAAAACCGCTTGAGACCTCGGCTGATTCTTCCTACTCGTCTGCAAATGACTTAGTGAAGACTCGCCTTTCTTATTCTACTCAGCTTGTCTTGACCTCGCCTCGAGCTCTTTATACTTGTCTCCTACAGATGATTAGGATTGAGGTTGTCTCCGGATGACTTGTCATTCCTCGTCTCCACCGACTTGAACTATTCTTGACCTAGTCTCGATCGCCTTCGTACTAGAACTTAGTCTCCAGCTTCTTTATCATAGTCTCGCTCATCTCGGGAATGCTTTTAACTCATCAAAACAGTCTTGGTCTAACACCAAGTATCCTTGAGAAAATTAAATCAATAAATACAAGATCAAAGCTCACCCAAGCAATTAAATCATGCAAAGCATCATTAGGACAAGTAATCACCTCAACTAATGAACACCCAATCATAAAATCACCAAAATCAACTCATCTAAGGGTCAATACACCCAAGCACATGAAAGTTTAGCTAATCAAGATTTTAAGCAATAAACCCATGAAATGAAAAGATAAAGAGGCATACTATTAAAGAAATAAACCAATAGAAATAGATTAAAAAGGTAAGCGGTCACCTTAAGTGTGTTAATACACTTGCTTGAATGTAAACTATCTTCTAATTTGCAAGAAATTGAAAGGTAAAGTAAGAATACCTACTACTATGTGTTACCGTGTGTAAAGATGTGCTGAAAATACCTAAGAAAATGTTCTAAGTGTGGGGATTGTCCTACAAATGCTGATTAGAGGAGGTATATATAGTGGGTAGTAAGTGGGAGATCTTAATTTGCTAATTAGTCCCTTAAGAAAGCCTAAATTTCGTCCAAAATATAGAAAAACACGTAAAAAATGCCAACTCAGCAGGGTGACTTCTGCACCGACTCGGGCGAGTCAGGTGGTTGCCCGAGTCACTTGGCTACATTTAAAATGTGACTCGGGTAGTGCTCGGGTGTGACTCGGCCGAGTTGGATTGGTTTGACCGAGTCACTTGTTTTCGTGAATTCCCCAACTCGGGCACTCAAGTGTGACTCGGTCGAGTCAGTTTGGTCTGGCCGGGTCACTTGGCTACGTAAAGTCCATGACTGGGGCTACATAATTGGTGACTCGGGCGAGTCACTTTCGTTGCCCGAGTCACTTTGCTTGTGTGCCACCTCCGTTTCATTTGCTCATATCTTCTACATACGAACTCCGATTTGCCCGATTTTTGTTGCTACGCGACCCTCTTCCAGCTCTCTATCCAATGGTCCAAGGCACCTCTCCATAGTGATTTATTTGATCACCTGAATTTCTTCTCAAAGTTGATTGTTTCCTGCATAAATGAACTTCGTCACACTTAGCCAATTTGAGAGCACATTTGAACGCAAAATACAATCAAATCAATACAATCATGCACTAAAAAGTCTATATAAATTTACACTAATCAAATTTCCCGGAACTTAAGACATTGTCTGTCCTCAAACAACAAGACAATAAAGCACATTAGGGTGAAATTGATTGCAATTATGTTCAATGAGCACAAGAACGAAATAGGATAATCAAACCTCTTCAATGAAAACAAGTGTCAATGCAAACTATCAACTAGCACTAAAAATGTCATGCTTTGACAATTGCAAACTCAAATGCTCAACTCAATGCTCCTTCCATTGAGTGTTTCACTCACTCTCAAGTGTATAAAGGCATGATAAGCACTCAATCATCAATCCATAAAAATGAACACCATAGGCTTGCCAATAGACTCAATCTCCATTATTTCTTTTATGCTTCAAACATGAATCAAAGAGGGCTTTTTTCAAAGGTTGTAGTGTAGGCTCTTTGGAGAGAGGTGGGTGAATTTAGGCAAAGTAACTCAATAATTAGTAGAGCAAATGAAAGTTGACTATACAATACAATACAATACAATACAATACAATTCTCCTTAAATCTCAACAATCATCACTCTTTCTTTCCTTTTTCTTTCATTCAAATACAATTCTCCACCAAACTCTTTTGAGACTTTCTTGCATTTTCAAGCTCAAAATTGAATTTTTCTTTCTTCACATTCATTTTTCTCATCTTTTTCACAATTCAATTTTTTTCTTTCTTTTCAACCCTTCTTTCTTTTTCTCTCATCAAACTTAGCAAATCAAACCACCACACTTTTCTTTTCACTTTACCATTTTTTTGTCAACAATCAAGCTCTACTAATCATAAGGACAAAAAGGCTCATAAGGATAGACAAAATGGTTTCAATTTCACAAGCTTGCCAAAGAAATAAGGATTTTAGGCTCAAATTGACTCACTAGAGAAATCAGTATTTTTGGTGGGGTCAAATTTGGCTAATTGTCTTTCATAACTAACAAGACCTCTAATTATCTTCACAAAATTCACACAAAACTCAATTTTGACAAAGTCTCTAGGCAAGTTCTAGCATGCAAATTCATGAACGATGCACTCAACAAGGAATAAACTGCCTAATATGTACTATTCAAAAGGTACAAAAGCTCATAGGCTTAAAATTGAGCAAGGAATCAAGCATTCTCACTCACATCCATCATCACACAACAATTCATCATGCTAGCATCAAGCAACAAATCAACTCGTGATCACATCAAAGTCCAATATGTCCACTAATCAAGCATGCATGCTTATGAACATAATCTCAATAATATACCCCTACACATAACAACAATCTCCAAAACAACTTCTCTCAAGAAAGATAGACTCAAATATATGCAATTAATCCACTAATAAGCTCCAAATCACAAAAAAAAAAAAAAATTGGCACTAAAATCGGGTGTGTTGAGTGGTTCTAATGATTTGATATATGTGTTGTGTTGTTGTTAGGATTGAACTAACATGATGCAGGAAAGAGTGGTGAAAAAGGGGAGAAACGAGCTAAATCTGGAAAAATGAGCGGTGTGACTTGGGCAATCTCTAGAAATTAGTTTTCTCTCATTCCTACTCAACTAAGGTATGCCTTTCTCACTTCTATCTTCTCTTTTATTTAATTTTAGAGGATGGGCATGAACTTAGGGTTTAATTTGAAGTTTGTGATTTTGAGTAGAATTTGGATGAAATCATGCCCAACTTCATGAGAAAATTGCACCATAATTCAAAAGAATTCTCATCCATCTCATTCATAAGCAACATTCATTCCAAATACACCAAACACTCATTCTCATCCCTAATCCAATTCAACTAGAATGTGACTTGAAAAACAAAATTTGACAAGTAATTGACAAACCCATGCCATATAATCACTACCAATCATCAATTCATGCACAAATTCATCAATTTCATCCAAATTCTACTCAAAATCACAAACTTCAAATTAAACCCTAAGTTCATGCCCATTCTCTAAAAATTAAATAAAAGAGAAGAGAGAAGTGAGAAAGGCATACCTTAGTTGAGTAGGAATGAGAGAAAACTAATTTCTAGAGATTACCCGAGTCACAACCCGAGTCGAATTCAGCGTGAGAAGAATAAGAATGAACGTGTTGCGTGTTTTTCTCTTTTCTTTCTTCTTTGTTTTGACCGAGTCTTTTAATGGTGTGGTGTGTGTAATTGTGTGTTGTGTGTGTGTTTTTATATGGGAAGGAGTTAAAGTGGGGTTAATTGTGTAATAGACGAACAAAAGGGGGGCCAAAATGTAAAATAAAAATACGCACCTTCGTGCGCGACTCGGGCTGGGTCTTAGGTGACTCGGGCGAGTCACTTCGTGATGCCCGAGTCGCTCCCATTCTCGCAAGTGACCGACTCGACTGGCTATTTCGACTCGGGTGAGTCACTTCTTGCTGCCCGAGTCACTTCCCCACGTAAATCATCTCGACTCGGCTTAGCATATGTCACTGGCGAGTCACTTTGTATTACCCGAGTCACTTTGCTACGTAAAACCTCCGACTCGGCTTGGCCTTCAGCTGACTCGAGCAAGTCACTTTGTGCACCGCCCGAGTCACACCGCTCATTTTTCCGCATTTAGTTCGTTTATCTCATTTTTTTACCACTCTTTCCTGCATCATGTTAGTTCAATCCCAACAACAATACATCACATATATCAAATCATTAGAACCACTCAACACACCCGATTTTAGTGCCACACAATTATGAAAAGCGAACACCCCCAAACTTTTTCATTGCTACACAATTAAAAATTTGGTAAGAAAGTATTTCAAACTAAAAAGTCTATATAAATTCACCCTAATCAATATTGTATAAACATATTTAATATATTATTTATGATTTTACAATAACACAAATTGTGTGTGTGTGTATATATATATATATATATATATATATTTATCTATAACATTTTATCTTGTTCTTTTTTTTTTTTTTGTAGGGTCTCAGGGATTGGTTGAGGACTTGATGAAAGATATAATGGAGGAGTCGATGGTTATATTGTTAGGCTTATCGATATCAAAAGGAATTTGCCCGATTCAAATTCCAAGTCGATTTCTAGTTTTGGGCTGATGAAAAATTTCTGAAAAATGTGTATGATCTTGTTGATAATTTCATCCTTTAAAAAGATGGCTGAAATGTCTAGTTTTGAGTTGTTTCCAGATGATCCGCTCAACAATGTTAATTCCGTGATAAGTGCATGAATGTTGATGATGATGAGGAGTCTGATGGTGGCTCTAATAAGGAGGTTGAATGCCCGGTAATCGTTTCCTCATCTCTTAGTGAACTTGAATTGTGTTCTTTGTTGGATGTGCTTAGGAAGCATAGAAGTATTTTAGGTTGGTCTATTCATGAAATTAAAGACATTAATCCATCTGTTTACATGCATCAAATTTGTCTTAAAAAAGATAGGAAACCTATAGTACAACCCTAACGTTGTGTGAACCCCGTGATTCAAGAAGTTATTAGGAGAGAGATCATTAAGTTCTTAGATATTGGCATGATTTTTCCTATATCGATGGCGAGTGGGTGTCACCTTCGCACATATCAAGTTTTTGGCGCCATTCTTTGGGGAATCGGTAGTGCCGGATAACTTAGATTGAACGTTGAAAGTGATTGCTAGTATTTTTTCTTTTATTGGTTTGTTTATCTTGTTTTAGTTTGTCTATAGAGTATTTTGATATTTGGTTGTCTTTTAAGTGTGTATGAACACAAAAGCAAGAGGAGTTGAACCAATACCTCTTGACTTGGAGATCGAAGCAACCACTAGAAGAAGGAATCGAGAGAGAAATTGTCAAAGAGCTCAAGCTAGAGCAAGAGCAAGAGAACGTGAAATGGAGAACAATGACCATGATGTGGTCAAAAGGAGAGAAAATCCAAGAGAAAGGCCAATCCGGGAGTATTTTGAGCCTCCCGTTCAACTTTATTATGATGGGATAGCTCGTTCACCTTTGGCGGCAAATAATTTTGAGATAAAGCCGGCCTTGCTACATATTCTCCAAAGCAAGCAATTCGGTGGAGACCCAAAGGAGGATCCTAATCGTCATATTGCTCAATTTTTAGAGTACGTCGATACATTCAAAATGAATGGAGTGACCGAGGATGCATGGAGAGCTCGACTTTTCACATTCACTCTTAGAGATAGAGCTAAAGATTGGATAGCCTCTCTCTCTTGTGATAGCTTGGATTCTTGGGATGCTTTGAGCAAGAAATTCTTATTGAAATTTTTTCCACCATCAATGACTCTACAATGCAAAAGCGTTGATTGCTCAATTTGGTCAATTGGAAGATGAGAATATGCATGAAGCGTGAGAGAACGATTTAATAGTCTACTTAGAAAATATCCTCAACACGGTTTCATTGACGAGCAAATTATGAACTTTTTTACTATGGACTTATGCTCCATCTCGGAGAAAACTTAACTCTAGTACAAGTGAATCACTCTTTGACAAGTCCGGAAGAGAAGCTAAGGAGTTGATCGAGAATACAACTTGTAATACGGCTAGCTGGCCAACCGAAAGGAGAGGACACTTTAAGATTGCTCAAGTCGAAGAAAATGAAACGATGCAATTACTTGCTCAAGTGATGAAGGCATTTATGACCAAGGTGGAAGGAATTTTAGAGAGCAACAAGAAGAACATGATGGGGATTATTAGTGATGGTACTCATGTGGTAGATCAAGTTGAAGAAGCACAATACATGAGAAGACAACCTTATCAACAAGTTAATTTTCAAGTAACAATTCATTTCCCAATCAATCTCACCACCAAAACTATCAAAACCGTTATCCAAACAACCCTCCACCTAATTTCCAAAATCAAACCTCTTATCCACCTCCTTATCAAAACAATCCTCCCTACAACACCAATTTTAGAAAGCATGAGAACTTCTCGTATGCTAACCAAAAGGCCACGGATCACATTACCATCGGGATTTGATCCGGGTACTAGGGCTCCTATCAATGTGGGAAAGCCTAGCTTGAAGGATTTATTAGCAGCTTTAGTGACCAACATGAATAATTTCATGGGGCATGAAAATTCGATAAGATGGAGGATTTTATGGGGTCTTTGGGCACTCAAGTGAAGAACCTCAAATTTCAAATGAGTCAAATAGCTTTCTCAAGTGGAGGAAATCAAAGGGAAAAAATTTTCTCCAAAACCGAAGTGAATCTGAATGAGCATTGCAAGGCCATCCAATTGAGGAGTGGGACAAAATATGAAGGGTCACCAATGCCAATGGAGGAAGAGGAGAAAGATAATAGGGGTGAAGAAGTCAAAAAGGAGGTGGATTTGAGATGATGGATGCTCAAGATGACGCTATGAAGGAGAAAGTGGAAGACAAAGAAGGAGAAAACAATGAAGAAAGAGTGCTAAATTGGAAGAAGACAAGAGTAGGAGAAAAATGAGCTAGAAGGAGCAAATGTTGAGTGCGATGGTTGGGGGTTCCCAAAACCTACGTCCCTCCACCATTTCCTCAAAGATTTATGAAGCAAAAATTTCACGAAAAGTTCACAATGTTCCTAGAGATTTTCAAAAGGTGACTATTAATGATGGGGGCACTTGAAGAGATGCATACTTATGCAAAATTTTTGAAGGATTTGATTTCAAAGAGAAGGAGAGTTGATGAAGTGGAGATGGTGGGCTTATCAATGGAGTGTAGTGCTGTACTCCAAAGAATTCTATCTCCAAAGAAGAATGATCTGGGAGCTTCACTCTTACATGTGAGCTTAGCAATAAGGAGAAAAGAAAAGTCTTATGTGATTTAGGGGCAAGTATCAAACTCATCCCCTTATCAATTTTCAATAGGTTAGAACTTCTTGATATGAAGCCTACCTCCATGACACTTTAACTTGCGGACAAATCCTACACTTATCCAAGTGGGATAGTGAAAGATGTGATAGTGAAGATAGACAAATTTATTTTTCCGGCCAATTTTGTAGTTCTTGACATGGAAGATGACAAGGTGCCTTTGATCTTAGGAAGACCATTCCTAGCAACCACAAGGGCAATGGTGAATATGTTTTCGGGCAAGATTACGTTGATTATGGATAAGGAGGAGCTTACTTTTGACATCTATGCGGTCATGAAACATCCAAAAGAAGAAGGAGAGTGCAAGAGTATAGATATTGTGGATGAGTGTGTCAACAAAAACATTGAAGAATCTCTTGATCCTTATTGCTCTAATGTCTTTTATAATCCTCTTTATGATGATTACTTTGAATTTGATGATTCTTTCTCTTGTTTTGATGATAGGTGTTCGATAAAAAAGGAAGAGGCTCACTCTTTATGGGATAGGAAGACTCAACTCATACCACTTCGAGAGCCGGTGCATGGGGTCCAACATAAAGAAAAAAAAAAAGGACTCAAACCACTTCCGGATCACCTCAAGTATGCCTACCTTGAAGAGGGTAATGAATGTCCGGTAATCGTTTTCTCATCTCTTAGCGAATTTGAATTGTATGCTTTGTTGGATGTGCTTAGGAAGCATAAGAGTGCTTCAGGTTGGTCTATTCATGACATTAAAGACATTAATCCATCTATTTGCATACATCGAATTTGTCTTGAAAAAGATAGAAAACCTATAGTACAACCCTAACGTCGTGTGAACCCCGTGATTCAAGAAGTTATTAGGAAAGAGATCATTAAATTCTTAGATGTTGGCATGATTTTTCCTATATCTAATAGTGAGTGGGTGTCACCTTCACACATATCAAGTTTTTAGTGCCGTATCAAATACTTGATACATGCGAACTAGCACTCGCTTCCCAAGTGTAGAAGTTTCTGTAGCGAGCAAGCACTCGAGTTAAATTATCGATCCGTGCGAATCAAGTGGGGGATAGTCCTAAATCTACTAGTCTAATCATAATTGTAATACAAGTCATTCACCAAGATTTAGGTAATTCAAGCAATAATAGTAATCACCAAAATTAAACTAACAACGAGATTCAACAATAATAAATAGGTGCTTGGGTGCTTATCAACAAATGGAGATAAAAATGCAACGAATTCAAATGAGCATTCTCATGTCAATTAATTAATAAGAGCAATCTTTTAAGCAAACATAATCTCGTACTTGGTAAGCCTAGGAATTACGTTACAATTAAAGTACGAAAGATTGATAGGACGAAATACTCTTTCCTCCCGGACGGTAACATGAGTCAATAGGTTACCCTAGCGTGCCCCACTTCGTCTTTTGTTTCTTCACTTATTACTCGATTATTTGTCTAAGAAACTAGTATGGAAATGATATATTTCTAATAGCATTAACCAAGCATCCTTGCGTTAAGCCAATATTAACTCTAATCACTTAATTAATCCTCTAAACCAAATGAGTTATCTAAACTACCCAAGTCTCCTTGTGATAATTAAACAACTATGCAAGGAATTAGAACTTAATTAAGCAAATAGATTATTCAATCCTCATCAATCCAATCAATTGATCAACAATCAAAAGTACTCATAAGAATTCAACACAAATTCAATCACCCATAAGCATCAAAACATGGTGAAATTGCATTTTTCGCTCTGAATCGGGTTGTTAAAGAGTTCATCATTCTCACTCTTGACTACGGTCATCCCCCTTCTTAGAAACTATGTGCAAAGGTTACACACACTCGCTATCGGATATAGTAAAAATCATGTCAACATCTAAAAATTTAATGATATCTTTCCTAATAACTTCTTGAATCACGGGGTTCACATGACGTTGGGGTTGTATTATAGGCTTTCAATCTTTTTCAAGACGAATTCGATGCATGCAAATAGATGGGTTTATACTTTTAATGTCAGGAATAAACCAACCTAAAGCACTCTTATGCTTCCTAAACACATCCAACAAAGCACACAATTCAAGTTCACTAAGAGATGAGGAAACGATTATCGACATTCATTACCCTTTTCAAGGTAGGCATACTTGAGGTGATCCGGAAGTGGTATGAGTCCTTCTTTCTTTTCTTCTTGTTGGACCCCATGCACCGGCTCTAGAAGTGGTAGGAGTTGAGACTTCCTATCCCATAAAGAGTGAGCCTCCTCATTTTTCATCGAACACCTATCATCAAAACAAGAGAAAGAATCATCAAATTCAAAGCAATCATCATAAAGAGGATTATAAAAAACATTAGAGCAATAAGGGTTAAGAGATTCTTCAATGTTTTTGTTGACACACTCATCCGCAATGTCTATACTCTTGCACTCTCCTTCCTTTGGATGTTTCATGGCCTCATAGATGTCAAAAGTACGCTCCTCCTTATCCATCTTCAAAGTAATCTTCCCCGAGAACATATCCACCACCGCCCTTGTGGTTGCTAGGAATGATCTTCCTAAGATCAAAGGCACCTTGTCATTTTCTTCCATGTCAAGAACTACAAAATCGGCCGGAAAGATAAATTTGTCTATCTTCACTAGCACATCTTCCACTATCCCACTTGAATAAGTGTAAGATTTGTCCGCAAGTTGAAGTGTCATGGAGGTAGGCTTCATATCACCAAGTTCTAACCTATTGAAAATGGATAAGGGGATGATATTGATACTTGCCCATAAGACTTTTCTCTTCTCCTTATTGCTAAGCTCACATGTAAGACCGAAGCTCCCCGGATCATTCTTCTTTGGAATTGAGCACTACACTCCATTGATAAGCTCACCATCTTCACTTCATCAACCTCCTTCTCTTTGAAATCAAATCATTCAAAAATTTTGCATAAATAAGCATCTCTTCAAGTGCCTCCATCAAAGATACATTAATAGTCACCTTCTTGAAAATCTCTAGGAACTTTGAGAACTTTTCGCCAAGCTTTTGCTTCATAAATCTTTGAGGAAATGGTGGAGGGACATAGATTTTGGGAACCCCTAATCATCACACTCAACATTTGCTCCTTCTAACTCCTTTTTCTCCTTCTCTTTCCTTAGTTCTCTTGTCTTTTTCTACTTTGACACTCTTTCTTCATTGTTTTCTCCTTCTTCTTTGTCTTTCACTTTCTCCTTCTTAGCATCATCTCAAATTCACCTCCTTCTTTGACTTCTTCACCCCCATTATCTCTCTCCTCTTCCTCCATTGGCATTAGTGACCCTTCATATTTTGTCCCACTCCTCAATTGGATGGCCTTGCAAGGCTCTTTCGGATTCACTTCCGTTGTGGAGGGAAATTTTCCCTTTGATTTCCTCCACTTGGGAAAGCTACTTGACTCATTTGAAATTCAAGATTCTTTACTTGAGTGGCCAAAGACCCCATAAGGTCCTCCATCTTATAGAATTTTTGTTTAGCATGCCCCATAAAATTGTTCATGTTGGTCATTGAAGTTGCTAATAAATCCTCCTAGCACCCGGATCAAATCCCGGTGACAATGTGACGGTGCCTTTTGGTTAGCATACGAGAAATTCTCAAGCTTTCTAAAATTGGTGTTATAGGGAGGATTATTTGGATAAGGAGGTGGATGAGAGGCTTGATTTTGGAAATTAAGTGGAGGGTTGTTTGGATAACGGTTTTGGTAGTTTTGGTGGTGAGATTGATTGGGAAATGAATTGTTACATTGGAAATTCCTTGTTGGTAAGGTTGTCTACCCATGTAATGTGCTTCCTCAACTTGATCTACTACGTGAATACCATCACTACTAACCCCATCGTGTTCTTCTTGTTGCTCTCTAACATTTCTTCCACCTTGGTCATAAATGCCTTCATCACTTGAGCAAGTGATTGCATCGTTTCATTTTCTTCGACTTAGCAATCTTAAAGTGTTCTCTCCTTTCGGTTGGCCAACTAGCAATATTACAAGCTATATTCTCTATCAATTCCTTAGCTTGTCTTCCGACTTGTCAAAGAGTGATCCACCCGCACTAGAGTCTAAAATTCTCCGATATGGAGGATCAAGTCCATAATAGAAAAACCTCACAATTTGCTCATCAACAAAACCGTGTTGAGGACATTTTCTAAATTGACTATTGAAGTCTTTCCCACGCTTCATGCATATTCTCATCCTCCAATTGACGGAATTGAGCAATCAACGTCTTGCATTGTAAGAACTTCATCGATGGTGGAAAGAACTTCAATAAGAATTTTTGCTCAGAGCATCCTAAGAGTCCAAGCTATCACGTGGGAGAGAAGCTATCCAATCTTTAGCTCTATCTCTAAGAGTGAATGTGAAAAGTCGAACTCTCCATGCATCCTCGGTCACACCATTCATTTTAACCGTATCGGCGTACTCTAGGAATTGAGCAATATGGCGATTAGGATCCTCCTATGGGTCTCCACCGAATTGGTTTGGAGAATGTGTAATAAGGCCAGCTTTATCTCAAAGTTGTTTGCCGCCAAAGGTGGATGAACTATCCCGTCATAATGAAGTTGAACGGGATTGGCCTTTCTCTCCTTTCGACCACATCATGGTCATTGTTCTCCATTTCACGTTCCCTTACTCTAGCTTGATCTCTTCAACGATTTCTCTCTTGATTTCTTTTTCTAGTGGTTGCTTCGATCTCCAAGTCAAGAGGTATTGGTTCAACTCCTCTTGCTCTTGTGTTCATACACACCTAAAAGACAACCAAGTATCAAAATCCTCTAAAGACAAACTAAAACAAGATAAATAAAACAAGTGTAGGAGGTTATGCCGGCACCACCGATTTCTCGGCAAAGACGCTAAAAACTTGATATGTGCGAACTAGCACTCGCCTCCCAAGTGTAGGAGGTTCGTGTAGCGAGCAAGCACCCAAATTAAATTATCGATCCGTGGAAATCAAGTGGGGGATAGCCCTAAATCTACTAGTCTAATCATAATTGTAATACAAGTCATTCACCAAAATTTAGGTAATTCAAGCAACAATAGCAACACCAAAATTAAACTAACAACGAGATTCAACAATAATAAAGAGGTGCTTGGGCGCTTATCAACAAATGGAGATAAAAAATACAACGAATTCAAATGAGCAGTCTCATGTCAATTAATCAATAAGAGCAATCTTTTAAACAAACATAATCTCGTAGTGTCAAGTGAAGTGAGTGATGGTTTTCTTAAAACCTTGAACAAATTAGTTTCGGATCCTATGGTGCAAGACGAAATCGCGGTGGAATTAGATAAATACTTTGGAAGGCCGAGGGGAGTTGTTGGTCCCGGAAAGTTGAGTTGATTAAAACCTTGAGTAAGCTTCCTAGAACAAAATCTAGAAAGGGGGTTTGAATAGATTTTGTAGATTTTTCAAATCTTTCAAAGTCAATTCAAAATATCGATTAAGCACAATGAATATAATTGGATTCTCAACTTTTATAAGATCAAAAGCAAGGTTGATATTGATTTTAGTTAAGATTCTGAACTTTAATCTTGAATTAACACAATTGTAAATCAAACGAAACTAAAGAAAGCAAGAAATAACACGGGATTTATAGTGGTTCGGATTTTAATAATCCTACATCCACTCTCCTTCTTCAATCAAGAAGGGACTCTGCTTCTTGCTTACTTTCTTACTTCCACTTACAACTTACAACTTGTACAAATCTTCAAATCTTCAATCTCCTAAACCCTTCTTCTAGAACTCTAACTATTACGGTGTGTATTGGATTTTGAAGATTACAAGAAATGTGTTCTAAAAACACTTAGAACTTTTTGGAAACTCACTAGAAAAACTTGTGAAAAGATTGTGATTGAAATCGAGTAGTGAATAGAGTGAAAAATCAAATATGCATAAGTGTTCTATCTATTAAAAATGAAAAACCTAGATCTATTTATAAGTCCTGAAAGACAGCTTAGTTTGTTAGTTAGTTCTAACAAACTCGAAACCGCTTAACAAACTTAAACTTGTAAACCGCTCTAGACCTCACTGATTCTTCATACTCATCTGCGGTGACTTGGTGAAAACTCGCCTTTCTTATTCTACTCGGCTTATCTTGACCTCGTCTCGAGCTCTTCATATTTGTCTCCTGCAGATGACTAGATTTGAACTTGTCTTCAAATGACTAGCATGTTATCGCACCTCACCGACTAGGTTAATGCATGACCCCATCCGATCGGCTTATATCCTCACTGTTCTTCAGTTGGGCGATCACCTGATCCGCTCTTTAACTCATCAAAACCTCTTGATCCAACAATTTCCCCTTTTGATGAAGTTAAAACCTATAATAAAGAAACATACTCACAAATTGAAGTTAGTACTAGATTTAGTTAAATCAATCGATAGATATAGCACATTTTCACACTTCAACAGATTCACCATATTCAAGACAGAAAAAAAAATTAAGTCTTTTAGACTCTTTTAGAAGTACTTAAAAAATTTAGCAAAAATTTTTACTACTGAGATATAAAAATTTCCCGGATGATTTCTACTTAAAAAATTTTTAACTCTGAGATATAAAATTTCTCGAGATGATTTATACTTAAAAAAATTTTAACTCGAGATATAAAATTTCTCGAGATGATTTATACTTAAAAAAATTTTAAAAAAATTCTAAGAAACTAATACACAAAATTCACATAAGTCTCAATATATTCATTCACGTAAATTTACAGATTACAAAATAAGAGAACTGATAGAAAATAAAAGATAAGGAAAGAAAAATCATGTTCTATCGATTCCCATCGGCCACCTCTGAATGTTTAGCCACCTGAAAATCCTTGCTCTAAGCCGTTTTAGATCATTCTCATCTCGTGAGCTCGGATTCCCTTTCGCCTTGGCCACAATCGCTCGACCCATTCCGCATCAGGAGAACCATCTTCTTTAAGCTTGGGGGTGACCTGCTCATAGCCTCGGTGCGATCGGATCGCAGCTTGAACACATTATGTGCCTCATCGAGCAGCTTCCCATAAAGATCAAGTCCTCCTTCTCCATCCATTCATGCCGCCAGATGTCTTCGTTGGCTGCTCCAGATGGTGATGCCTTCAAGATGTACCAAGAATACATCCATTTGGCATCCAGGCTTGCTTTTTATACTGGCCGGTGTACTTCCCGATACCATCTTTGGAGGAGGCGTGGTGCGATGGACAGGCGGAAGTCGGCTTCATTTGCACTTTGGATACCCACTTCCGAGTATCCTGTCCAACTTCATTTCAGCCTTCCCCATCTTCTTCACCTCTTCTTCTCTCTCTTTTCAAACATCTCCTTCTCAAAGATCGATTCTTCTCGATCTGCTCACTGATAAGTTGGAGAAGTCTGGTTCCTTTCTCTTGCGCTCGGCGATCTGGGGCCGATCATCTGCTCGGCGATGGAGTCTTCTCACTGCTGCTTCGCTTTCCCTTTACCTTTGCCCTTGGGCTCCGGTTCCTCGATTCTTTCATGCGAGCCACAGCCTTCTCTGCTTTCTCTTCTTCCTCCTTCTTTCTCTTCTCCTCATCCTCTCGGATGGCCTCTTCAATCTGAAAGTTACCCTCGGTTGCAAGGCAACCCAACTCGCTCCCGATTTGATTTTGATCTCCACCTTGGCTGCCTCCAACTCACCGTATCCGCTTTTGTATCAAGCTTATCGGTTATTGACATGACACCACCGTGAGGGTTTCCAATCTGCTCTCCGCACCTTCCCCTTTTTAACTTCATCCTTGAGGGATCAAGCCGATCCTCTATCGCCGCACAACGCCGTGCAAGTCGCTCGATCAGATGTGAGTGTTGAGACCACGACTTCGTTGTCATTTCTTGTCTTCTCTTTCGGTGCCTTGACCTCTTCTTCAAGCGCACTCGATGCAGATCCAACAACGGTCTTGAGATTGGCCGATAAGTTTCTCGTCATGTTGACCTCAGAATCTGCATGTTGGCGAGCATAGTGTCTGTGATCGCTTTCAAATCACCTTTCGTGTTTTCTTCTCCATCATCCTCTCAACTTGGGAAATGATTTTGCCGTGAAGTTGCTCAAACGCAGAGGAGATGGCAAGAATTAATCTGTCCTCTTCCTCCGAATCGACGAGGAAGAGGTGGTAGGAGAAGTTGGACTAGGGGAGCTCATGGGAATATCCCCAAAGATATTTGAGGTATCCACATGAGGTTCGGCAGGATGGATGAGGTGGGAGTGTCGATGGTGGGGGTGGGATTTCTGGTGGGGGAGATGATGGTAAAGGTGGAATTTGTGAAGTGGTAGGTGGAGGAGATTGAAGTGATTGTAGTAAGATGAGTTGGGGTTGAGAAGTTGTGGGTAAGGCTAGTGGAGATATGGAGATGGGGGTTAGGGAGAATCTTGGTCCGGATAAGAAGGACATCATATGAGATGGGGATGGTGGAGGAGATGAAGTTTGGATTTGGGGGAGAGAAGATGAGGTTGGACTTTGGACAATTTTGGGAGTAGTCAGTTTGAGAGGCTCGAGGTGCCACCGGGACACCTCTTCATTGCTACTTGGGTTGGAGATGGGAGGGGGAGAAATGTACCGACCTCGGGGGAGGGGTCCCTTCGAACCGATTTCCTGGACCTCCTCCACTGGGACCACCCGAGCCGCAATCTGCAGCGTGGATACTTCCTCGGGGAAGAAGAGTTGGCCGATCTGCAGATGATCCTCCCAACTCGGAGGTTTTCACCAACCTTCGTCTCCTTGGTGCCTTCTCCTTCAGCCTTCATCGGCTGTTCACCCTCAGTGAGCTCACAGTCGGCAGCCTCCGCCTCCACATCTTCCTCCTCCTCCTCCTCGGCTTCTTCTTGGTGGAGCTTGAGCTCCAACCTCGGCTCCACCCTCATCGGGATCAGTGGAGCCCCGAGTGGCTCATCTTTGGTCGAAGCCCCTTTTGCTTCGTGTAAGATCGGACCCGTCGACCAATTTATCTCGGCCGACAAAGCAAGTCCTCCATAATCACAGTCACTTTGTTAAAAAGACTGGTGATTGACTTCGCCGCCATTTCCCATTCACTACCTCCAGACGCTTCCTTTCCGTCTCCGGCTTCTCCGAATGTAGACCAGCCCAATTGGCACGAACCCCATCCAAAATAGTTCTCATAACGCAGCAGTCCTGGGTCTCGTCACCATCATGGGAGCTCTGTTCTCCCAATATCACCTTCGTGACAATGGTCATCGAAGGCGATATCGTCGTCGGAGCATTCTCTTCTTCAACTCCGATCGGCGATCCTTCATAGAATTCCGGCAATCATCTCAAATGATTCTACCCATTCATCAGATTTGTAGGTGAGGGGTTCACACCCTCACCGCTCGTATCAAAAATCCTGGCCACCTCCGCCGGAGAAACATCAAGACCTCTCCATACACCCCGGTTCTCAAAACTCCATGTTCATATGTCCCATTGACATAGAACTCCAGCCCTCTCATATCCAATGTCTTATTGGAAGGGGATTTCTTGGAGCAAAATGTCCTCAATCCAAATTCTTTCCAATAAGGACAAAATTTCTCTGGATTACTGCGTCGGTGGTGGTGTCGAAGTCGACATACATCTCAGACTTCACCTTCTTCGCGTAGGTTTCATTTTGTACATCCACCATTGTTGATGTTACTCCTCTTACGTAAATACTCATATACAGATTTTAGAGAGAGTTTGAGAAAACTTGCAGAGAGTTTTGATAAGTTCAAAGTGAAAAGAATGAATTTGGAGAAGAAGATGTATTTATAGGGAATAGATTGGAAAGAGAAACCGCCATTTTTGAAAACTTGAATTAATCTTAGCCATTTATTCAAAAAGTTTTTACCGAGAATTAATCAACGGTTAAAAACTAAGATAAGCGATTAGGATTCAGCGCGTGAATCTGTAATCGCCTTTGGAATGCGTAAATAGTTACTTTATAGATCGTTGATTTGACAGATGTAGGTTACTTTATGCAGAGAAGTAAGTATACCGACGTCACCTAGGGTTACCTTACTTCGCCTAAGGGTTTGTAAATCGAGATGAGTTTGAAAAGCAGACTAGTTTTAAAAACAGATGGGTTTAGAAAGTCATCTCGATAAAGTAACCTGTCGATCTCAAAACCAGCATTTAAATGTAACTTTTTAGCAATTTCAAAACAAATTTAAACAAAACAGGACTCGCATTTACTTTTCTAAAACAAAGTTGTTCATTAAAAAAAAATTTTATTTATAAAAAAATAGAATAAAGGAGTTTGAATAAAAGAATGAAACAAAGTGTTATTCGTGACTGTTCCTCGCAAAGACATAAACTCAAAAGAAACCATCGAAGCTTAAGGTAAATCGGATAGGATGTAAATAGTCATCTGCTTTCTTTAGAGATCACCACTATTGTGTCCTTGTTCGATTTACTCAATGTCGACAAGTAATTATCAATTCGTATAAGGTCAATATGACTAATCCTTGATTCTTGATTCCTAAAAGGAGATCAATGATATCAGCTACTGATTGTCCTTTGACACATGTCTAGTCCGATAATTCTTTCCAGACATTTTAAAGAAAAGAAAAGATAAAAAATAAGGAAACAAGATGCACACAAATTAGAAACCAGCTAAAGATGCATCAAGTAATCCTAATTCTAAGCACATTTCTTTAAACCTAGATTCATTAATGGTTTTGTAAGAATGTCACTCTTTGTGATTCGGGCAATTTTCTCAATTCTAATATCATTCTTCTCAACGTGATCCCTAATGAAATGATGCCTAATATCTATATGCTTACATCTAGAATGTAAAACAGGATTGTAAGTCATTGCTATTGCATTATTACTATCACAAGTAAATAGGAACAGTGATGTTTGAATATTATAGTCTCTAAGGTCATTGACTAATCTAGAGGAGTTGAGAGCAACAACTTCCAGTGCCATGTATTCGGCTTCAGTTGTGGAGGTGGCAGCAGATGTCTGTTTCTTGGATAACCAAGAAATTAATTTGTTGCCTAAGAATTGACAAGTTCAGTAGATTTTCTATCAATCTTACATCCTCCAAAGTCTCGAATCAATAACCTGTCACCTTAAAGTTGTCATCACCGGGTACCATAACCCTACTTGCAAGGTTCCTTTGAGATATCTAAGAATTTTCTCACTGTCTCCGGATGAGTTTTCTTGGGATTAGATCGAATCTTGCACATACCCCAACCGCAAAGGCTATGTCCGGGTCTACTTGCGGTGAGATAGAGAAGAGATCCAATCACCCACGATACTCCGTTGCATCGGTGGGTATCCTCGCTCATCCGAATCCATTGAGAAGTTAGTTGCCATAGGTATTTTAACTTCTCTGCTAGATGTCATTCCAAATTTCTCAATCGATCCTTAGCATACTTAGACTGATGTATAAATATACCCTTACTCATCTGTTTAATCTGTAAGCCTAGAAAGTATGTTAATTCTCCCATCATTGACATTTCAAACCTGTTTTTCATGAGAATGCTAAACTCTTCACATAATTTCAGATTAGGTGAACCAAAAATTATGTCATCTACATAAATTTGAACTAGTAAGATGTTGCCATCTACTTCCTTTCTAAACAAAGTTCTATCAATCTTACCTTTAGAAAAACCATTTGATGTCAAGAAATCAGATAGAGTATCATACCAAGCTGCTGGGAGCTTGTTTCACCCATATAGAGCTTTGTTGAGTTTATAGACCTTGTTATTGGTCTTAAACCCAGGAGGCTGCTCTACATAGACCTCCTCAAGTAACACACCATTAAGAAAAGCAGACTTAACATCCATTTGAAAGACTTTGAAAGACTTATATGCAGCAAATGCCAAGAACAATCTTATTGCCTCTAATCGCAAATCGAGCATAGGTTTCATCATAGTCTATTCCCTCAGACCGTGAATAACCTTGTGCAACCAGTCTTGCCTTATTTCGAACAATAATATTGTTCTCATCTCTGCTTTATTTTTAAACACCCATTTGGTGCCTATAATCTTTCGTGTAAGGGTCTTTCCACTAGATCCCATACATTTTGCCTTTCAAACCGATGCGCTTCTTCTGCATGGTCATTATCCGATTTGGGTGCGATAATGCTTCCTCAATAGACTTGGGTTCAAGAAGCGACACATAACAACCGAAAAGACTTTCGTAGTCTAACATCATTCGTGTCGCACACTACTAGATGGCTCTCCTATAATCCGATCGGATGGATGATAGCTTCTCATCCTTTTGCCTATGTGAGGAGAAGGATCCTCATCTTGAGTTTCAGTGGGCAACTCCTCCGATTCAACCTCGGTGACGTTCCCCCTTCATCGCCTAACCCTTGCCGATCGGTGATGTCAAGGGTGTCCGATCTGAAGGAGTCTGATCGGAAGTTGTCTTCGATTATCGGATGGGGATTCTTCTTCATCTCGATTCTCAATCAAGACTAGGTAGATAGACAATTCTATGTTTAGTCTTGGATAATTCAATTTTATCTAGATTTTTAGTAATTTGATTCACTTTATCGAGAAGGAATACAACTCATAAAAACAACATGAGGAGTTTCCTCCACACAAAGGGTTGTTTTGTTAAAAACTCTAAATGCCTTTGAAGTATTAGAATATCCCAAGAATATTCCATCACCGCTTTAGCATCAAAAGTTTTTAACTTAGATTTCCCATTGTTATGGATGAAACACTTACAACCAAAAGCTTTGAAGTATGAGATCCTTGGAATCTTACCCTTCCAAATCTCATAAGGAGTCTTACCCTTGTCTTTGACAACTAAGCACCTGTTACGGGTATAGCAAGCCGTGTTGATGGCTTCGCCGAGAACCTATGAGGGGTATTATACTCACCAACATGCTCCTGTTGCTTCCTTCAAAGTTCTATTCCTTCTTTCAACCACTCCATTTTGTTGAGGAGTTCTTGCTGAAGATGTCTCATGAATAATTCCACACTCATTGAAGAAATTAGATAAACAAGAATTCAAAAATTCTCGTGCCCTTATCACTCCTTATTTTAATAATATTAACACCCTTCTCATTCTCAATTTATGCGAACAGATCAGAATCTTGTTCATAGTCTCATTTTTCTTGAAAAGAAATATAACCCAAGTGTATCTAGAAAAGTCATCTACTACAACAAGAGTATATTTCCTTCCACCGAAACCGAGAGGTGTAACAGTCTAAACAAATCCAGATGAAGGAGTTGTAACACTCTTTCGGATGAAGAGGAGTTAATACTCTTAAATGAGTGTCTAGGCTATTTACCTTTTTGACAAGCATCACATTTAAGATCAGTTGATAAAAGTTTTCGTGTAATCCCTTGACAAGGTTCTTCTTAGCTACTTACTAAGGGTCTTGAAATTCGAGATGACTAAGCCTTTGTGCCATAGCCGGTGATATCTTCTCCACCCTTAGCCATCGACAAGTATCTTGGGGACAACTATTAAAGTTGGCCACATAGACATTACCATGTCTCAAGCCGCTAATAGTACCTTATCTCCGAGGAATTATCCAAAATATCACATTTATCCCTTGAAAATTTTACAAGAAAACCTTTATCACAAAGCTGAGAAGCAGACAGGTAGATTATGTTTCAAACCTTCAACAAAATATACCTCGGATACCTGAATATCCTTGATAATCAAAGTACCGCACCTTTAGTCGACCACAATTATTATCACCAAATAAAACTCTTGGACCATCAATGCTTTGAAAATTTGATAACACTTCTTGTTATGGGTCATATGTTGTGAACAACCACTATCAATGTACCATATTGAAGCTAAGATCTCTTCCTTGAGTGATGATCCCCTGTGAATCCTGTAAAACAGATTAGTTTTGAGGTACCCTAGTGATCTTGGGTCCTTTTGGGTCAAGAATCACTTTAGGAATCCAAATAAACATCTCATCTGCAGACAATAAATCGGACTCAGATTTTCTACCAAATCATCTACAATTATATCATTTTTAAATGACAACTTGTTGTATTCGATTGAGTAATTTTCCTAAACTTAGGAAATGTAGGATAACATTTGCTCCTTCCATCAAAAGAATTATAATAAGAAAATCTTCTTATTTTGGTTCTTAGATTCCTTCTAGTCTCGATAGGGATTTTTCAATTTGAATTCTTGGTTTTGCATCGAAGATGTAGTCCTTATCGACTAGTTGGTTTCCATGGACCAATTTTAATATCCTTTGATTGAACAGATGCTTTCACAAATTTCCTAGGTTTTTGAACATCTGATTTATTGTTCCTATCATAACCAAGTCCTGTCTTATCATGAGATTTTTGAGAAGTATTAAAAATATGATCTATTATTGATTGTGAATTATTAAGTCGACTAATTTTGAAGACAAGCTTCTCATTGTCTTTCTTAATTAATTCATTTTCAGCAGACTACTTCAAATTTATCTTTTAAAGTTTTCAATTCATTTTCTAACCTTTCAGTAAGCTGGCCGATGTACTAGCTTGATCAAGAAAACATTCCCCTTGAATGTTTCCTCGGTCTCTAAGCTGTTCATCACCTTGCCTTTATTTAGAATTTGAATCGATCCTTTAAAAACAAATTCTCTGTCTCCACTGTTTATAAGCAGCTAAAGATGTCTTTAAATCTCTCAATAACTCATGAATAACAGTTTGATCATGATCGGATGCAGGTCGACAAGAATCATTATCGAAGATGAATAGTAGATTACCTCATTAGCCATGAGACAGATCTCATCATCTGCGATCCGAAATCGGATGAGGATGATGAAGATGATGATGATTTCTTTGGCTCTTTTTCTTCACCAACAAAGCTCTTTGATCTCGCAAATCTCCTGTCTCTTTTCTTCCTCTTTTCTTCCCTTTCTTTAGGAGTCGATTGAGGACAGTCATAGCTGAAATGTCCTGGCTTGTTGCATGTATAGCAAATGTCACTCCTGCCTCGATCTCGGGACTGAAGTATTTCTTCTCGACAGTGATCTCGTATCTTCTTGTCGGCTCTTGTTTTTGTCATCATCGAAGATTTATCCACCTTCCTATCTCGATCTGGATCTTTGTATATCCTTACCTGCAAATCTCAATTTATTTCTCTTATACTTCATTCTCAATTTATCATACCTTTTTGTAAGTAAAGCCATCTGCTCTTTTAGAGATAGATCAGCTCCTCTACAGACTCTGTTGACACCTTGTCTTCTTTACTTGACAAAGGCAACAGACTTGGATGAGGTGCTTGACTCCATCTCATCTTCCTCATCTTCTATCCTGGATATCATACTCTAAAGCTTTAAGATGAGAAAATAAAGTATGGTGAGTAATAGAGGATAAATCTTGAGTTGCTTTAAGGATATTGGATTTTTCCCTCCATCTCTTGGTTAATGATCTCGTAATCTTGTTATTAATCTCCTTCTCTGAATAATTCTTTCCAAGGTCACCGCTTTGTTGAGAAGATTGGTCAACCTAACATCAAACCGATCCACGTACTCATTTTCTTTCATCTTGAATATTTCAAATGTATGCAATCTTGATTGTAGCTTGTTTTCCTTAACTTGATCAGATCCTTCACAAACATTAGCTAAAGTTTGCCACATTTCTTTTGTTTTACATCTCTTAACCTTCTCTATCCAATCTTTACTCGTAGTCTCAATGATTTCTCGTTCTAGCTACTTGGTCAAGATTGTGGACCTTCCTTTCATCATTAGTCAATTCAAAACTCTTCTTTTCTTGTCTAATTCTTGATTCAAATTGACTCTTCTCTCTGCCGGTGCCTCCATGATAAAACTTTATAGGACCTTCCTCAAGGACCTCTTCCATTCTATCATGAATGGCCTTGAGATGATTTTCCATCCTAAATTTCCAATAATCATAATCTTCAATGGAAAATTCAGGAAGATTCCTAGACTTTTTACTTTTACCCGATGACATGATGAAAACAAAGACAAAATACTCCACAAAAGCTTATTAGTAGCACCGTTAGAAATGAAAGAAAATGAAGAAAATCAAGATAATTCCAGAATCTTGTTCAAGACTTAAAATCAATATCGAAACGACTTAACAACTGCTCGATACCACTTGTTGGTCCCGGAAAGTTGAGTTGATTAAAACCTTGAGTAAGCTTCCTAGAACAAAATCTAGAAAGGGGGTTTGAATAGATTTTGTAGATTTTTCAAATCTTTCAAAGTCAATTCAAAATATCGATTAAGCACACGGAATATAATTGGATTCTCAACTTTTTATAAGATCAAAAGCAAGGTTGATATTCAGATTTTAGTTAAGATTCTGAACTTTAATCTTGAATTAACACAATTGTAAATCAAAACGAAACTAAAGAAAGCAAGAAATAACACCGGATTTATAGTGGTTCGAATTTTAATAATCCTACATCCACTCTCCTTCTTCAATCAAGAAGGGACTCTGCTCTTGCTTACTTTCTTACTTCCAGCTTACAACTTACAACTTGTACAAATCTTCAAATCTTCAATCTCCTAAACCCTTCTTCTAGAACTCTAACTATTACGGTGTGTATTGGATTTTGAAGATTACAAGAAATGTGTTCTAAAAACACTTAGAACTTTTTGGAAACTCACTAGAAAAACTTGTGAAAAGATTGTGATTGAAATCGAGTAGTGAATAGAGTGAAAAATCAAATATGCATAAGTGTTCTATCTATTAAAAATGAAAAACCTAGATCTATTTATAAGTCTGGAAAGACAGGTTAGTTTGTTAGTTAGTTCTAACAAACTCGAAACTACTTAACAAACTTAAACTTGTAAATCGCTTCTAGACCTCGGTGATTCTTCATACTCATCTGCCGGTGACTTGGTGAAAACTTCGTCTTTCTTATTCTACTCGGCTTATCTTGACCTCGTCTGAGCTCTTCATATTTGTCTCCTGCAGATGACTAGATTTGAATTTGTCTTTAGATGACTAGCATGTTATCGGACCTCACCGACTAGGTTAATGCATGACCCGTCGATCGCCTTATATCCTCACTGTTCTTCAGTTGGGTGATCGATCTGATCTGCTCTTTAACTCATCAAAACCTCTTGATCCAACAGAGTTTTGAATATGATATGGCAAAAAGACAAAGAACAAAGTTTGCTCCAATACATGTTGGGAACAATATGGCTCACATACTTCACATTTGCGAGTTTGTTGTTAAGGTGTTGAGTCTAACATGTAGCTCTTCCAAGTGTGAGCTAAATTGGAGCATATTTGAAAACGTAAAAGTCTAAATAATATCATTTACATTTTTATTTCTCTGTCTCTTCTTTTTATTAAAAGAAATGACATTTTGTAGGTGCATGCCAAGAGAAGAAATCTGCTATTACAAAAATGCATGAACAATTTGGTATTTGTGAAATACAATCGTTCTTTGAAGCGTCGTTATGATTCTCGTGATCGAGTTAACCCGATTTCTATGAAAGAAATTGATGAAAGCAATGAGTGATTGAGGGATAATGATTCCGGTGAAGATGAAGACTTCGTACATGATGGCGATGATTTGACTTGGAGTATGGTTGGTGATGCTATTGGGGTTGATGGCCTTGTATATCAAACTCGAGGGAAACAAGTTAACAAGATGGAAAAAGGAAAAGTTGTGGGTGATTCAAGTGCAAAGTTACCTTCTAAAGGTAAGAACAAGCAAGTGGATAAAGGGAAGGGGAAAAAAAGCTTTAACTTTACTTAGAGATGAAGATGATGATGAAGAGGAATTTGATGAAGAGCAAGTGGATGAAGAAGAACAAGAGAACATTGACGATGAGGATGAGGAGGAGGATGTTAGGATGTATACTATAAGCCTAGCTTTTGTATGAACATCTTTCTTGAGTATGAACATCTTTTTTCATATGAGATTCATTATGATCAAAATACTTATTGTTTATGATTGTTATATATATCATTATTATGTTCAAATTAATCTATATTGTAGATAACATGGTGTGTGGTGTCACACGTAAGATCATGTTATCGGTGCCTTATAGATTGTAAATAATAGCTCACAACCAAAATGGATTTGGACAAATCATTGGAACTGGTTGTAGTGTAATTTGTTATTAGTCTATCTTGACTATAAAGTTACACTAGTACATTTTGTATGTATTGAGCGGGACCATATGAGGTTGTTCAATTTGTACGACTATATAAAAGAACAAGACCTCTCGTTGTTATGGATGTACGTCTTCTTAATCCCTATATAATAATGGGCACGTGTACTCAATGTATGTTTCTTTGATTTACCAATGGGTGAGATTTATTAAATCAATAGGCTCGGTGAATTGGGAGATAGCATTGTTTATATGGTGTCTGTTGATTATAGAAGGAATCCGTGTCCTAATTATTTAGGATGATGATGTCCCCTTGAGGAGCTCATAAAGATTATTATGTAAACCTGCAGTGGATTTAATCCGACATAATAATAAAGATGAGTGGTACTACTCTTGGAATTAGATATAAATTAATTAAGTTGTCGTAATTTAATTAATTTATGGACATTCGATATCTTAAATACGGGAAATAAACGTACACATAATAAAGGAGCCCATATAATAATATGGGATTAGGATTTAATTCAATTATAACTCTTTAGTGGATGAGTTATAATTGATGGGCTTAAGTAAAGTGTTCGGATCAACCCGGGATATTTAGGCCCATCAGAGGCCCAACCCTAATTCCTCCTTAGGGTCCTGTTGTAGCCTATAAATAAACTCCTAACATCGAGTCTCCAGCGAGTGAAAAACGTGAGATCGTGAGGGAGGCGGATTCTGATTCCTTGGAGGATCGTCGACCACTCGACGTCCGAGGGAAAGGGATAGGAATACGGACGTAAGACCGTGAGGTTCGAGGCTCATCCTTCGATCGCAGTTCTGACCTTAGAACTGGTTTGTCTTCACCTATTACGGTGAATAAAGGTACAATTCTTTCCGCTGCGTTTGTGTGATTATGATCCCGAGTCTCGATAGTTTCGTAGAGTCGGCGATCGGTGGTTCCAACAGAGGAGGGCTTTGATTTTGATGTTGATGAGGATTGAATAATGTTAACTTAGTGACTAATTGATGGCTGTTATTTAAACTTTTCATGGTTTTGTGTGTGAAAATGAACTCGTGAAATCTATTTTCACTTCTTTGGTGTTAATTTTGTGTTTACTTTATGTTATAATATTTATTTAGTGATTATTGTTTGTATTATGTGATATTATGTGGTAGGTTATATTTATTGAGTCTTAAATTTATTTTTTTGCAAAAATTCCTCGAGCGCGCCTCGGGCACTACAAGACTCTTGGCGCCTCTCGCCTTTCAAAACTATGCGAACAATACCTCTATAAACAATCCTTCGAACCGAAAACAAGATGAATAGACGAACAATACAATGTCACCTATAAATAAAACACGGTTGTGCTATAAAAGCTGTCAGAAAACCGCCTTATGGTATGCGGGGAAAGACGTTCTTGTCCCGGGAAAGAAAGATGAAGACAAAGTGAAACTTTGAAAATGAAGTAAGAGTGTGTATATATATATATATATATATGACCCATCTAGACTTAATTGGATATGGGTATGGATTATTTCACGGATCCTAGATTCGTGAAATGTTTCATATAAGAATGTGTCAAATAGGACTCCCGGTTGGGCTTAATAGCCTGCATTCTCCGCTAACGCCGCTTGGAACGACATCTTTCAACGCCGCCGATCCGTCGATATTACGTTTATCCGGGCTTCCACGAAAGCGAGATTATTGTTCACACCTACACTGTTAAAAGGCCATTCCCCTCTTCTTATACGAAGGTGAATTCTACATTAACATTTTGTTTAAATTTTACCCTCGTTAATGATTCAAGGTCTGTTATTTTATATTTTGAATTCATTTTTGTGTATTTCGTTGTTCTCTTATCTCGCTGGTGAAACCCTAGATTTTCACCGCTTTTATTTCTTATCTTTTGGCCATCGCGACTATAGAGGGTGTGAAAAAATTAGATAATCGTCTACGAGGGTGGACCATCGCGACTACAAGTCATTCATCCGCACGTTTAGTCGCCGCCATCGCTCTCAATTTGAAGGTGCGTCAATTTCCTATTCTTGTTTTCAATTTCACTTTTTTCTCATATTCCTATTTTTTATTTCACACTCTCACAATTCCACGTGGGTTGACTGCACTATAGTTGTTCGGACTCAATTCTATTCTAAGTTGTTCTATATTCGTCGAATTTTAGGTTTGGACAATCGGAATTGGATGGGGCTTGGTTTATTGAACTTTATTTTGACATTGAGTTTGTCAAGTTCTTTTACATATTCAATTTTTTGGTTACTTTTTGTTTAAAATCAATTTTACCTGAGTTTTTATAAATCAAATTTAAATGGGTTGTAGTGGAAAATCGAGAAATTGATCAAGAAGTTGTAGTGACAATGGAACCAATTAAGATTGCAATTGTAGTATTGAGTTGTAGTGGTAATAGAAATCTATCTACATAATTTTTTATATTGATTATTGTATTGGGTGAATTATTATTATTAGTTTGCATTTAATTATGAGTATTGATGGTTACATTGTCGGCACTTTTTTATTCTTGTATTGTTTTGAATTTATGGTTTTTATGACTTGTAAACATGTTGTAATTTAGGTACTTTGTTGTTTTAATTTAGATTGTTTGTTGTATTATTTTGTCTAGTCGCATGCGTTGGCCCACGCATATGTCCACTGTGTGATGATTTCGTGCTTTTGAATTGTCATGTCATTTTAGCTTCTTTTTTATCCACTTTTATTATTTGGTCTAGTGCTCGGTCACGCCTTTGCTAATATTTTCATAATTCGTACAACAATATTTTCTTTTTAATTGGATATTGTCATGTCTTGTCAAGGTGAATCTTTGAAAGCCGCTAATATTCACACAATCACTATTACACATGTCATCCGAATTTTTACAAATATGTTACCTTTTTTAGCTTTCAACGGTGGGCATAGTTGTGGTAGAGTTGCAAATATATTACCTTTTTAGCTTTTAACGGTGGGCATAGTTGTGGGTAGAGTTGCAAATATGTTACCTTTTTCAACATTCAACATTAGGTAGAGTTGCAAATATGTTACCTTTTCAGCTTTCAATAGTGGGCATAGTTGTGGGCAGAGACGTGGTTTCATTGATTATATATATATGGGTAGATGTTCCATTAAAACAATCAAGCAAAAATTATTTTTGTGACAATGTCTTTAAATTGTATTCCATCCCAAAGTGAAATCTTCTACAACAGGAGCTTGACCAAACAAATGGATAGTATTTTTATCGAAGTTTAATTTGATCAAAATCGTCTAGGTCATTGGGCTGGTTGAATGAAGCTTAATTATCATGCCATTGCAACTGCTTTTGGCACACTAAATGAGGAATTCGGTAGGAACCTATCTTGGGAGGATGTTGTGGCAAGAATCTGCGAACACTTTTTGGGACAAAACTAACAACACCATTCATACTAATAAAGATACATGTCGTTTTATGATAAATATTAGTAAAATCTCACTTGAATGATTTTTATATCACGTGAAAAGTTTGCTAATATTTATTTGTTTTTAGCACAAATTTTAGGGCATATCGCTATGCCAAGGAGCCTAAATATGAGAGTGTTGTTTCACAAGGTTGAACTAATCCCATGATGTCTCTTCCAGATCGTTATCCTAGAGTTGATGTGTGACGAACCATGAATATCATCCCTGGTATTCTCTCGACACATCTTCTTTAGAGCTTAAGAAGGTAGTCAAGTCTAAAGCCATTTTCACACTTCCATCCAACAACAAGTTCTTTCGAGACATTGTATAAGTATAACTTCTTTCTTCTCGTTCCAAGACCTTCTACTTCCTCTAGGTAGTTTTCCTATCTTTGCTTCAAAGCGCTATCGGTAGATATGGAGAGTAGTGATGCAATGAGTCCTTAAGATGCAAGCCGATTATGACTATTGATGCATTATCTAGTTTTCAACTAAGAAATTCTACTAAACACAAGAATGAAATACTAAAAACAAATAAGCAATGAATTTAAGATAAGCACAAGAGACAAGCTAAATTAACTTCCAAGTAATGTAAGATGGGAATGGATGCTTAGGATAATCTCAACTAAGGAATCATTGATCACCACTATAATTGCCTCAAATTAAGTTCAATCAAGATAGAAAGCCATAAACATCATGTAACAATATCTCTATTAATCACATAATGCCATCCTAAACTTAGATTGAATGAAGTCCTTCGAATCGAATCATGAATTGGATTCGAACCAATATCTACGCTCGGGGCGACTTTCCCTTTAGTCGATCATGATGGGAAGATCCCGCCGCCCAGATCTCGGCATCCCTCCCACCTTTCGGTGGGATATTAGCCTTTACCTTTCCCTCCCAAAGTCCGTCGGGCCGACGACAACCCGCGGCAATCATACCGGGACTAACGAGATCTCTCCTAATTGTGAACATTCTCAATACAACGAATCTCTCAATTCTGAAGCATCTAACACATACAATCATACACGTCTATCCCCCGATTAATTCCTAATCATGTTAGCTCAACTCTCATTTGTTGCTAGGATGATCAAACACCAATAAAAATGAGACACACATGTATGAAACACAATAAGCATCAATCAATTAGGGAACTTAACTATCTCAATTAAACAACAATCATCAACAATTATAGCTATGACAATCAAATCATCCCTAATTTTAATTATCTCAAGCACAAAGGAATAAGCCATGGTGCAGCAAGCAAATCCCATGGGTAGGCAAACGAAAAGCATGATTAACAAAGCAAATAAGAAATTGAATAGAGAGATAGTAAGAACATCACCAAATTGCCAATAGAATAAGAATTGAATGCTTGAATCTTCAACATTGGTAACTTCTCTTCAATGGAAATACAATCTTCAAATCACTAATCTAATGGAGAATTTACTAATCTAAGCAACAATTTAATGAAATCTATATAAGAACTTGAATCTAAGCATCCAGAAGTAAAAATTGGCTTGAAATTATGAAAATCGCCCTAGAAACGAAAAGTAACTTCCTAAAATTGAATTTGCTCTGTTTTTTGCGTCAAGGGGATTAAATGATGGAATATGGAAAAAATAGCTCCCTCGAGTCGAGGGTGAGGGCTCGACTCGAGCCCTATACATAAAAATGCAACTTTGGTGAAACAAGCCAATGCCTCAACTCGAGCTTGGCATCGCTTTCACGTATTCTCCCTTCGTTGCACACGGCTCGACTCGAGCTCCCTCGGGCTCGACCTTTTGGTCGAGTCCAGGATTTTTCAGCTCTTGATCTTCGATTCGACCCCCATTTTCATCCCATATGTTCGTCTCATCGCCATATGAATCGATGAGAACGAGGGCCGAGAATTAAAGAATGCATACAACCGAGCTAGACGAACGAGATTGAAAAGAGAAGAGCAATCGGCCCAAGCGGAAGCGACCCAAAACCAGGAACTAACCTCAGAGAATGGGCAACCAAATTAATTCAAATAAGCACTATTCAAGATCGGGCACAAGCAATTATTTAGAAAATATTACTTGATTAATTAGTTTTGCGGCCCATATGTTAGTTGGCCCAATCTTTCTTTTGCCATTAATTCTCTGAACTATAAGTACTCTGTAATCTTACGGAGATGAGTTTACGAAGAATTAAGTCAAATTTCGCAAATTCTTTATTTGAAACCGTCAATCTTGCTAACTTTGAGTTAGGGATTGCCGAGTTCGTGAACCTAGTTCATAATTCGTATCAATTGGTGCTTTTATTGAGAGTTGCCACTAAATTACGAATTGGCAAACCATCAAGAATCAAATGGTAGGAACTCATAAGGAGAGGATTGAATTACTTGAGCGTCCATTCGATCAATCGACACTAGTTTCACCGAAATATGGGACTAGGTTGCCAAGATTGACCGAACAATGGGTCGATCGAACGATGGATGACCCAATCCGACCGGCGAACGCCACCCAAAGAAGACTCCAGTTCATCCATGGAGTCCGATGTGACTGAGATCAGGTCTGAGGGAGAAATTAATCCCACACGGCTAGGAGGAAGAAACGAGCGGCGGATGAGGGAAGATCGGAAAAGGAAAACCCAAAACCACAATACAAATGCTAGAATTAAAATCAAACAACACAATAAGAAATTAATCAAACACGTGATAGGCAAGAACAAATAGCTAAAATCAATTGGGGATAGGGGTGCTAGGGATAATCTCCATCAAGGAATCAATGATCAACAAGCTATGATTGAATCAAATTGCAAATCAACTAAAATTGAAAGCATAGAATCATCATGCAATTAAGTCTCCATTAATCACACAATGCCTAATGTGAGTATCCCTAGTGCAACTAATCTCTCAATTACGAAGCACCCAATTCATACAATCATACACAATTATAATCCGATTAATCCCTAATCACGTTAGCTCAACTCTATCTATTGCTAGGGTGATCAAACACTAATCTAAAGAGATAAAAATGCATGAAGCACAATTAGAATCACAATTAGGGCACTAACTATCTCAATTGATCAACAATCATAGCACAAGCAATCAATTCATCCTCAATTTCAATTATCTCAAGCACAAGTGAATTAGCCCATGGAGCAAATTGCCAAATCAATGGGTGAAAAATCTAATTGCAATATCACAATGCTAATCACAACAATTAAACCAAAGAAATGAGTAGAGAGGAAGAACATCACCAATTGAATCAAATGATCAATAATAGGAATGCTTGAATCTTCAAATGGAACTTCTTCTCCAATGGAATTACAACTTGAAATGAGAAAACTAATGGATCTAAGTCTAATCTAAGCAATAATTAATGGAAATCTACCTAAATCTACCAATCTAATCTACCTACAAGGAGAATTTGGCTTGGGGCCCGAGAAATCGCCCAAAACCGCTGGTAACTCGCTATGGAGAATATTATCCCTGTTTTCCACTCAAATGGCTTTAAAAGGCAAATTTTCAAAAATCGACACACTCGACTCGAGCTTGGAGCCCTCGACTCGAGCTTGGTGAAAGCGTGGGCACGTTTCTCTCAAAAGTCCCCACCTCGACCCGGGGTCCTCACCTTCAACCCGAGGTTCGGGCGTGGCTTCAACCTCGACCCGAGGTCCTCACCCTCAACCCGAGGCTTTTTCACTTAGCAAAAATTTCAAACTGTTCCATCCCTCGACCCGAGGCTCCCGCCCCTCGACCGGAGGTCGAGTCCAGGAATTTTCTCGACCCAACTTCCGCCTCGACCCTATTTTCGCCCGTCTCGTTCATCTCTTCGCCATATGAATGTCGGTACTCTCGGTTTGGTTAAATTCCACCGATTTACCCGAAACGGACGAAAATATCAAAAATCACACAAGTGATACTTTTTAAGCAAAGTAGTGATACTCTACACTTTTAAGCACAAAAACTAACAATTTGCACCACTTTTTGCACAAAAATACCCCTCAAATAATGCATCAATTCACTCCAATCATAATACCTCCAAACTTAAAGTGTTGCTCGTCCTCGAGCAACGAAACAAATAAGCACAAAAGAGTGAATTGATTGCAATTATGTCTCATGGCACCATAGAAGAAAATAGGACAATCAAACTCATCAATGATCTCAAGTATTAATGCAAACTTTCAACTAGCAATCAAGATGAATTATGCTCAAACAAATGCAACATCAAATACTCAAATCATTGCTCCTTCGATGGAGTGTTTCTCTCTTCTCTCAAGTGTATCAAGGTAAATATCACTCAATCATCAAATTCACAAACATGCATTCCATAAGCTTGCCAAAGGACTCAATCTCAATCAAGTTCTTTAGTGTTCAATCAAGAATCAAAGAGGTCTTTCATCAAGGTTGTAATGTAAGCTCTTTGGAATGGGTATGTGACTTTAGGTAAGAGTGACTCAAATTAGTAGAGAGCTTGAAAGTTAACTAAACAATACAATACACTTCTCTTCCAATTCTTTAACAATCCACACTTGAAGAAAAAGCCTGAGGAAAACTCTCCAAATTTCTTGAAGTCTTCAACAAACTTCATATCAACATTCCATTAGTGGATTCTCTTGAGCAAATACCACATTATATGAAATTTTTAAGGAGCTCATGTCAAAATAGAGGAAGTTCGTTGACAATAGGATGATCAACTTGACCGAGGAGTGCAATGTCATTCTCAAACGAAGTTTTCCCAAAGCTCAAGGAACCCGGAAGCTTTACTATTCCTTGTGAGATTGTGTCATCGGCACCCCCACTTATCACGGGGAATTCTTCCCCTTTTTTCTCTCTTAGCTCTTTGGCTAGCTTTCTTTTGAAATTTTCTTTGAACTTTCACCTTCTTTCGCTTTCTTTTTTCCACCTTTCCTTACTTCATTCCCTTGTCTTTCTCATCTTCATTCGACAACACTATTTTCTCTTCTTCCTCAACTTCTCTTTCACCTTCTTCTTTGTCTTCTCTCTCACCAACACTTGGCATTTTTGGACTCTCGTATTGGGTGTCACTCCTCAACTTAATAGCATTGCACTGCTCCCTAAGGTTGACTTCAATATTCAAGGTAAATTTTTTTGTTTTGTATATGCTCCACCGTGGTAGTTAATTTCCCTATCGTTGTCGCCAATTGCCCCATTTGAAACTCAAGAGACTTGAGGTGGCTTCCGTGTTGAGCAATTTGACTTCCAAATAGGCTCTCCATTTTGTCAAGTCTCGCTTCAATCGTTGCATTTTTTCTTCGATTCTCTTCAACAAGAGGACTAACAATTCTTCTATGGATGGTTTTCCTTCTCCATTTGATGGTTTGGCACCGGATCAAAACCCGAGGGAATTGGACTGCCCCTTTTGGATTTGAATATGAGAAATTATTGTACCTTCGGAAGTTGGGATTATAAGAGTCACTACCTTGAGCACCTTGTTGAAAGGATGAAGATGGACCTCCTTGTTGAGGTTAAGTTTGAAAAGGTGGTCGATATTGACCTTGCCCTTGCTTTTCCCCTTGTTGATAACCTCCTTGTTGTTGAGGGCTTCCCATATAACTCACTTCCTCAAATGACCCTTGCATTGTCCCTTCTTGCACAATAAGTGGAAGAGACTCGTTGTTGATTGGATGAAAGGGAGCTCACCTTCTCGATTAATGTCATTATGATAGATTTCATCAAATCACCTTGCTCAACTTGGATTACTCTTTGATAAGCATTTTGGCTCGTGTTCCATTGAGATGCATTGTTTGCCACTCCATCCAATATCTCGATAGCTTCTTGAGATGTGAGGAATAAGAAATCCCCTTTAGCACAAGCATTTAGATAAAGTTGGGCTGCCTCGTCTACTCCACAATAGAGGAAATAAATAGTTTGTCCTTTTGGAAATCCGTGTTGAGGACACAGTATCAACAAATTGTTGAATCATTCTAATGTATCTTTAATGCACTCTTTAGGCTTATGCTTGAACCCCGCAATGTCATTCCTTGCTTTGACCGTTCTTGATGGAGGATAGTATTTGAGCAAGAACTTTTGGCTCACATCTTCCTATGTATTGACGCTCCTCGGTAGGATGGTCTTGTTTAACCACCGCGTAGCGTTCCCGTGAGAGTGAAAGAAAACAACCTCAACTTCTTCGCATCCTCCAATACACCATTATACTTCATTGTGTCCGTCAATTCAAGAATCGATCCAAGTATTTATGAGGATCATCGATTTCATCTCATCCTTCGAATTAATTTTCCAACAAGAGTTTGAGCATAGATGGTGCAATCTCAAGTTGTTGGCTTGGATATTGGGTCTTGCAATTTTGTCATAGTACTTACGGAGTTGAGGCTCAAAATAGGCACGGATTGATCTTCTTTCTCTAGGAGGTAGAGTATTTTGTGGTGGTGGTGGATTGTAAAGAGCAACATTTTGTTGGTCTTGGTATGGTGGAGGATATGGTGGTGGATAAGGGTATGGATTTTGTCCTTGCGGTGGAGGTGGTGGATATAAATAAGGATAGGGGTGATTTTTGCATGATTTTGGTGTGCATTTGATGCTTAATTTTCATACTTTTTCATATTTTAATTCGAGTTGAGCTAATTGCACTTAATCATTGAGATTGTGTAGTGAGTTGTGATTTGTAGGTAAAAGGGTTGTTTTTAGGACAAATTGAGGGCCTGTATATTATCCAAGCCAAGAAAGAAATTGCATGGCTAGAAAGAGGACTGAGAGACGAGCACAACACAAAAAAATCGACTCAATCGGACATCGTACGTGAAAGTTATGATCCAACGAAGTTGAAGAATGAATCCCACTCGGGCACCTCCATTTCCACTCGGCCGAGTGAGACTCGATTGACCAAGTGGAGCAGCAGCAGTAGGAAAATCACTCGGGCATCCATATTTTCACTCGACCAAGCCACAAGCCACTCGGCCGAGTGGACCTGCAACAGTTTGATTGTCACTCGGGCAACACATGGTGACTCGGTCGAGTCACATCCCTCATATGACCGAGTCACTTACGGTTTTGACGGGATTTTTGGGTTTTTAAGCTTAAATTGGACACTCTCTAAGGGCTTAATTGCAAAATTAAATGCCTAACCTAATTTTCCACTATAAATACTACCCCAATTCAAATTTCAAAGGGAACACACTCACTCTTGAAGATCAACACACACTTGAAGGTATTTTGTTGCTTTCTCCTCAAGTTCCATCACTTTGAAGAAGAAAAACATGATTTGAGCTTGAATCGTAAAGCTACTCATCCCCAAGAGACTAAGGGGCCGCTTGGTTGGAGATATTAGAAATGGGTAATGGGAATGACTAGTGATTTATTCCCATTGATAAATTTTGGAAAGAAAGTTATGCACGAAAAAATTTGAGCGAGAAAAAAGTTGAGCGGAGAAAATGAATGATTGTTAAACGATTGATTATAAGAGGGATATTATTTAATTAAAATAAATTAGTGATTATTTTATTTTTAAATCAATTCCGAATTGTAAATATTACCAAACATCATCAATAAGAATGATTAATGAGTCATTCTCATTACCTACTTCTAATACCCCCAACCATGCGGACCCTAAGCTTCTTTTTTCCCTTCTTTTTATTTCAGTTTTAGTCCCTTATCTTTTGTAATAGCATTATGAGGATTGTTGTTGGCTAGAACCCTTTGTACTAGGGATTGTGGATCTTAATTTTATTGAAATCTATGGTTTAAATCTTCTTTTATTTGGTGTTTGTTGTTGATTATTGTTGGTCCCGGAGAGTTGAGTTGATTAAAACCTTGAGTAAGCTTTCTAGAACAAAATCTAGAAAGGGGGTTTGAATAGATTTTGTAGATTTTTCAAATCTTTCAAAACCAATTCAAAGTATCGATTAAGCACAATGGATTAAGATTAAATTCTCAACTTCTTATAAGATCAAAAGCAAGGTTGAAATACCGATTTTAGTTAAGATTCCGAATTTAACTCTTGATGAAACACAAATTGTAAACCAAACAGAAAATAAAGAAAGCAAGAAATAACACTGGATTTATAGTGGTTCGGATTTTAAAATCCTACATCCACTCTCCTTCTTCAATTTGAAGAAGGGACTCTACTTACCTTACTTTCTCACTTCCAAACTTACAACTTATAACTTGTATAATTCTTCAAATCTTCAATCTCCTAGACTCTTCTTCTAGAAACCTAACTATTACGGTGTATATTGGATTTTGAAGATTACAGTAAAAGTGTTCTTAAAACACTTAGAACTCTTTTAAATCTCTCTAGAAACTCTTGTGAAAAGATTGTGAAATACGAGTAGTGACTTGTGTAAATCTAATATGCATAAGTGTTATATATATTTGAAGAATGAAAAACCTAGACCTATATATAAGTCTGAAAAGTCGGTTAGTTTGTTAGTTAGTTCTAACAAACTTGAAACCGCTTAACAAACTTAATCTTGAAAACCGCTTAAAACCTCGACCGATTCTTCCTATTCGTCTCAAATGACTTGGTGAAGATTGGCCTTTCTTATTCTACTCAGCTTATCTTGACCTCGTCGAGCTCTTCATATTTGTCTCCTGCAGATGACTAGACTTGAGCTTGTCTCCGCATGACTTGTCATTCCTCGTCTCCAGATGACTTGAACTAATCTTGACCTAGTCTCGATCACCTTCGTACTAGAACTTAGTCTTCGCTCTACATCATAGTCTGCTCATCTGGAACAGTCTTTTAACTCATCAAAACAATCTTGGTCTAACAATTATGATTCACGTGTTTGAATATTCATGTTTAAGAGCTTATTTTTATTGGCCATGATTATTTGTTCTACTTATTGTTGATTGAGTTTTGATAGAGAAATTGTAATCCATCAATTTACCTCAAACACATGACCTATTAATTATCACTTGAGAAAGAAGATTAATTAGTGAGAAGGTTTTAGGGATCCATGGTGCTTATTGGGTTGATCACATTAATATGGTAGAGATACTTGTTAATGTTGCTCTTCGCTTGAATTGATTGGTTAAAAATTTTCTTTCAATTCTTGTTTAGTGATCCACCTTGCATAATCATCACAACACCTTTTAAATCAAGTTTGCCACCATAGATGGATGTTTAAGTGAACCATTTCCCTAGAATACCTTCTTAATTGTTGATTTCACTCTTATTCTTTCGATTGCTTGTTTTAATCTAGTGTTTAATTGTTGTGTCTATTGTTTTTAAATTTCTCATTGGTGACACTTGGTAGACTTTAGTTAATTGTAGTCTTAATTTGACAACGTCTTTTTATTGATTCTCTAGACGAGAATTAAATCTCTTCGCATTACTCTTACACTAATCTCCCTCCTTGTGGATCGATGTCCTTACTTATCACACTATGATTTGAAACCCATATGCTTGCGGTAATTAAATTTGTGTGTTGGTAAAAAGTGGAACAAGTTAATGGCACTATTGCCGAGGAGGAGCGTTTATTAGTTCTAGGAGTGATAAGTGGTTAGACTTTGCACTAGATTTTTACTTGCTTTCTTTTAGTTGTGGAAAATTACAAAAATATTGAGTTATTACTTTTGTTGGTTTATTTTGCTACTCTTCTAATTGTTGGTATTTGTTTTAGGTTGGTGCATGAACACTAGAGCAAGAGAAAATAGACAAGATCTCCATCCTTTGGAGTTGGAAATTGAGGCTATTTGTAGACACCAAAACACGGAAAGAAGAAGAATAAGAAGAGTAGTAGAAGGAATGAACGGAGACAATCCGGTATTAGATGATGGAGGAGGAGTCCATTTTGATCCTCAAGATGGAAATAATGTTGATCCCGATGTTGTGGCACCCCAAGAGAATATTCCAAATGATGAAAGGGCACAACAAAGGATATTGAGAGATCACTATCGTTCAATATCAAGACCTTATGGAGGAGCTGGAATGGAGCCCGAGGATTCTCATAACTTTGAGCTCAAACCGGCACTTATCTTGATGATTTAAAACAATCAATTCAGAGGCTTTGCAAGAAAGGACCCCATTTTACATCTATCTCAATTCCTTGAGATAAGTGGGATAGTGAAGATAAATCGGGTGCCTCAAGATTACATGCGAGAGGCAATTGCTCTCATTCTCTCTTAGGGATCGAGCAAAGCAATGGTATATCTCTCTTGATATGAATACCATCACAACATGGAATGATTTGGTGGATGCATTTTTATGAAGCATTTTCCCCAAGCAAAACTATTCAAATTAGAAGGAAAATATCTTCATTCCTGCAAGGGGAAGATGAATCGTTGACCGAAGCATGAGACCATTTCAAAGACTTAATGCTGGAGTTGTCCACAACATAGTTTCTCTAGAGATCAAAAGATTTGCTACTTCTACAATGGGATGAACCATCGCACGAGAGGCATGGTGGATGCCTCGGCCGGAGGATCTTTGTTGGGAAGAACAAACGAAGAAGGGTATGAATTGCTTGAAGAAATGGTTAAGAATGACAATCAATGGCCATCGAAAAAGAGACAACATAGAAGAGTCACCTCGACTCAAGAACTCTTAGCCAAGCTAGCATCCAAGGTTGACAATCTAACCTCCATGGTGACCAAGCAAACCCTCAAAGAACCTTTAGCGGAAGTTCAACATGAAGAGGCTCATTACATGGGTTATCCAAGAGACCGTAATTATGGAGAAAGACAATACCGAGGGAATCCTCCTCATCACTACCTAAACCATTATCATTTGGGGTTAAAAATCATGAGAATTTTTCTTATGCCAAATACTTCATATAAATGGTAGAATTCACCTTAAAGGAGTGTAATATACTTTGTTTGCTTCAGTTCTAGCTTCTATTAAACTTGGAAAAGGAAAAAACTATTAAGGAATGAAGAACACCTTGAAGCGTGTGTTAGTGTGTGTAGTTAATGCTTAAAATACCCTAAAGCTAATGTTTCTAAGTGTGGATCCTCTAATAAGGCTGAGATTGGAGTGTATATATAGTGGGTAGTAAGTGAGTAATTTTAATTTGTCATTAGGTCCCTCAAAAGTGCTCAATTTGCGTCCAATAAGCTAAAAATCACGCACAAAATGACCAACTCGGCATGAGTGACTCGGGTAGTGCATAAGGTGACTTGAGCGAGTCGTAGGAGCCTAGCCGAGCCACTCACCTCCTATTCCTGGGTGACTCGGGTAATTTGATTGGTGACACGGCCAAGTAAGGTTGTTGCCGAGTCGGTTGGCTTTAATTTTCGGGTGACTCGGCCAAGATAAAAGTGACTCGGCCGAGTCATGTATCTTGGGCCGAGTCGGCCCATTTCTCGTTCCTAGGCGACTCGTGGGTGTGTGCCTAACTCGGTTGAGTCGTATTGGCTTTGGCCAAGTCGGTTCCTCGTGCTACGCCGCTTACACGTCGATCGTTGATTGCGGTAATCGGGTAAGCGATATTAAGACAACCAAGTTATCGAACCCAAGGGAAAAGTATGGCCGTGAGTCCCTAGAAATGCAAGTTCTCTATGACTATTGTTGCAATCACGGTTTTGGTTCCAAGAACACAATACCAATGCGAGAAATAAAATCAAACAACTAAACAAGCAATTAATCAAACACTTGGTATGCTAGAACAAGTAGCAAAAATCAATTGGGGATTGGGGTGCTAGGGATAATATCCATCAAGGAATCAATGATCAACAAGCTATGATTGAATCAAATTGTTAATCAACTAAGATAGAAAGCATAGAACCATCATGCACTTAAGTCTACATTAACCACACAATGCCTAATGTGAGTATCGTTAGTGCAACTAATCTCTCAATTAAGAAGCACCCAATTCATACAATCATACACAATTATAACCCAATTAATCTCTAATCACGTTAGCTCAACTCTCACCTATTGCTAGGGTGATCAAACATTAATCTAAAGAGATAAAAATGCATGAAGCACAATTAGAATCACAATTAGGGTACAAACTATCTCAATTGATCATCAATCATCAACAATCATAGCATAAGGCAATCAAATCATCCTCAATTTTAATTATCCCAAGCACAAGAGTATTAGTCCATGGTGCTAAGTGCAAAATCCATGGGTACAAAATCTATATGCACAATCACAAATCTAATTACAACAATTAAGGAATTGAAATGAGGAAAGAGGAAGAACATCACCAATTGAACCAAAATGAACAATATATTGAATGCTTGTATCTTCAAATGTAAACTCCTCTTCAATTGAATTACAACTTGGAATGAGAAAACTAATGGATCAAACTACAATCTAAGGTACAATTAATGGAAATCTATCTAAATCTAAGAATCTAATCACTCTACAATGAGAATTAAGCTATGGAACTGGAAAATCACCCTAAAAACTGCTAATAACTATTATGGGGAAGGTTATGCTCTGTTTCTGCTCAAATGGCTTTAAAAGCCAAAATTTCGAAAATCGGCACCCTCGACTCGAGGTTGGGGCCCTCGAGCCGAGGCTCTTGAAATCGTGAATGCGATTCTTTCAAAATACTCCAGCCTCGACTCGAGCTTGCCGCTTTACCTAACCCTCGACTCGAGGCTCCAGCCCTTGAGTCGAGCTTCCTTTAATTTTTTAAATTTCCTTGTCTTGGCTGCACCCTCGGGTCGAGGCTCCTGGACCTCGACTAGAGGTTGAGTCCAGGAATTTTCTCGACCTGACTTCGCCTCCGACCCCCATTTTCGCCCGTCTCATTCGTCTCTTTGCCGTATGAATGTCGGTACTCTCGATTTGGTCAAATTCCACCGATTTACCTAAAAGCGGGACAAAAACACCAAAATCACTCAAGTAATACTTTTCAAGCAAAGTAGTGATACTCTACACATTTAAGCTCAAAAACTAACACTTTGTACCACTTTTTACACTAAAATACCCCCTAAAATCATGCATCAATTCACTCCAATCAATCGCTCATAACTTCGCATACGAACTCCGATTTGCTCGATTCTTTTTACTACATGACCCTCGTCTGGCACTCTATCAAATGCTTCAAGACTTTTCTTTAATATGATTGATTTGATCACCTGAATCTCTTCTCAAAGTTGATCGTTGCCTGCATAATTAAACTTTGTCAAAGTTAGCCAATTTGAGAACATATTCGAACACAAATCACCATCAAATCAATACAATTATGTACCATAAGCCTATACAAATTCACCCTAATCAATGTTGCTAATATAGTCCACTGAAAGTTAAATTTTTATCATGTTGCTAATCTTGGATGATAGGCATATAAGAGGTATTGTTTGTTATGTTGCTTGTTTTTAGGACATCACCCTTAGGCACATAACTTGAGACTGATTTTAAAGCCCTTTAGATTACTCTGGATTCCTCAAAATGACATTATTCGAATAGTCTCTTCTCAATGATTTAACTAATGTTTGCTACCTATTGAATTTGTATTAGAATCATTCCAGTGATTCTTCAAGAACAATTGAATTATAAGTTTTTGCTACATTTTGTCACTTGCCCTTAAGTGCACACATATATTGTTTGTTAGTCATGGAATCATATGTGTTTCATAATTTTTTCAATGAATTGCCAACAATATTTGTATAATAATATGGGTATGATTTTATTACAGAAAAAACATAAAAATGAGGAAGACAAGGAGCTCTAGAAGAAAAAGAGAGAAACAACCGGAAAAAAGTAGAGTAACTAATTAAGAGGAGTCGATCAAAGAAAATTGCAAAAAGAGGAAACAAAAAGAGGAATAAGGGTAAAAAAAGACAAAAAAGAGTTTCAATCAAGAGGAGTTGATCAAACATGTTCATGATCTAGAGGAAAAAAATTGATATAAAGGGGAAAAGTAAAGTTGAGTTCGCAACTTCTTTTGATAACAAGGTTAGTAACGATTGTTTACTTACATGATTAATTTCCTTATTTTAATTTGTATGTGGTATTTCTACAAGTATTGTCCACCTTTTGGCAACCTATTTAGCATTTGTCAACTCTTCCAGTCTTTCGTCAACCCCTCGCCAACCTTTCGTCAACCCTTTCAGTCTTGTGTCAATCATTTATCATTCCTTTCACAACCATTTTCCAACCTTCCAACTCCTTGTCAATCTTTCGTCAATCCTTCGCCAACTCTTACATTTTTTAAACCGTACTTATTTATTAAATGTTGTTAACTATTTTGCATTTGATTAAACAGGTGTCACTAGCTTTGATTCCTGAAGAGCTTCAATTCAAGGTTAAAGTAACCTCAAGAGGATACCTAGACATCTTGGCCGAGATTCGTAGAAGTTTGTCGAGATGAAGAAATACAAATGTTCAAAGAGTCGTGCTTTGGACATTTTTTCAATTCCAATTTTGGTCGAATGATATTTCAAGGTTAGTTGCAATTATTTTTATGTTCAATCAAGACCGAACAAATTCCATTAAAGAGGTCATTTTTCATGTATACGACCAAGAAGTAATTTTTGGATCAAAGGAGTTTGTCTTGATAATCGGTTTGAAGTTTGGTGTTACACCTACGTGTCCTACAATTTCAAAAAATTTAATAGGGTGTTTGAGACAAGCGATCCCTTATTGTTAAAGATATTGCCAAGGCTTTTAGCAAAACAACAAAGGAATCGGGTTATAGATGAAAATTGGTCTTACTTTGGATTGTATACGGGTTGCTTCTAGTATGGGACCAAACTATAAATAAAATTGATTTCCAATATATCCACCGATGGAAAAATTTGATGAATTCAATGAGCATCCTTGGGGTCATGTGGCCTTTGAGTTTCTGGTCACCGACATTCATGGTAAGATGATTGGCGAGCCAAAACATTTGTTGAAAGAGCAAAAAAATTTTGAGCACACATTCGAGCATATAGACTGCTATGGATTCATTTTTGCGCTTCAATTTTGGGCTTGTGAAGCCATATCACACATTAGAAAAATGTGTGGTGTTGAGATAGCCTAAGATGAAGATCTTCCAATCCCACAAATGGTATGATGGAGAACACTCTCTATTGCCTATTCAACGACTTTAAGAAGGGTGGTCGATTAGTTGAACATGTAAGTTCTTTAAAGGAATTGAAAAACATTAGTTTTTATTTTCCAATTAAATATTTTTATTCTAATAATGTATTTTTTTAGATTATTGTGCATGGTAGACTCGACACCTTTGACAAATGAAGTTTTTTTCCCATCTTACACACGTGTTGTTGAATGAGAATAGCTATTTCTAAAATTTCAAATGTCAAGGACGAAGGAAGCAAGAATTGAAGCTTGTGATGTTTCTTCTTCCGAGTGCCAAGACAAAAGATGCTCCAAGTTGCAGCACAAAGGATATTGAGTTTTCGTCTTCAATAGAGTATTATATAAAAAAGGAATTCGATAGAATGAAGACGAAAATAAATACATCTTTTGAAAAATTTGAGAAACGACAAGATACAATGGAAATAATACTCGGATGTATATTAACTCAATTGGGATGTGTTGTATGACGATTTATTCGCCCCAAGGCCCAATAGCCACTGGACCGGCCCAATCTAGCTCGGCACCACCGAAGACCGGCTCGACGGGGAACGGCGAGCGAGCCCGACCGAGCGAGCAGACCCTCCGGGATCGGGCGCGCCGAGGGACTGCCCGCCCCGCCAAGGCGAGCATAGCCACTTGGCGAGCAGACGAGAATCAAGCAAGGCGAAGCCCTAAAGCATGGCACAAGATGGCGAGCTCGGCGAGGGCTCATGCCGACCCATCTCGGTGGATCGAGACTTGCCGACAAAGCCACCCCTAGAATAGTAACAAGTGCGAGTGTAACAGTACTAATTTAATGTCAACCTTACCTAGTATAGACTGAAATTCCCTCTGCCAACAGAAGATACCTGCCGGTGGACAACTGGCGGGGCCAGCGAGTGGCTAGCCGTGCCTGTGTGCGGGCGGGTACACCCAAATTAAATGGGGATGTTAAGAATTAATTGCTACTGTACCTTTTGTCTGCCCAAAGGCAACACAAACCATGTATAAATAAGACCTATAAGACATAATAAACGGATCTCAAGCATCCACACTTAAGCCTGGAACTAACACTCTCAGCAATCCTTTTGTTCTTTACAAGCTTTCGGCATTCATACTGCATTTATTTCCTATCATTGCTAGTGATTGTTCTAGGGTATTTATTATCATAAATATCTAAATCATTATTGTTTTAACCGATTAAACAGCCACATTAGTTACTCATAAATATTTCGGTTAACAACAATTGGCGCTAGAAGAAGAAGGGTTTGTTTTGATTCTCCTACTTTCACTATTTTATCGAGTTTTCTAGGAAAAACTCGAAGAACACTCACCGTTCTTCAAGCCAAAATCTTTGAAGAACACTCATTTGTTCTTCATTCTCGTAACCCTTCCCCACTAAAAGAAAATCCCTGATTCTTTTGGAGATGACGAAAGCTGGAACACCACTCTCATGGGGGATAACCCCACAGTGCCGCTTGCATGGAGCCCATGCATGTTCATGAAGATGAACAACTCCTGTGGGGAGGTCACCCCACCTGTGGCCGCGGGGAATTCACCCCCATTCCCCTTCGGGAATATCAAACTCTTGAACAAATCCAGACGGCCATCAAGCTTCTTCAAGCTTAAGGCCGCGAGCTTGCCACGGCCAACCCTGGCCCTCCCTCTGCCCCCAAAAGAATAAGGGGAAGAAGAAGAAGAAGAAGAAGAAGAAGAAGGCCCGGCGAGCTCGGGATGGCCCTGGATCCCCAGAGGGGCGAGCAGCCCTGTGGGTCTAGGATCGTCTTTGAGCGACATAGGTCATCTCGCCAACCTGGATTTCGGATTGGGGTCCAAAACGGAGTCCGGGGATCGGAAGCACCGCGGCTAGGTGGGCGATCGAGATCGTCGGCCCATCGGGCAGGGCACCTACGCCCAACGCGCCTCTCGAGCGCGAGGCCGAGAAGGGTCTCGGCCAAGGATAAGCTAGGCCCGGCTCAGCCTGAGCGCCCTAACCACCCAAATTCTCGCCGTGAACCTGAACTCGACTCTTGCAATCTTTGAAGAAGATCGACGAGATAGAATCCCGCTTCGGGGCCCGCGATGGGCAGCTGAAACGGCGTGGAGAGCGAGCCACTCTCTATGGAGGTTGAACATGAGCCGTTCAACCCAAAATCCTCCTCCCCCTCAAATGCCTGTGTATGAGGGGAAGACTATCCCAAAGACCCACCTTAGTAAATACAATATATACACGGTTGGGAGGGGGCCTCCGACACTACAAAGTGCCGTCGGTTCCCACCGACCTTGGGCGAGCCTACCCGCTCGATCCACACGTTTGGCGAGCTGGGCGAGAAATTCACTATTTACTTCGCCTCCAAGATTCCCAGAGCCGAAAATCGGCAAAGACTGATGGGAATCAAGCGGGGAAGAATGAGATCGGCGAAGCCTACCTCGATCGCCTGGATGAGGTTCTCCTCACTCGGGAACCGGTTGGAGATAAGCTCCAACTTTATGCCGCCCTCGGCCTAAGACCAAGTCCCACATATTCCGACACATGACCAAGAACTACCCCACCTCCTATGCCGAGTTCCACCGACGAGCGGGCGAGCTCATTACTCGCCAGAAAATGCTCGCCCAAAGGCTGGGCGAGGTGAAGGAGGAAGGGAGGAGAAAGCGGACAAGGCGGCTTCCAAAGTACCCTCATCCGCCGGCGCGCCCCAACCGTAAGAGAGGCCAATAAAGGCGCCGGGGGACCTTCAAGAGCTTCGAGGACCCCCACCCCGCACAAATCTGTCAAGGTTGTGGAGAAGCTCGGATACTCCCGGCCTATGTCTTCAATGCAATCTTGCACACCGGGCTGATCCCCAAGCCCAAACCCATCGGGGTAGACCCCTCCAAGCCGAACACCGGCAAATTACATGCCTACCATGACTCTCCCGAGCACAACACCAACTAGTGTCGGGACTGCTCAAGCAGCTCTGGAGGCTGTTTGAAGATGGACTTCTCGACAAATTCGTCAAAAGGCCTCCCGCCGCCGGACACCGAGGAGCGAGCTCCTAGGCGACAGAGGGTAGTCTCCCCTGAAAGGGTCGCAAGCTGTCGAGGTTGCGGGTGACATGGAGTCATTCGACGACAAGCTCCTGCTGCCCGCCCTAGCGGACGAATCAACATGATCCAAGCTAGGGGGTAGCCTCGGCGGACTGATTGAGGTGTTCAGCCGGTCGAACAGAAATGGAAGGCCGATTTGAGGGCCATTGACCATATCCACTGGTTAGCGCGCTGCCGAGCCCACCATCTCCAAGACCGCGGTAATATCTTTCTCCAATGCTAACCGCAAGGGGGTCCCTCTGCCCCAAGAATGATGCTCTAGTCATCTCGGCCAACATCACGGGAATCACGTGGACCGGGTTACAGTCGACGATGGCGGCTCTGCAACATCCTCTTCAAGTCCACCTTAGACCGGATGGGCAACCTCGCCAAATACATCAAGCCTTCGACCTCCCGGCTCTGCGGCCGGCGACACCGTGCCTCCTCTTTCTTTTATTATGTAAAGTTTCCCACTATTGAAAGGGAAGTTGGCACGATAAAAGGTGATCGAGAAAATGTCAAAGAAGTGCATGAACTACTCGTGCCCTGCATTTAATTTTCGCACTTAGTTTTTACTCTTCTTTTATTTTTACTCTTGCCGAACAACAAAACACCGAGCTCCCTCAAGAACACATCCCTCCAAGCGAGCTCGGCATCACCTGTAATGAAGCAACTCCAATGGATTGCGCACCATCGGCTCTCCCTCTAGCCGAGCGAGGTCCGGGACGAGCTCGCCCACCCGGCCCCGACTCCAATGGAGCTCGGCCAGAGGGCAAGCAAGACCTGGAACCTCGCCTCGACTTCGAGCCAATACCTTTAGACATTGATCCAAGGGGAAACCCCAAGATCCCAATGGCCAGCGGCTGAAACGAACCGCACTACCAAAGAGCTAGAACGTATTCGGGTGGATCTTGCTCGCCCAGCCGGGAAGTCTCCATCGGCTCCAAGATTCCCACCGAAATGTGGGGGATATTATAAACTTCCTCAAAAGCAACGTGGACGTCTTCGCCTGGTCGCATCAAGACATGGTCGGCATAGACCCAAAACATACCTGCCACTACCTCAAGATCGACCCAACTCGTAAGCTTTGTCTCCCGGAAAAGGCAAAGTTCGGCCCATAGAAGTACGCTACTGCGGCCGAGGAGGTGAAGAAACTTCTCGATAACAAATTGATCGAGCAAGCAGTGGATGAGCCCCGGTGAGTAGCAAATGCCGTGCTCATCAAGAAGACCAACGGATCACGGAGGCTATGTATAGACTTCACGGATTTACGACGTGCCCAAAAGATCATTTCCCGATGCCTCACATCGATCATTTGGTGGACAGCACCGCCGACCATGAGCTATCACCAAATCCCGATAGCCGTGGAGGATATCAAGCATACCTCCTTCCTCACGGAAAAGAATGTTTACTCCTTGCTTAGGATGTCCTTCGAGTTAAAAATACAGGAGCGACCTATCAAAGACTAGTAAACAAGATGTTCACCGAGCAAATTGGGAAAACAATGGAAGTCTACATAGACGACATTGTTGTCAAGAGTATGATAAAGGAGGATCACTTGAGAGACCTAGGCGAGACCTTCGCGATCCTCCAGAATACAATATGAAGCTCAACCCTAAAAATGCAGCTTTGGGGTCGGCTCCGCAAATTCCTCGGCCACATTGTGAGCCAAAGGGAAATCGAGGCCAACACCGCCAGATCAAGGCCATCCTTGACATGGAGGAGCCCCGCAATGTCAAGCAAGTCCAGAGGCTCACCGGGTGTCCGGTGGCCTTAAATGATTTATTTCCCGCCTAGGCGACAAAAGTAAGTCTTTCTTTGCTACCATTAAGAAATAAAAATTCTCTTGGAACAAGGAAAGCCGAGATGCCTTTCTTAAGCTAAAGGAGTATCTCGCCAATCCCAATATTCTCGCCAAGCCGATCCCGGGCGAGAAGCTATTCCTATATTTGGCAGCCTCGGAATCCGCTTTGAGCACCGTGCTCGTCGGGCGAGACGGCGCAAGACCACTTGCCGCCTACTTCGTCACCTGTTCTCCATGATGCCGAGCTCGGGTATAGTCCTTTGGAGAAGCTAGCATATGCTCTTATTATGAGTGTTAGAAAACCGAGAGCCTACTTCTTCGATCATCAAGTCGAGGTCCTCACGACCCTTCCACTCCGACAAGTCCTCGCACAGCCGGACACCGAGAGGTCGTCTTCTAAAATGGTCACTCGAGATCGCTCAATATGGCATAACATATACGCCAAGGACGGCGATCAAAGGCCTTGCGCTCACCGACTTCATTGCCGAGCTCACCTTCCCAAATAATTCCTCGACCACTAACCTTCCCGCCATGGAAATCGTATGTTGATGGCTCCTCAACACAGCCATGCGCCGGAGCTAGAATTGTCCTAGTCGGACCGAGGGGCAAAGTGCTTCACGAACGTCGTCGATTCGAGTTCTCGACCACCAACAATAAGGCCGAGTACGAGGCTGCAGTCGGCGGTCTCGAGCTCACCGTGGTTGGCGTCCGACGACTCCACATATTCATGGATTTCCTCTTGGTAGTTAACCAGGTCAAGGGAGAGTATGAAGCCCGCGGGGAGCAAATAATCAAGTATCGGGAGCTTGTCGCCTCTTTGTGCAAAAGGCCTCAACAAGTTTACATCGAGCAAATCCCAAGGGAACACAATTCCCAGACGGATGCCCTTTCCAAGCTCGCCACCTCGGAGGAGGCGGTGAACATGTCCAACATCATCCTCACAAAGCTCGCCAGCTCGGCCATCACCGCCGAGCGGTGGCCACTGTCCGAGCCGAGGAGGCAAGCTGGATGATGCCCGTTATCCTCTATCTCAAAATGGGCGCACTCCCTAAGGACCACATCCAAGCCGTGTAGCTCGAATTGCGAGTAGCAAGGTACACTCTAATCGAGAATACGCTTTATAAATGAAGTTTTTTTCTACCCCTACTCAAATGCATCACACCCGAGGACGGGTAGAAAGTCCTAGTCGAGATCCACAACGGAGTCTCGTGGAAATCACGCCAGGTGCCCACCCTCCGGTGAGATGCTATCGCCTACACCAAGTCATGCCACAAATGCCAAATCATGGCACCCAACATCAAGCTCTCCCGCAGCACTTGAAGTTAATCTTCAGCCCCACGGCCGTTCGCCCGGTGTGGGATTGACTTGATCGGACCCCTACCGGTGGCGCCGGAGAGTTGCAAGTTTACGGTGGTTATCGTTGACTATTTCACTAAATGGGCGGAGGCCAAGCCTTTGAACAAGATCGACCAATGAGATAATCATCGATTCATCCGGAAGAACATCATTTGCAGATTTGGTCTACCCCAAACAATCGTCTCGGATAACGGGAAAGCTTGATTCGGCCAGACTCGAAATCACTGGAGTTACGTGAAAGATGGAAGATTAAGAGGTCTGTTCTCCACCCCGTACCATCCTCAAACTAATGGTCAAGTGGAGGCGATCCAACAAGATAATCAAGTACACTCTCAAAACCAAGCTTGAGAAGAGGAAAGGAAAGTGGGAGGCCAGCCTACCCGATGTCCTATGGGCGTATAGGACAACTACTGAAATTCTACTGGCGAGACCCCTTCGCCCTCACCTTCGGCACCGAGGCCGTCATCTCGGCCGAGGTCACCGTGCCGAGCTTCCGCACTTCACGGGAGCTCGGTGAAGATAATGATCGAGCAAGGAGGCTCGACCTCAACATGCTCGAAGAGCGCCGACTTGACTCAATCCACAAGAATGCTGCCTACAAGCAACGATCCGAGAAATATTATAACTCTAAGGTCAAGCTCGTGCAATTCTCGGTCGGCGATCTCGTTCAAAAAGATCCACGGCCCTGCCAAGGAGTATTCGGCCTAAAGCGGGAGGGACGAGTCAGTGGTGTCCAAATGGCTGCCCAATGGAGCATACAAGCTCGAACACCCGAGATGGCACTCCGGACCAATACCCTTGGAACACATGCCACCTCAAGAATCGGTGAGCAAACCGGCTAGATCTTTTCTTGTAATTTAGAAAATTTTCGGTTATGTTTAGAAATTTTGTAAGTTTTGTAAACCTTTGTGGAAACTCTTGGTAAATAAATGAAATTTTGAAAAACCAACTCTTTGTACACCAAATCCTCGCAAGAGGTATCCTTGCGGATCCACTCGAGGCTAAGCGGTCGAGGGCGGGTCCCTCTCACACTCGTGCGGGTCACGGTACCCGCCGAGGAAGGGTCTTATCCCTGAAAAACTCCTCATAGCGAGCTCGGCCTCCGGGCGAGGTCCGCCAAGATTCTCTACCGGGAGGCTCCTACTAAACCCCTCGTGACATGTCCTATTACCGTCCGAGGTCACCGGTTTTCCTAGCTAGTGAGGTCCGCCGGCCTCCGGCAGAGGTCTCCTAGCTTTCCTGGCTAGTGAGGTCCGCCACCTCCTCGGAGTTAGGACAAAAGTCGCATGTGGTACGATCTCGGTGATCAGCCCGAGCACAGAGCACACCACCGGACGCATTTATAAGCCGTCTGAAGTGCACCGGGTTTCCCGGAGCTAAGCTCACGTTGAGCAACCACTTCGATCCATTCTAGCGGATGGATCGGTGGTCTAGACTCCATTTGGCGAGCACCTTCATCAGCTCGCCCGACCGAAATCCCAATGCGAGGACCGGTTTGGGCGACGAAGGGACCGGCGGGCTATCACCCCACCAAAACATGCTTGGGCGAGTGAGCTCCACGAGTAGAACCTTACTTGGCCGAGGCCGAGCTCACACGCACCGAGACTAATTTAGAAAGACACAGCTGAGCTCGAACCCTCGACAAGTAAGGCCGAGGCCTCGACAAGCCAACCATTTGCAATTTGTGAAACTTGGCAAAATTTCTAGATTCTAGGTGTTAGAGGCTACTCGATCATGCAAGAGCGAGCCGAGATCCCAGACCAATCCTTACTTGACCAAAGTCCGAGCTCGCCCATCCAAAACCGGAGCCGAAGGTATGGGATAAGCTCGATCCTTTGACCAAGTAAGGCCGAGGCTGGATAGGCCATTCTAGTTTGACATGTTTAGGAAATTCAGCAATAATTTTCTAAGTATGGAAAGCTACGAACCGAAGAGAGAAATTGAAAATCGAGAATTGCAAAAATAAAAGGGAAATTTCATTAAATTCGAAAGTGCGACCAATGGTCGATTACAAAAGTGGCCCGTGGCCAGCTACAAAAATCCCGAAGGATATACAAAACAAAAAGAAAATTACCCTAAGGGTCGGCACCCGCACTGGGTCCGCCTCGGCCACCGGAGCTCCACCCACATCCGCCTCGGCCTCGCCTTGGCCCCAACATCCTCCGCCTCCGCTCCGGCCTTCTCCTCCGACTCCACTTCCACCTTGGCACCCACCTCTTCATCCCCTTCACCGGGTAAGCCAGCTAATCCTGCGCCGAGTACCAAGAGAGGCCCACACCATAGTCCCTCTCCAAGTCCTTTATTTCAAGGACAAAGTCGGAGTGAAGAGGATGGGCGAGGACATACTCTCTAAAATACCTCTCCAAGGCGCCGTTGGGTTCCCGGCCTTTTCGCCACGTGAATGCCGTCGGCGGATGCCATGTAGTAGGCAATCATCCCCACTATAGCGGGGTCTTGGGTAGGAAGAAGGAGGATGCTCTCGAGAACGGCGTAAGCCGCAGCCAGCAAGAGCTTGGTCTTCTCCAGGCTCCTCGCCGAGCCCAAGCTTCGCCGGTGAAGTGGGCTGTCTCGCTCCCGGCTCTCATCTCTCTCTCTCATGACCTCGGCGACTGGGCACGCTCTGCCTTCATTATCTCCATGGTGAGTCCCTCGGCAACCTCCCTCCCCACCTCATAGCCCCGATTCCGGCCGCGACAGCAGCTTACTCGGCCTCGGTCCTCGGCGGATGGCCTCTTCCCGCAACCGGGCAATATCGGCTTCCGGTTGCTCCACCCGCCTCGAGGCCTCCCTCGCCCTCTCCACCTCCGCCTTGGCCTCCTCCGCCTTTGCCTTTTCCGCCTCGATCCTCACCTCCCGCGCCTCCTCCTCCGCCTCATTCTACTCTCGGTGGTGCTGGTACCTCTTGACCTCGGCTCTCCTAGTGGCCAGCGACCTCTCCAAGACCACCGAAGCCTGGAACCCGAGGGCTCGAGCGAGCGAAATGAGCTCTCCGAATTCCATGCGAGACTCTTCCTCCAGCCAAAGAGTCCAGGCCGCGGGAGTTTCTCTATCGCGTCGCGGACATGGCCAGGAGCTCCTCCTCTTTTGGTTGCCTCCGAGAGGTGACAAAGTCTAGCACGGTGGGGGGCACTCTACGACCGGCGAGGAGCCTACAAACAAAACGGTGAGTATAAGGAGAAAATAGTTAAAAAGGAAGGCAACGCAGAGACTTACTTGCTCAAATCAAGGGATCTCATCCCGGGAAGGATCGGGTCCATTGGTGCCTTTAAGAACTCGGCCTCGTGCCGAGCTCGCATATTGTGGGGGCGAGGTGGAGCCTCCTCTACTCTGGCCTTCTTGCCGGGCGGCGGGAGGGTCGCTTTCAATCACCTCCACGGAGGCCTCCCTTTCCCTTCGAACCCCGGCGAAGGGGCGGGGTCGGCCTCGGCTCCCGAGCCCGGGCTGGTCCACGGGGACTCTTCCAATGGGTGGCTCGGTAGTGGTTCGGGAGTGGAACTCCCTCGGGGACCCGTTCGGCGGCCTCCTTGTCGATCGGCCAGGCCTTGCCCCGAGGCTTACTCACCTTCTTCACCCTCGTCCGTATCCGACCGAACAACCCGGGAGCGGCGGACATAATGACGGTCTCGCACTCCTTGTAGGGGAAGTTGGGCCTGCAATAAGGAAGAGTTAGAAACCCTTAACACTAAATGTAAAATTTTAATTCTCGGTGAAATCTACCTGGATCCACCCGGAGATGGCGGGGATAGCAGAATAGACGAGCTCGCAACCTCGCCTCGTCGGTGTTAACCTCTCGAGCACTTTTGATCGGCGAATGGAACCTGCATCGACTATCGGAGGCGAGCACTGAAATCAACATTCAGCCTCGTTTTCCTTGGGAATGAACAGCCTGCAAACAAAGAAAAGAAAATTAGATCAGTTTGAAATGCTCGAGAAAGGAGTCAAGGGGCCTTACGTGCAGGGTTTGTGCCCGAACTTGACGGGAACCTCCATTTCGGAACCTATCTAAGCCCCGGGCGAGCTCCGATCCCCAGTAACGAAGAACCATTTCCTTTGCCAGTCCGAAGCTTGGACGGGATTTCTTTGAAAAAGGTCCCACCTTGCCGAGTCCGAATATACAACTCATTTTGGACTCGGACAAGGTGAAAACAAAATTCACCTTGGCAGGTGGGCATCCGGTAGAGCCGAAGAGTCCCCAGCCACGTGAAAAGCGTGAGGATGTTCACCCATCCATTAGGATGAATCAGTAGTGGGGCGACCCCCACGCAGCAAGTAGGTGTGAAATGCTATGATGGAGCAGAACCGAGCCCGGCCTCCATCATATGATAGTTCACCGCCACTATTCCCCTCGGCGGTTAATCCGGCCTTTCATTCTCGGCTGGCACGTAGAAATGGACGTCCGAAGGAACCTGCAAACTCATCCTCCGTGCCGAGATCTACGCTTGATCCACCGAACTTCGGCGATCATATAGGTTCGCTGGCCACATTGACTCCAAGGCCCAGCGCAACATAGCTGGGTTCTCGCGGCGAACATAGGGGGTTCTCCGGAGATACCTCGCATAGTCAAAGGTCGGGGTTGGCTCCGCCTCCGATCTATGAAATCCTCCCATGCCGAGTAAGCGACGGTGACCTCAACAGTTCAGCTTGTCGGCCCCCTCCCTCTCCTCGGCCGCTTCCTCCTCCAAGCCTCTCTTGCCCTCGGCGAACAGCTCCGCGACGGTGGGCCCCGACGCGCACTCGCAGCCTGCTCGGCCTCGGCCCCGACCTCGTCTCCTCACTATCCTCACTCTCGCTGGAGGAGGCAAACTCGGCCACCATCTCCTCGGTGGCCCTTTCCACCCCGGGATCGGCAGGAGGCATCCCCGAGATCCTCTCCAATCCTCATATCGATCCCCGGATCTTCAAGACCCACGAACGGGCATCGCCGGCCATCGCCACCCCGCCACCGCTGAAAGTGGCAACGTCGAGAATTCCCCGTCCAAAGATGCCATCTAATCCATCACGATCCGACAACCCATACCTCCGGGGTGGCATTTGCCATCCCGGGACGATTCCCCGACGGCGGCGCCTCGTCGGATTTCCGTAACCAGCACCACGAGAAGTAGCCCCCGTGATCTCACCATTTTCAATCGGTAAAAGTGAAGAAAATGAGATTGAAGGGTGTTTACCGATGGAAATGTAGATTCGAAGCACGAACGCTGAAGATACTCAAAGAAACTCTAAAAATCGCTCGAAAAGCTCGATGATCGCAAAAGCAAGGAAGTTTCGAAATGAAGAAGATGACCTCTATTTATAGGGAGCGAGAAGGACCTCTTTTGGGGCAAAACTACAAATATTCTCGAAGGGGCAAATGACCGTTTGGCACCTTAGGGACGCGCCACGTCTCCGCAAGTGGTGGTTACGAGTGGTCACCTCCAACCACCATGCGCCCTACGAAAGTTACTTTTTGTAGGGCCGCGTGGGAAAAGTGATCCCTTGTCCAATCCAACCGCCAAAATTTTTCCAAATCCTTATCCAACTCCCATCGCTTGAATCCCAAAAGGTGCTCGACAAGAAGAAGCTTGGCATCAAAGTCGAACAACTCTTCAAGAGACTAGCTCGCCCTCCGAACTCCCTCGAGACCAAACTGTGGGGCAATTGTTGTATGACGATTTATTCGCCCCAAGGCCCAATAGCCACCGGGCTGGCCCAATCCAGCTCGGCCGAGCCCGAAGGAGCTCGGCACCATCAAGACCAGCTCGACGGGGCACGGCGAGCGAGCAGACCTTTCGGGCTCGGCCCACCGAGCGACTGCCCACCCCGCCAAGGCGAACATAGCCACTCGGCGAGCGGACAGAATCAAGCAGGGCAAAGCCCCCAAGTATGACACAAGATGGCGAGCTCGGCGAGGGCTCATCTTGACCCAGCTCGCAGATCGAGACTTGCCGACCAAGCCACCCCTAGAATAGTAACAAGTGCGGTGTAACGATTACTAATTTAATGTCAACCTTACCTTGTATGGAATGAAATTCCCTCTGCCAGCAGAAGATCCCCGCCGGTGGGACGGTTGGCGGGGCGCGAGTGGTCACCGCCTGCCTGTGCAGTGGCGAGTACACCCAAATTAAATGGGGATGTTAAGAATTAATTGCTCTGTACCTTTTGTCTGCCCAAAGGCAAAAAATCATGTATAAATAAGATCTATAAGGCACTATAAACGGATCTCAAGCATCCACACTTAAGCCACAGGACTAACACTCCCAACAATCCTTTTGTTCTTTACAACCTTTTAGCATTCATACCTGCATTTATTTCCTATCATTGCTAGTGATTGTTCTAGGGTATTTATTATCATAAATATCTCAATCATTATTATTTTAACCGATTAAACAGTGCATTAATCACTCATAAATATTTTGGTTAACAACGAGGATGCACAATCCTGGTAACAAGGAAGAAGAAAAGGTATAATCTCATTATCTAATACTCAAAATTTTCACTATAATACTTCATGTTGCGATTCTAAATAATTTTTTTGTGTCTATTCCTTAGCCTCCCCAACAAGCTACTGAAATCTCAATTTTCTATAAGTTTTTTTTTCAGTGGCACTTTAAATATTTTTATTAAGTAGTGTAATTCTTATAAAACTTATTTTTTGTCATTTATACTAAGCGAATGCTTAACATAGTTTAACAAAAGCATCACAAGAAAGACGGTCATTTTATAGTGTACTATCCCAAAATGTTCAAGTCCAACATGATGAATGAAGATTTGAGCAATGAGTGCTTGTTGTGGATTTAATATGGATGATTGGGTATTTAATGCTTAAATATAGTAATGAATGCCAAGAACAATAAATACACGAAGGTTTGTTGAGAATTTAATGTTCGGTCTTAAGTTGAGGGATTCAAGATCCTTTTATTATGCCCAATGAGCTCTATTTTTACAACTCTAGTGTCGCCCTAACATGAGCATTCAATGCTGAGATCCATGCATTAAATGCATGGATTTCACTTTCCTAGGATGAGATGCAGATTGGTACGGCTAGCTTGCTCAGCCAATAGGATTGCATCATTTGTCCGCCATACGAGGATGTCGCCGACATAGTTGGCGGACCCTCCGATTGAAGCCACAGGCGAATGATCATTCACCGACATATTTACTTGGCCGAGGATGGAGCTCTTGGTGTCCTTGCCGGGTTCCCACATCCCCATCCTTCCACCTCACCGATTCTCGATGTTGTTGCCACGACCCTATTGTCTTCGTCACGTGACAAAGGAAAGTATATTCCTTGTCACAAGTTTGAAAATGATTCGCCCACCAACGAATCATGAACTAAAAGAATGATGTAGTGGTGCAATGATACAATGATGAATTAAGCCATATCAATGCACACATTTGACGTTAGTCGAGAGTTCGTTAACAAGACAGGTTGGAAACAAAAGGTTATCATATCCCACACGAATTTGTCGAAATCCTTATATGTGTTTTATTCGTCCATCCACATGCACTAAAATCAAGAATTTTTTTTTTTATAAATACTAAGTTTGAAAAATAAAGGAAAAGTTTAGAATCAAACATTCATCCAAAACTTCCATATATTAGCTAGCGCAAAAATAATTATGATATATCTATCCCGGACACATTATTCGTTAGTGTTGATCATGATAGACCAACAAAGGCGTCAAAGTTTGTGTTTACTTTCTATGTTACTATATAGATTGAATATAATAATTAAGGTGTATATTTTGACACTTGATATGCAACGACTAAGCCGCCGAAAATCACTATTTCAAATTTATGCGACCACCGCCATCACAAATCAAAGCGATGAAATTTAAGGCTCACGACAGCTTGTTAAGTCATGGTAATCGCATCGATTTTCTATGAATACTGACCATCTTAACTTCAAATTTAATATTTACGATGAGAAATTTCATCGTAAATTAGAAAAAATGACGTCCTATCCAACACTGTGAAAAATCATCGTCATTATAATTTGCGACGAAAAGCTATTTCATCACAAATTATGTAGACTTTGATAAAGCGGTTAAAATTGTCTCAACACCATCGCAAATTGCGGCGAATTTAACACCGTTGAAAATCATTAAATCGCAACTTGGCGTGTGTTTTTTAATAATTTTGACAAAAACGCAAAAATATCCTACGTTGGTAAGCAAAATGAAATAATAAAATAAGGCTCCATTTGGATGGAGTCATTTGAAATCAAGAGATTTGAGGATAATACACCATACATTTATAAATCAAAATGGAGAAAAACTAAATGAATGGATTTGCTTCACACAAATATTACTTATAAGTGGGAGGATTTCAAATACCCAACAAAACCTAGTCATTTGAAATCCTCTCACTTCTCCCACTTGTGCTTAATATTTGAGTGTATCAAATCCATTCATTTAGTTTTTCTCCATTTTAATTTGTGAGAATGCATTGTATATTATACTCAAATCCCTTGATTTCAAATCCACTCCATCCAAATGGAGCCTAAGATTATTTGATAAACATATAATTCATTTGGATTTCTCTCTTCATTTCATGTGATGTAACAAGTGACAAAGTTTGTGTTTAATTTATATGTTACTACTATATAGATTGAATATAATATTTAGAATTAATATTGTGAGAATCAGTTTTATTGTAAAACTAGTTTATAACTAATATCTTATAGTAAAATAACTAATAATAAAACTACTATGTTGTATTAAAACAACTTATATCATTTAAAATTACTATCTCATAGCAAAAATAACTAATACTCTTTAATAAAATAAGTAATACTTTGAAACAAATTTTACGATAGAAATTTGTTCACACAATATTTACCTTAATTAAGGTGTGTATTGGTGTAATGTTTTATGAATACAAAATACATAGTATTTGGATTACAATAGTAAGTGTGTGCTTTGAAACTTCTTTCCCTTTTAAGTAATATTAATTAATTTTTGTAGTAAAATTATACGTGACGAGTTTTTTAAAATTAAGTGATTTAAATCATATTGAAAAAGTGATGTGTTTGGAAAAAAAAATTACTTTTATTAATGGTTAGGTAATTATATGTAGAAGTAATTATTATTTCATTAAAAAAATTTAATTAACTATTTAAAGGTCAAAGTCAATGGACTATTTAATTTAATGTTTTTATTGTGATATTGGATTACCCGTGTTCCACATTCATGCATTCAACATTAATCTCATCAAATTAAGATGTTGTCGATAATGAAAGATTTATAAAATCTCAAAGCTTTATCAATGATGGAATCCTTAATCGGGAAGTGGACACAGAATTTGGGAAGTGATCACAATTTTTATTTTTTTATTTTTTGCAAAAGGTCAAGGAAAGGAATAGGAATATGAATTTATAAATTAAATAAGAGTCGTTTTTAACACCGGTTACCTTTGTGCAATTAGATTCATAAATGAAATATGACATCCATTTTGATTGAAACGTGTCACTAGCTTTAATCAAACATGCATGCTTGGATAATTGAAATACAAAATTAGATTTGGTGAAAATGTGACACTAAATTTAATCAAGTATGAAAACTAATTTTAATTGAAACGTGGCGAGTGCAAGAATCTACACATATTAGACTTGACGATTAAATAAATATAGGGAGAAAATTTGAAATATCCATTTTGAAGTTGTCCATCTTTTCTAACCACTTTGACTAAAAAAATCTTTTTACCAATTTTTGTTTAAAATGACTATAGTTTCCTTTCTTTAATTTTCATTAAGGCCCCATTTGGATGGAGTGGATTTGAAATCAAGGAATTTGAGGATAATATGCCACACATTCACATAAACTAAAATGGAGAAAAGCTAAATGAATGAATTTGATTCACTCAAATACTAAGCACAAGTGGGGGAAGTGAGAGGATTTCAAATGACTAGGTTTTGTTGGGTATTTGAAATCCTCCCACTTATAAGTAATATTTGTGTGAACCAAATCCATTCATTTAGTTTTTCTCCATTTTGATTTGTAAATGTATGGTGTATTATTCTCAAATCTATTGATTTCAAATGACTCCATCCAAATGGAGCCTAAGACTCTTACTCGTTTTACTATAATGCTTAAAACAAAATAGTCCATTACGACCATATCGAGCCCCAACATGCTTCCGTAAACTAATTGTCTTATAAACCAAATTCATACATTTTAACCAAAGTATACTCGGGTTATGCCAACCGGATTTTAAGAGATGCTCCTCACGGCTCAATCACGCGGCCTCGGCGGATGGTTCCTGTCATGTACTCCTTCATCAATACTTCGGTGAAACCTTGCTTTCGTTCTTTATCTCGAGGTGTGAAATACTCTTTTGGTTTATGAACAACAATTTAAAGAAACAAAGGGCGTAAAGCCTTTTATTTATATAGAAATCATAAATATATTACATGCATAAATCTCCTTCAGAAAGAGACTATCCTTTTTAGAACACACGTATTTATAGTGGTTCGGATCTAAGCGATCCTACATCCACTCTCCTTCTTCAACCTGGAGAAGGGTCTCTTCTTACCACTTACTTACTTACTTTTCAACTTACGGTTTACAACTTACAAAGATCTTCAAATCTTCAAACTCCTAGACTCTTCGAAATCTAACTTTTATGGTGAAAGGTGAGCTTTGAAGATGTACGATAAAGTGTTCTACAAACACTTAGAACTTTTTGAAAACTTTCTTTGAAAAACTTTATGAATCGATGTGAAAGTAGAAATTTGAGTATTGTGTATAATGTGTTGAGTTAATGTGATAACCGTATGTATAAAGTGAAAACCTAGACCTATTTATAAGTCCGAAAAAGACAGTTAGTTTGTTAGTCGGTTCTAACAAACTAAAACCTTAACAAACTTAATCTTGATAAGCTGCTCTTATCTTCACTGATCTTCCTCTAATCGTCTGCGGTGACTTAGTGAAGACTTGCCTTTCTTATTCTACTAAGCTTATCTTGACCTCGTCGAGCTCTACATAATCGTCTCTTGCGGATGACTTGACTTGAGTTTGTCTTCAAATGACTTCGACTTCCCAGGACTTGGTGACTTGTTCGAGTTCTTGACCTGATCCCGATCGACTTAGTATCTGGAACTTGATCTCAGTTCTTCAAAGTCATCGATCATCTGAATTGATCTTTTTAACTCATCAAAACCTTTCTTGATCTAACAATTTCCCCTTTTTAATGAAGTTAAAACTACAAGAAAGAGACACACTCACAATTTGAAGTTAGTCAAAGTTAATCAAGATAATCGAGATAGGCATATCGTAACACATTCATACCTTAACTCATTTATTCAAGTTAGAGCACTTAATTCACACTTAGAGAAATTTAAGAAAGAATTCTTAAGTCTTAAGACTTTTCAAAATATTTAGACTTAGAAAGAAAAAATCTAAGTCTTAGGACTTAGAAAAATTTTAAAAACTTAGAAAGTTTTTAAAGACTTAATATTTTTTTATTTTTTTTGTAAAAAAAAATTTTAAGTCTGAGATAAGAATTTTCTCGAGATGAATAATATTTAGAAAATTTTTTAAGTTTTCTTAAAATAGTAAAGAAAGCTTTAAAATAAAATAAGTAAATCGGATAAGATTGAGTATATTTATTCACACATATACAAATTACGAGATATAGAGAAGCTGATAGAAAGATAAGATAAGAAAAAGAAAATCCCGATCTATCGATTCCCTGTCGGCTTGATTCGGGAATGTTCAGCCAATTGAAGACCACGGCTCTGAGTTGTTTGAGTTCATTCTCATCTCGTGAGCTAGGATTCTTTTTCGGCTTTAGCAATAATTGTCTGACACGAGGCCAGGTCGAGTCCCGTCTTCATTCATCTTGGGTTTAGCATGCTCGAATGCCGGTGCGATCGAGATCACGGTTGAATACTAGGTTGGCCTCATCAAGCGGCTTCCTATACATCTCGACATCCTCTTTCTCTATCCGGGCATGCCATGAGGTCTTCATTAGCTGTTCCATTAGGATAATTCTTTAAGATGTACCGATGGTACATCCACTTGGCATCTAGAGCTTTCTTCCTGTACTCCTCTCAGTATGCTTCCCAACCACCATCTTAGGAGGAGCCTGAGGTGCGGTGGAAGGGTCGGAAGTCGGCTTCATCTGCGATCTTGGATACCCACTTTCTTGACTCCCGATCCCACTTCGGCTCGGCTCCCTTGCCCAGCTTTTTCAATCTTTTTTTCTCCTGCTTCTCGTACTTCTCCTTCTCAGCATGTATCCATCGATCTGCTCGGTGAGAGGTTGGAGAAGTCGTTCTTTTCTTTTGCGCTCGGTGCAGTGGTGGTGGTGCTACGGTGATGACTCATTTTCTACCGCTTTGCTTTCCCTTTACCCTTGCCCTAGCCTCGGGTTTTCGGCTTCTTTCGGTCGGGCTTGAGTTTCTCGATCTTCTCTTCATCTTCCTTTCTCCTCTTCTCCTCATCCTCTCGGATGGCCTCTTCAATTTGGGTTATCCTCGGTTGCAAAGAAGTCAGCTCATCGATTTAACTTTGATTTCTGTCTTGGTTGCTTCCAATAAAGTGAGTCTGCTTTAGTGTCGAGCTTGTCTCGTGATGGCCATGACTCCAGTGTGAGGGTGTCCAATCTTCCTTGACTCCTTCCCCTTTTTAACTTCATCTCTCGGGGTTTGGAGCTGATCTTTCGAGTAGCACAACGAATCCGTAAGTCTGATTTATACGTGGTTAGGCCATCAACTAGGACTTCGTTGTCTGCGGCCACCTTCGCTTGAGAAACCTTACCTCCTCCTCCGGGTTACCCAGCCGAGTACCAATAGCGGTGCCGAAATTGGCTGATAAGTTGCGAGAGATGTTCATCTCGGTAATCCGCATATTGGCGAGCATTGTGTATGTGATTCGCTTGAATCACCTTCCTTGTTTTCCTCTCCATCATCTTACGGACCTTAGTGATGATTTTACTGTGTATGTCTTCAAAGGCCGAAGAGATGGCGAGAGATAGGGCTGAGTTCCTCCTCGGATGATTCGGATGAGGAGGAGGGGAGGGGCTAGTTGGACTTGGGGAGTGCATTCGGATATCCCCAAAGATGATGGAGATATCCGGGGCTTGGGTGGAAGGGAAGGATGGGAAGATGTTGGAATTTCGATGTTGGGGGAGGGGGATTTCGGTGGTGGAGAAGATGGAGGGTGGAATATCGGATGAGGTGGGTAGCGAGAGATAAGGTTGGTTGTGGGGTGGTAGGTTGAGGTGAAGGTGATGTGATTATAGCTATGGGTTGAGGTGGGGTTTTGATTGAGGGTAGTAAGGCTGGGGAGATGGTAGATATTGGGGTGGGTGAGTAGACTAGTCCATTTAGAAATGATAGGAATTGGATGGGGATTGGGGTGGAGATGAGATTTGGGTTTGGGGAGAGAATAAGATGAGGTTCCTACTTGGGTGTGGTGGGAGTAGGCTGTTTAAGAGGCTCAGAGGTGCCAGCCTAGGTCACCTCTTCATTGCCGAGTGGGTTGGAGAGAGGGGAGGGGGAGAGGCTAGGCTGAAGTACCGAAAAATTGTACCTTTTTGGGAGAGGGGAGGGGGTCCTCTGCGAGCTTATCTCTTGTACCTCCTCTCAGGCTACCTCTACTGCTATCTCCGGGGTTAGTGCCTCTTCGGCCCGGTAGGCTAGGCTGATCGGTAGAGGATGCTCCCTTCTCGAGGTTTTCACCAACCTCCTCATCTTCCTTGCCTTCTCCTTCGGCTTCATTGGGTGCGAAGCCTCGGTGAGCTCACTGTTGGCTCCTCTACACGCTCTTCCTGCTCGGTGAGGGTCTTGAACCCCGACCTCAACTCCTCAATATCCGAGTCACTGGCCCGCCGATCACCTCATCTTTGGTGAGGAGGCCTTTTTGTTTTGTGTAGGCTCACACCGTCCTTCCGGTTGATCTGGGTGGTCGGCAAGGTTTCCGAATGACCGTGATCTTGTTGAAGAGGCGGTGATGGACTTGGCTGTCCACTTCCCATCTTTCATCTCCGGCCGCTTCCTCTCCGTATCGAATCGGCTCGAAGCATCTCGGCCCGATTAACTTGGACCCTATCCAAGATGGCTCTTAGGCGGCACAGTAGGGGTCGAATTAGCCCATCATGGGAGTTACGCTCCCGAGAATCGCCTTTGTCAATATCGTCATTAAGAGACGATATTTCCGTCGAGCATATTTTTCTTTAACTCGATCGACGATTCTTCATAGAAGTTGAGGCAATCATCTCAAATGATTCTACCCAATCAGCCGATTTGTAAGTGAAGGGATTCACACCGTCATTGCTCACTTCAAAAATCCGGCAATCTCGCCGTCGTCACCACCAAATCTTCCCGTAGACTTTGGTTGAAACACCCTATCTTCATATGTCCCAATGTCACGAGAATTCTACCCTCGCATATCCAGGGTTTTATTTGAATTTGACTTCCTTGAACAAAAGGTCTTTAGCCACGACCTCTCCAATAATCGAAGAACTTGCCTTGATTCTTCATCATTTGTTGTTTCAAAATCCACGTACATTTCAGATTTTATTTTCTTGTTGAAGGTTTCGGTGTTGATCTCTATCATGGTTGAAGTCATTTTGATGGTTTTACGAGAATGGCTCATAAAATTTGGCTAAGGGTTTTGAAAAGAAGTAAATTTTGCGAGGGATAAGCGAGGTGTTTTACGAAAGTGAAAACATTTAAACGAAAAAGAAGATGTATTTATAGGAGGGAAAATTGGAAAGAGAAATTGTTTAGAAAAGCGGGTTTTAATCTAAGCCGTTTATTTGGAATGATTTCTTGTCTTTGAATCAACGGTTAAAACTTGGATAAACGATTGGGATTCGGCGCGTGTAGGTAACTCGACTTTGAAATGCGTAAAAAGTAACTTTGTAGACTATTGATTTGACCGAAGTAGGGTTACTTTATGCAGAGAAGTAAGTATACTGACGTCAATCTAGGGTTACCTTTCTTTGCATAAAGGTTTTCTAAAAGAGATAAGGTTATGAAGTAAATGCGATAAAAGACCTCATCTGGATTTTAAAAGCAGTCTAGTTTTATCTTATTTTAGCAAGTTTTGAGACAAGTTAAAAACCAATTTTTATTTCAAACAAAGCAGACAAAATTTTATGAGGACACTAAGAAAGCAGAGGTGTTCGGATGAGGAGGTTTGTAGCAGGATGAGTTGAACCTATCTCGATCTAACAATCGATCGTGATCTATTCCTGCAAAGACACAACCTTAGATAAACCATTAGTAACCGAGGGTAAGTCGGATAGCATGCAATGGTCATCCGATTATATGAGAATCGGTGACTATTGTGTCCCCTGTCTGATTTACCTAATGTCGAATAAGTAATCATCATGTCGATAAGGTCAATATGACTAATCCTTGATTCTTGATTCCTAAGAAGGAAATCAATGATATCAGCTACCCGATTGTCCTTTGACTCATATCTAGTACGATAAATCTTTCTAGACATTTATTTAAAGAAAGGAAAGAGAGAAAGATGAAAACAAATAACAAATGCAAACAATGATAATTAAAAATCAGCCAATGATGCATCAAGTAATCCTAATTCTAAACACAATTCTTTAAATCTAGATTCAAATAAAGGTTTTGTAAGGATATCTGCTCGTTGTGATTCGGTGGCTATCTTTTCTATCCTAATATCATTCTTTTCTACATGATCTCTAATAAAATGATGTCGATGTCTATATGCTTACACCTAGAATGCGAGAACAGATTGTATGTCATGGCTATTGCACTATTACTATCACGGTAAATAGGAACAAATGATGTTTGAATGTTATAATCTCTAAGGCTGCGACTAAACCAGAGAAGTTGAGAGCAACAACTTCCGGTGCCATGTATTCGGCCTCGGTTGTGGAGGTGGCAACAGATGTCTGTTTATTAGATAACCAAGAAATTAATTTGTTACCCAAGAATTGACAAGTTCCTGAAGTGGATTTCCTATCAATCTTGCATCCTCCAAAATCGAGTCCGAATATTACATTTCAAAGTTGTCATCGATTGGGTACCATAACCCAACTTGCAAAGTCCCTTTGAGAAATTTGAGGATTTTCTTAGCGGTCTCTAGATGAGTTTTCTTGGGATTAGATTGAAATCTTGCACATACCCCAACCGCAAAGGCCATGTCCGGCCTACTTGCGATGAGATAGAGAAGGGATCCAATCGGTCCACGATACTCCGTTGCATCTGTGGGTATCCCCTATTCATCTCGAGTCCATAGAGAAGTTAGTTGTCATTGGTATTTTAACATCCCTACTAGTAGTCATCCCAAATTTCTCTATCGTGTCCTTAGCATATTTAGTCTGATGTATAAAAATACCCTTACTCATCTCGCTTAATCTGCAAGCCTAGAAAATATGTTAATTCACCCATCATTGACATTTCAAACCTATTTTTCATGAGAACACTGGAATTCTTCACATAAATTCAGATTAGGTGAACCAAAAATAATGTTATCTACATTAATTTGAACCAACAAGATGTTACCATCTATTTCCTTTCTAAACAAAGTCCTATCTATCTTACCTTTTGAAAAACCATTTGAAATCAAGAATTCGGATAAGGTATCATACCAAGCCACAGGAGCTTGTTTCAGTCCATATAGGGTCTTATTAAGTTTATAAACCTTGTTATTGATCTTAAACCCAGGAGGCTGCTCCACATAGACTTCCTCAAGTAACACACCATTTAGGAATGCAGACTTGACATCCATCTCGAAAGACTTTGAAAGATTTATAAGCGAAATGCCAAGAACAAACCTTATTGCTTCTAGTCTCGAAACTGGAGCATAGGTTTCATCATAGTCTATCCCTTGGTGTGAGTAACATTAAGCTACCAATCTTGCCTTATTACGAACAATAACATTGTTCTCATCTGCTTTGTTTTTAAACACCCATTTGGTGCCTATAATCTTTCTATGTAAGGGTCTTTCCACTAATTCCCAAACATTTTGTCTTTCAAAGCGATGCAGTTCTTCCTGCATGGCGATTACCCGATTTGGATCGACAAAGCCTCCTCAATAGACTTAGGCTCGAGAAGTGATACATAGCACTGAACAAACTTTGAGAATCAACCATAGTTCGTGTTCCGCACACTATTGGATGGGTCCCCAATGATGCAGTCAATTGGATGATAATTTCTCATCCTCTTGCCTATTTAAATAGAAGGATCCTCATCTTGAGACTCGGCGAGGCAATTCATCCGACTCTACCTCGAGCCGACGTTTCCCTTCATCTCACGACTCGGCCGATCACCGATGTCAAGGGTGTCTCCTCGGATGGAGTGCAGGTGGGGTTGTTTGCTGATTTTCGATGGGAATTCTTCTTCATCGAATCAATCAAGATTAGGCGAGATAAACGAGTTCTATGTTTAATCTTGTTTAGCTCAATTTTATCTAGTTCATTAGTAATCTGATTCACTTTATACGAAAAGAATGCATTTCATCAAAACCTACGTGAGGAGTTTCCTCCACACAAAGAGTTGTCTTGTTGAAGACTTTGAATGCTTTGGAAATGTTAGAATATCCCAAGAATATTACATCGACTTTCTTAGCATCAAAGGTCCTCAATTTAGACTTCCCATTGTTATGGATGAAGCATTTACAACCAAAAGCCGAAAATATGAGATTCTTGGAATCTTACCCTTCCAGATCTCATATGGTGTCCTACCCTTGTCTTTAAGCGGCAAGCACTGCAGGTATAACAAGTCAGTGTTGATGGTCTTGACCGAACCTCGTGAGGGTTCCATACTCGGCTAACATGCTTCCGGCCGCCTCCTTCAAAGTTTTATTCCTTCTTTCAACTACTCCATTTTGTTGTGGAGTTCTTGCTGATGATGTCTCATGAATAATTTCACTCATTTAAAAAGTTAAATAAACAGGAATTTAAAAATTCGGTGCCCTTATCACTCCTTATTTTAACAATATTAACACCTTTCTCATTTTGAATTTATGCAGACAGATCGGGATCTTGTTCACGGTCTCATTTTTCTTGAAAAGAAATATAACCCAAGTGTATCTAGAAAAGTCATCTACTACTACAAGAGTATATTTCCTTCCACTTTGAAGTGAGAGGTTAAACAGTCCAAACAAATCAAGATAAAGAAGTTGTAGAACTCTTTCAGATGAGGAGGTGTTAATACTTTTAAATGAGTGTCTCATTTACCTTTTTGACAAGCATCACATTTCGGATCGATTAAAACATAATTTCTCGTAACCCTTTAACAAGATTCTTTCTAGCTAGCTTACTAAGGGTCTTGAAGTTCGGATGACTAAGCCTCTTGTGCCATAGCCACTGAGGTCATCTCCACCCTTAGCTACCCAGACGGTATCTTTGGGACAACTATTAAAGTTGGCTACATAGACATTGTCATGTCCGAAGCCGATTAGAAGTACCTTGTTTGAGGAGCTATCTAAGATATCACACTTATCTTTAGAGAATTTTACAAGAAAACCTTTATCACAAAGTTGAGAAACAGATATGATTATGTTTTAAACCTTCTACAAAATATACCTCGGATACCCGAACATCTCTCGATAATCAAGGTACCTACTCCCTTAGTCTGCTCCACAATTGTTGTCTCCAAATAGTACTCTAGGACCATCAATGTTTTGGAAATTTGATAATAGCTTCTTGTTACAAGTCATATGCTGTGAACATCCACCGTCTATGTACCGTATTGAAGCTAGAATCTCCTCCTTGAGTGATAGTCCTGTGAATCCTATAAAACAAATTAGATATGAGGTACCCTAGTGATCTTGGGTCCTTGAAGGTCAATAATCACTTTGGGTAACCAATCAAAAATCTCATTATCAAATAGTAAATCGGACACAGTCTGTCTATCAAATCTGTCTACAATCATATCACTTTTAAATGATAATTTGTTGTATTCAAATTTAGCGATTTTCTTGATCTTAGGAAAAGTGGGATAACATCTACTTCTCCTATCAAAAGGACTATGATAAGAGTTTCTTCTTATCTTATTTCTTGGACCTCTCTTAGTCTGATATGGAATTCTCAAATTTGAATTTTAGTTTTCGACCGGGAGATGCGATCTTATCTCGACTAAGTGGTTTCCAAGAACCAATTTTAATCTCTTTTGAGGTTTGAGATGCCTTCACAAATTTCCTAGGTTTCGAACATCTGATTTGCTATTTCTATCATAGTCAAGGCCTGTCTTATCATGAGATTTTTGAGAAGTACTAAAGATGTGATCAATTACCTGATTGTGAGTTATTAAGTTGACTTATTTTGAGGACAAGTTTCTCATTGTCTTTCTTAATTAACTCATTCCCGGACAGAGATCATCTCAAATTTGTCTTTTAAAGATTTCAATTCATTTTCTAATCTTTCGGACAAAGGTGGTGATGTACTAGCCTCGGCTGGGGTAAACATTCCCCTTGAATGTTTCCTCGGACTCATAGTAGTTCATCACCTTCTTGCCTTTGGCTAGAATCGAATCGATCTTTTAAAGTCAAATTTTCTGTCTCTAGGTGTTTATAAGCAGCCAAGGACATCTTTAGGTCTTTCAATAACCCTTGAATAACAGTTTGATCATTATCTCAAACATATTTATAAGAATCATTATCAAGAAGAATAATAGTCCACCTCTTTAGCCATAAGACAAATTTCATCGTCTCGATCCAAAATCGAGATGAGGATGATGAAGATGATGATGATTTTCTTGATTCTTTTTCCTCGGCCTGAAGAGCTCTTTGATCTCGCAAATCTCCTATCTCTCTTCTTCCTTTTCTCTTTTTGTTCCTTAGGAGTCAGGTGAGGACAATCATAATCAAACGTCTGGCTTGTTACGGGTGTAACAAGTATCATTCTGTCGACTTAGGACTAGAAGGATTTCTCTTTGCAGTGATCTCGAATCTCCTTGTCCGGCTCCTATTCTTATCATCATCTCGTAGAATCATCTTCCTTTCTTCTTGACTTTGATCTGGATCTATCCTTTCCTGCAAATCTCGCTTTATTACGCTTATATTTCATTCTTAATTTGTCATACCTTTTGGTGAGCAAAGCCATCTGCTTCCTTCAGTAGATAAGTCGGCTCCCTCTTGATTTGCCATCTTGTCTTCCTTGTTAACAAAGACAATGTACTTGGATGAGGTGCTTGACTCCATCTCATCTTTCTCATCTTCTATTTGAATATCATACTCCAAGGCTTTAAGATGAGAAAATAAAGTATGATGAGTAATAGAAGATAAATTTTAGGTTGCTTTAAGGATATTAGACTTTTCTCTCCATCTCTTGGTCAAAGATCTCGATATCTTATTATTGATCTTCTTCTCTGAATAGTTCTTTCCTAAATCACCGCTTTGTTGAGAAGATTTGTTAATCTCACATCCAGCTTGATCCACTGTTTCATTCTCCTTCATCACGAAAGTGTCAAAAGCATGTAACACGGCTGCAGCTTATTCTCTTTCACTTGGTTAGAACCTTCACACACATTTGCAAGTGTCTCGCCACATCTCCTTAGCTGATTTGCATCTTTTGACTTTTTCAATCCAATCCTTGCAAAGAGTTTCTATGATTTCAGTCCTAGCTACCTAATCTAGGTTATGGTTTTTCTCTCATCACTTATCATTTCGTAACTTTTCTTTTCTGTCGACTCTGGTTTCAGCAGACTCGGTGCCATTCTTGGTTCCTCCATGATAAAATTTAATAGGTCCTTCTTCAAGAACCTCCTCCATCCTATCATGGATTGCTTTGAGATTGTTTTTCATCCTGAATTTCCAATAGTCATATTCTTCAATTGAAAATGCAGGTAGACTCCTTGACTTCTTGCTCTTAATGATGACATGATGAGATAAGAAGACAAAACCTTATACAATCTTGTTAGTAGCACAGATTAGTGAGATAAAGAAGATGAAGATAATCAAGAACTAATTTTAGAATCTTGGTTAAGACCTAAAATTAATATCGGAAACACTTAACACCGCTCCGATACCACTTGTTGGTCCCACTTAGTTGAGTAGATTATAGAAAACTTGAATCAACCTTCTAGGAAAAATCTAAAAGGGGGTTGAATAGATTTTTCAGATTTTACAAAACTTTGAAAACTTATTCAAAACACCGAGTTACACAATGGAATTTATATTGAAACTCAACTTTATTCGGATCAAAAGCACACTGATAATTTGTGTAACTTTAATTCGAAATTAAACTTTGATTATAAACCGAAATTGATATGAACAGATAAGTAAATAAAAGCAATAAAGAACACACATATTTATAGTAGTTCGTATCTAACTCGATCCTACATCCACTCTCCTTCTTCAACATGAAGAAGAGTCTCTTCTTACCCCTTACTTACTATCCAACTTACGGTTTACAACTTACAAAGATCTTCAAATCTTCAAACTCCTAGACTCTTCCGAAATCTAACTTTTACGGTGAAAGGTGAGCTTTGAAGATGTATAGTAAAGTGTTCTACAAACACTTAGAACTTTTTGAAAACTTTCTTTGAAAAACTTTGTGAATCGATGTGAAAGTAGAAATCGAGTATTGTGTATAATGTGTTTAGTTAATGTGATAATCGTATGTATAAAGTGAAAACCTAGACCTATTTATAAGTCCTGAAAAGACAGGTTAGTTTGTTAGTCGGTTCTAACAAACTAAAACCGCTTAACAAACTTAATCTTGATAATCTGCTCTTATCTTCACCGATCTTCCTCTAATCGTCTGCAAATGACTTAGTGAAGACTTGTCTTTCTTATTCTACTCAGCTTATCTTGACCTCATCCGAGCTCACATAATCGTCTCCTGCAGATGACTTGACTTGAGCTTGTCTTCGGATGACTTCGACTTCCTGCACTTCACCGACTTGTTCGATTCTTGACTGTCCGATCACCTTAGTATCGAACTTGATCTCACTGTTCTTCAAAGTCATCTCGATCATCTAAATTGATCTTTTAACTCATCAAAACCTTTCTTGATCTAACAAGATTAGTGTTGACTCATTTTCCATTGGACTCTTGATGCCTTATCTTTTTGCGGATGGCTCCAAAGCTTGCATTGACTCGTTTCCCACTCTCTTTTGTCAAGTAAGTTTCAAGTGGGAAGGGTATCCAATGCAATCGACGACTCTTGGACTCGCACCTTTAATAATTGGTTTTTTGTTAGACCCGCACCTTTAATAGTGGGTTTTTGTTGGACCCGCACCTTTAATAGTGGGTTTCTTGGCACAAAAAAATTTAAAACTAAATATTATATTTAAATTTTTCTCGTTTTCCCTATATCTCTTAAGATTGGGGTTTTCTCAAACTCCTTGGGAAACTTGTCTTCTTCCTAGGATATTCTTCTTTTTCTCGGGTCCTTTTTTACCGGAAATTTTTTTCCGAATAATGGCCTTTCTTGTGTTTCGTAACTTTTGCATATATGTTCATGCCATCTCCCAACATGAATCATGTTGCATACTTTTCGGCGTGTGTTTTCAGTCGCGGTAACTTGTTTTTCCAAATCATTGCTCGTTTAGCTTCAAATGCATCATTAGCAAATCTGGTGGTACCTCCGTCATCATTCGGTGAAAGTATCCATTTGCTGAATTTTGATATATCTTGAATGGATACTTTACTTTGTCCATCTCCATGAGACAAGCCCAAATTTCCTAAGCACTTCTTGTAGATATTTCATCTTCTCGTTAGGTTGACGACTTAGTTTTGTATCCTGTTCCTTAATATAATTTAAGGTCTTCTTGTCTGGCCTTTGTAGCTTCATGAAGTGGAAGGATGGATACCTTTCAACATTATGTCGGATCTTCATGACCCGGCCGAGATGAACTTTATTTCCATTCGTCTCCCCTTTTGAGATGAGGGTTGTTATGCCAGCATTCAACTCTGCATTAATAACCCAATCGTAGCTTGGATATTTCATAAAAACTCGCGAGGCAAGAATAATTGAGGCAAGAGCCCCAAATTTATACTATCTATTGACCTCTATGGGATTTGCCCCTTTGAGTACCCATAGTCGTGGATATTTACCGAGACATCGGTGATAAAATGTTCGTGCTTTAATCCATATCCCTGTGACCGTGTCTTTCCATATATCGTTGAAAAACTAGCATGACCTGAAACTTAGAATGTTAGTATCAACCTGTTTAGGACCTGTCGAGGTCTTAGATTGATCTCTTCCTCTTTAACCCTAGAGGCGCTGGGTTGACTTGAAACATCGGGTGTTGGTTCCGTATGTTTCATCTCTTTATCTTCCGTGTTGGAAGAAGAACTTGTGTAAGTGCATCGGCCTTTCCCGGCTCTGGAACACGGAAATCTTGTTGAGGTTCAGTTTGAACCTTTTGTTCATTCTTTTCTTTATGGGTTATCGATGGTGAACTCCGCCTGAGCAATGGAGGTTCCAATGCTTGCCACAATAAAAATTGTGCGTATCTTACTCCATTGATGGATGTTTGGACAGCTTCCAAATCTCCTTGTTGTACATGTCCACGACTTTTGCATTTAAAGTCAATTGGTCATATTTCTTTTGCAACTTCGTGATGTTCTCTCGAAGGTGTCTTACCCTTGTGGCGATGGAATCAACCTCGATGGCTCCATCTCTTGTTAAGAAATCTGCAAGAATATTTTCATGAGATTTAATAACGACAATATTAAACATATAATATTGACATTCTGCTTGTCATCTAATAATACGAGTCTTTTCTATTTTTTATTCTAATTTATTTTTCAAAAAGGCTTTAACATTCGTATTATCAACTTTTAAAGTAAATTCTTTAGCTAGTAGGAATAATGACCATTTCTTAAATGACTTCAAGATCTGCATAAAATTCTTTTCATTGATATGCCAGGCTTTAGCTTGACTTTACGTGAAGAGACCACCGGTATACCTGCATGGTTCTTCTCCTGTTTCGATTTACTCATAAGCACATCTCGCCCATCAAAAATCATTAGCATATGTATAGGCTAGCATGAGAGTGAACTGATGAATGATTTTTGAGGTAATTAATTACAAAAAGATATGAAAAGTGTTAGAATTTGTGCTTTAAGGTGTAGAGTATCACTCTTTTGCTTAAAAGTATTACTATGTGATAGGCTTAAAAGCCAACACTCACTCTTCAAGTGTAAAGGGATCGTGTAGCTAGTAAGTCACCCGGTTAAATTATCGAACCAAGGGAAACAAGTGTGAGATAGCCCTAAATTTACTAATTTAATCGTAATTGTAGCACAAATCATTCAAAAGGATCAAGGAGTCAAATAATAATTGACAAAAACAATTAACTAAACTAACTAGCGCTAAATGCAATCAATAAGAAAAAGGTGCTAGGTGCTTATCAACAAATGAGGATCAAATATGCAACGAATTCAAATGAGCATTTATCAAGTCAATCAATTAATAAGAGCAACCTTTAAACAAGCAATAATCCTGTACTTGGTCAACCTAGGAATTACGCTATAAATTAAGCACGAAAGATTGAGAGGACTAAGTCACCCTTTCCTCCCGGGCAAGAACACGAGTCAATAGGTTCCCCTAGCATGTCTCCCCTTCGATACTAAGGTACCTTACCTATGGTCTCCTCACTAATCACCCGACTACTAATCTAAGTAATTAATGTGAATTGATGCAATTCTAATAGCAATAACCAAGTCTCCTTGTATTAAGCTAATATTCACTCTAATTATCTAATTAATTCCCTCACCCAAATGAGTTATCTAAATACCCAAGTCTCCTTGTGATAATTAAACAACTATGCATGGAATTAGAAATTAATCAAAAACTAGATCATGCAATACCCATCAATCCAATTAATTAATCAACAATCAAAATAACCCATAAGAATTCCTCACAATACTCAATCACCCATAAGCATCAAAACACCCTAACACTAGGAATTTAGCCAAGCATAATGAAAGTAAATAAACCCATTAAATTAATAAAATAAACAAATGTCATAACACGAGATTGAACCGATAAAAACGAAATTAAAGGTAGAATATCACCTAAATGGCGTCCAAGCATAAAGAAATCATCCGTAGAACATCAAAATTGAAGAATAATTGTAAACCCTACTATGTGTGTGTGTATAAGTGTGTAAAAATGTGTGTTCTCTTCCCTCTTCTCCCTCTCTTCCAAAAAACGTCCCAAAATCGCTGGTTTCGTCTATATATATATATATGTATATATGTATCCCTCCACGTGTCGCGCTCTGAATGGCCAAGAAAAATAAAATATATCGCAAGGCTCGATCCTCGACTCGGGGCCTGGCCTCGAGTCGTGCTTGGCGCAGCCTCGACTCGAGGCCTGGCCCTCGACTTGAGGAGTCTTCAAAATCAGGAATCTCAATTTGGTCTTGAGCCTCGACTCGAGCTTCCACGGCCTCGACCCAAGGTCGAGTCCAGAGAATTTTCTCGGGCAATTCCGCACCTCCGACCCCCGTTTTCGCCCTACGCGTTCGTCTCATCACCCTATGAATCCCGGATTTTCCGCTTTCACAAATTCCACCGAAAACCCTGAAAACGAGACAAAACCACACGAAATTCATTAAACTCAAAGGAGTAATACTTTTTAGCACAAGAGGTGATACTCTATACTTTAAAGCTCACAACACTAACACTTTTCATCAAATTATGCATTTAAATCACTCGAAAACCGTGCAATAATTCACCATAATCAACTCCCCAAACTTAAAGTATTGCTAGTCCCGAGAAACGAAACAAATAAACACAAAGGGTGAATTGATTGCAACTATGTCACATGGCACAAGAATGAAATTTGGACAATCAAACTCATTAGTGAGTATAAGTTTTCAACGCCACTTTCAACTAACACTCAAAATCCAAATACTTTCTCAATGCTCCTCCCAAGGAGTGTATCTCTCATCACTCAAGTGTATAAGGGCAATAAAGCACTCATTCATCAAATTACAACCATACACACCATAGGCTTGCCACAAGACTCAATCTCAATCGACATTTTGTGTATCAACTATGAATCAAAGAGGTCTTTTCACAAGGTTGTAATGAAGGCTCTTTGGATGAGGTAGGTGAATTTTGGAAATAGTGACTCAATGTTAGTAGAGCAATGAATGTTGATCAAATAATGCAATGCACTTTTCACCTCATCTCAACAAACACCTCTCTTTCTTTCATTTTCATCTTTTTCACATAACATTCACCACCAAACTCCTTTTGAGACTTTCTTTTGCATTCAAGCTCAAATTGAATTTTTTTCATCAATTTTTTTCTACTTCTTTTCTCAATTCAATTTTTTTCTTTTCTTTTCAACCTCTTTTCTTTTCTTCTTCTCCTTTTCATCTCATCACACTTATTCCAATCATACCACCACACTTTTTCAATTTCCTTTCACCATTCATTTGCCAACAATCATGCTCTACTAAACATATGGGAACAAAGGCTCATAAAGATAGGCAAAATGGCTTAATTTCACAAGCTTGCCAAAGAATAAGGCTTAAAGGCACAAATTGGCTTACTAGGGAAATCAATGACATTGGTGGGGTAAAATTTGGCTAAGTGGCTTATCAAACCAAACATGGCCTCAAATCATCTTCCTAGATCCACACAAAACTCAACTTCAACGAGTCTATAGGCAAGTTCTAGCATGCACAATCGCAAATGATGCACTCAACAAGGAATCAAACCATTTTTTCATGCACAATTTAAAAGGCTCGAAAGCTCACGGGCTTAAAAAAATGAGCAAAGAGAAAGCATCCTTCATCACACTCATCATCACAAGACAACTTCTCATGCTAGAATCAAGCAACATATCAACTCATCAACACATCACAAGTTTATCATGTCCATCAATCACAACAAATATGCCACGTACATACCTCCAAGCATAACACCAAATCAATTTCACACAATCAAACTCAAAGATAAGAGTGAAATCCACAATTAAAGCTCACACAATTTCCTCATTACGAATGAGAGGCAAGTTGGTTCAACAAGCATCGCTAACTAACACACACACCCCCAAGATTTTTCATTGCGAAACAATTAAAAGTTTGGCAAATGTAGTTAGTTAGGTGAAGTTGCACACAACTACCCATTATGAAATCCAAAATTATACTAACAAATAAGCATAAACACAAGTAAGCTCAACATGAGGTGCACCGTGCAAATGAAAAGAAAGGAAAAGAGGCACACCTCCCCCAAACTTAGACAAGTCTAAGTCTAGAGAATGTGTGGTACCGTAAGGTCTTCAAAATTCCTCTCGTCTTCAAGCTTGAATCTCACCAAGCCTCTCTTGCACACCTCGACCTCCTACGAGAGAGAAAACAATAGACTAAATCACACACACACTTATTGAAAGAAATAAATAAAGCAAAAACAAAAGCAAAGAAAGCAAGAAAATTGATGGGTTGTCTCCCATCTAGCGCTAGTATTAACGTCCTATGCCGGACGGAGCTTTGAGACGCTCAACTTTCCTCAAGAAATAGCATCTCCACCACCCCAACTTGAGATGGCACAAAGTAGTGCTTCACTCTATGGCCATTCACGATAAACCTTTCATCCTTCTCATTTGTCAACTCAAGGTATCCACTAGGAAATGCCTTAGCAACTCGAAATGGGCCACTCCATCTTGACTTCAACTTTCCCGAAAAGAGTTTCAATCTTGAATTAAAAAGTAAGACTTGATCACCTTCTTGAAACTCCTTCTTCTTGAGCTTTTGGTCATGTCATTTCTTTGTTTTCTCCTTGAAAATCCTAGAGCTCTCATAGGCATTGGAACGACATTCGTCCAACTCATGGAGTTGGAGAATTCTCTTCTCCCCCATAGCTTCTTCATCAAGATTGAGCTTCTGAATGGCCCAATAAGCACGATGCTCTAACTCAACCGGCAAGTGACATGACTTCCCATAGACGAGTTGGTAAGGAGACATCTTCAAAGGAGTCTTATAAGCCGTCCTATAAGCCCACAAAGCATCATCCAAGCAAATTGCCCAATCCTTCCTATTCACCTTCACCGACTTCTCAAGGATTTGCTTTATTTGCCTATTTGAGACTTCCGTCAATCCATTAGTTTGAGGGTGATAGGCCGTGGAAATCTTGTGCTTTACTCCATACTTCTCGAGCAACTTCTCCATGAGTTTGTTCACAAAATGTGAACCTCCATCACTAATCAATGCTCTCGGCACACCAAATCGTGAGAAGATGTTCTTCTTCAAAAATTGAAGCACAACTTGGGCATCATTCTTCTTGGTTGGGATAGCCTCAATCCACTTGGACACATAGTCAACTCCCACCAATATATAGAGATACCCGAAGGATGGTGGAAACGGGCCCATAAAATCAATGCCCCATACATCAAATATCTCCACTTCCATGAAAATTGTCATGGGCATTTCATCTCTCTTTGTGATTGACCCCATTCGCTGACAACGATCACATCTCTCAATAAATGCCTTACTATCCTTGAAGATTATTGGCCAATAAAACCTGGATTGAAGAATCTTCATCCCCGTCTTTGATCCACCAAAATGGCCTCTACTTGGCATAGAGTGACAATGCCTTAAGATCTCTTCTATCTCTCCTTCGGGAACACATCTTCTAATAATCGAATCCAACCCTCTTTTGAAAAGGAAAGGATCCTCCCATATGAAACTCTTCACATCCTTCAAAAACTTCTTCTTAGCATAAGAAGACATCTCACTAGGGAACCTCCCACAAGCTAAGTAGTTGGCAAAATCCGCATACCATGGAATACACCCCTTTGCTCCCTTAATTGGATCATGCTCCACTACACTCAACTCTTGAATCATGAATAGCTTTTCATCCGGGAAGTCTTGTCACCTCACCATCTTCTTTTATAGATTATTTCCCCCTCTCAAGCCTTGACAAGTGGTCGGCTATGACATTCTCACTACTTTTCTTGTCCCGAATCTCTATATCAAACTCTTGCAACAATAACACCCACCGAATTAAGCGTGGTTTAGCATCCTTCTTTGTCATGAGGTACCGAATGGCTGCATGATCTGTGTAGATGATTGTTTTCCCCTATCAAATAGGGATGTAACTTGTCTACGACATAGACAACGGCCAAGAGCTCCTTCTCGGTGGTAGTGTAATTGGCTTGGGCGGAATTGAAGGTTTTGGAGGCATAGTAGATGGATCAGTAACACTCTCTCCTTTATTTGGCCCAAAACCACCTCCATCGCAAAGTCACTAGCATCGCACATCAAGAAAAAGCTCCTTCCAATCGGGGCTCACAAGGATAGGTGAGGAAATCAAAGCGTCCTTAAGAGACTGAAAGACAACAAACACTCTTCATCAAAATTAAAAGGAACATCCTTTTCAAGCAATTTAGAAAGAGGTTTAGAGAGTTTAGAAAAATCCTTTATAAAGCGGCGGTAGAACCCCGCATGACCAAGGAAATATCGAATCCCCTTCTCACTAGATGGAGGTGGAAGCTTTTCAATTGCCACCACCTTTGCTTTATCCACTTGTAGGCCTTTTGATGAAATGTGATGTCCAAGCACGATCCCTTCATTCACCATAAAGTGACACTTCTCCCAATTTAAAACCAAATTAGTATCCTCACACCTTTGCAAAACAATCTCAAGGTTATGTAAACAAGTATGGAAAGAATTACCAAAACCGAGAAATCATCCATAAAAACCTCCATAATATTCTCAATAAGACCATGAAAAATAGACATCATGCAACGTTGGAAGGTGGCGGGGCATTACAAAGCTCAAACGGCATCCTCCTCCATGCAAAAATAACATAAGAAGATGTAAAGGACGTCTTTTCTTGGTCCTCAGGCGCAATCATTATTTGATTATACCGTGAGTACCCGTCAAGAAGCAATAATGTGAGAAACAACTAAGACGATCTAGCATTTGATCCATAAAAGGCAAGGGAAAATGATCTTTACACGTGGCTTTGTTCAATTCCCTATAATCAACACAAACTCTCCACCCGGTAGCAAGCCTAGTAGTCACAAGCTCATCATTCTCACTCTTAACCACGGTCATACCCCCTTTCTTAAAACCACATGCAAAGGTGACACCCACTCACTATCCGAAATAGGAAAAATCATACCAACATCTAAGAATTTAATAATCTCTTTCCTAATAACCTCTTGAATCACGGGGTTCACACGACGTTGGGGTTGCACTATAGGCTTCCTATCTTTCTCAAGGCGAATGCGATGCATGCAAATAGATGGATTAATGTCCTTAATATCATGAATAGACCAATCTAAGGCACTCTTATGCTTCCTAAGGACATCTAGCAATGCACATAATTCATCATCATTCAAAGAAGAAGCAACTATAACCGGATACTTGTTACCTTCCTCAAGATAGGCATATTTTAAATGCTCCTAAGTGGTTTAAGACCTTCTTTCTTTTCTTCGGGCACAACTCCGGCACCGGCTCACGAAGTGGTAGAATTTGAGCTTTCATTTTCCATAGAAGCTTTGCCTCTTCATCTCTCGTGGAATCCCTATCATCAAAACAAGCAACATCATCATCAATAACATCTAAATCAAATAGAGGATTATAAAAGACACTAGAAAAGTAAGGGTCAAGAGATTTCTCAATGTTTTTGTTGACACACTCATCCACGATGTCAATGCTCTTGCACTCCCCTTCTTCCTTTGGATGCTTCATAGCCTCATAGATGTCAAATGTGAGCTCCTCCTTATCCATCTCCAAAGTGATCTTGCCCGAGAACATATCCACTACCACCCTCGCGGTTGCTAGGAATGGTCGCCCTAAGATTAAAGGCACCTTTTCGTCCTCCTCCATATCTAACATAACAAAATCGGCCGGAAAGACAAATTTATCTATCTTCACTAACACATCTTCCACTATCCCACTTGGATAAGTATAGGATTTATCTGCGAGTTGAAGTGTCATGGAAGTGGGCTTCATCTCTCCGATCTCTAAACGGTTGAAAATAGACAAAGGCATGAGGTTGATGCTTGCACCCAAGTCACATAATGCCTTCCTCTTCTCTTTGTTGCTCAACTCACACATGAAAGTGAAACTCCCGTGGTCTTTCTTCTTTTGAGGCAGCCTTCCTTTGCAAAAGTGCACTACACTCCATTGATAAGCTCACCATCTCCACTTCATCAACCTTTCTTTTCTTTGAAACTAAGTCCTTCAAGAACTTTGCATATGTAGGCATCTCTTCAAGTGCCTCCAACAAAGGCACATTTATGGTCACCTTTTTGAAAATCTCGAGGAACTTAGAGAACTTTTCATCAAGTTTTTGCTTCATAAATCGTTGAGGAAATGGTGGAGGGACATAGGTTTTGGGGATCCCCATCCATCACACTCAACATTTGCTCCTTCTAGCTCCTTTTGTTCCTTCTCCTTCTTTAGCTCTCTAACCTTCTTCCACTTGGACACTCTTTCTTCACTCTTTTCTTCTTCTAAAGTCTCTTGAGCATCAACCCTCTCAAATTCTCCTCCTTCTTTGATTTCTTCACCCCCATTCTCTTTCTCCTCTTCCTCAACCAGCATTGGTGGCCCATCATATTGTGTTCCACTCCTCAACTTAATTGCCTTGCAATGCTCTTTCGGGTTCACCTCCGTTGTTGATGGGAACTTTCCTCTTTGATTTTCTCCACTTGAGGATGCCACTTGCCCAATTTGAAACTCTAGGTTCTTCACTTGGTTGGACAAAGAACTCACAATATTCTCCATCTTTGACTTTGAGAACCCATAAAACTCGTGAGCAAATCCTCAAGGCTTGACTTTCCTTCATTATTTGGTACACAAGCACCGGATCGATTCCCGGAGGCAATGTAAGGGCCGCCTTTTTGGTTAGCATATGAGAAATTCTCATGCCTCTTGAAATTGGGGTTGTAGGGAGGGTTGTTTGCTTGGTAAGGAGATGGGTGAGAGGCTTGATTTTGGAAATTAGGTGGAGGATTGTTTGGATAACGGTTTGGGTAATTTTGGTGGTGAGGTTGATTGGGAAAAGAATGGTTACCTTGGAAATTTTGTTGGAATGGTGGTCTTCCCATGTAGTTTGCCTCCTCTACTTGATCAACCATTTGATGAACTTCGTTACCACTCCCCATTCCACTTCTCATGCCACCTTCTACTATCCCTTCCACTTTTGTAGCCAACTTCGAACCACATCCGCTAACACCTTCAACGTCTCATTCTCCTCTACCTTAGCAATCTTGAAGTGACCCCTTCTCTCGGTTGGCCAACTTGCCGTGTTGCAAGTAATATTCTCGATCAACTCCTTAGCTTCTCTTCCGGACTTGTCAAAGAGTGTTCCACCCGCACTTGAATCCAGAATTCTCGAGATGGCGGATCGAGCCCAAAATAAAAGAAACTCACGATCTGCTCGTCTACAAAACCGTGTTGAGGGCACTTCCGAAGTAAGCTATTGAATCTCTCCTAGGCCTCATGCATGTTCTCATCCTCCAATTGACGGAATTGAGCGATCAACGTCTTGCATTGTAGAGTCATCGATGGAGGAAAGAACTTCAACAAGAATCTCTTGCTCAATGCTTCCCAAGAATCTAGGCTATCACGGGGTAAAGATGCTATCCAATCCTTGGCTCGGTCTCTAAGAGTGAATGTAAAAAGTCGAGCCCTCCAAGCATCCTCGGTCACATCGCTCATCTTAAGCGTGTCGGCATACTCCAAGAATTGAGCAATGTGACGATTCGGGTCCTCCTTTGGGTCTCCTCCAAATTGGTGACTTTGGAGAATATGAAGTAAGGCCGGCTTGATCTCAAAATTGTTAGCCTACAACGGTGGACGAGCTATCCCATCGTAATGGAGTTGGACGGGAGGCTCAAAATACTCCCTAATAGGCCTTTCCCTTGGATTCTCTCTTTGAGGCTCTCTTTGATTTTCTCTCCTTTCGACCACCCCTTGGTCGTTGTTCTCCATTTCAAGTTCCCTTTCTCTTGCTCGAGCTTGAGCCCTTCGACGATTTTGGTTTCTCCTTCTAGCGGTTGCTTCGATCTCCAAGTCAATAGGTATTAGTTCAACACCACTTTGTCTTGTGTTCATGCACACCTAGAATATACAAAGTATCAAAATCCTCTCGAGACAAGCTAAAACAAGATAAAACAAAAACAAAAATAAAAGGCACTATCAACTACTTTCAATTTTCAATCTAAGTTATCTCAAACACCGAATTCCCACAACGGCGCCAAAACTTGATAGGCTTATAAGCCAACACTCACCCTTCAAGTGTAAAGGGATCGTGTAGCTAGCAAGTCACCCGGTTAAATTATTGAACCAAGGGAATCAAGTGTGAGATAGCCCTAAATTTACTAATTTAATCGTAATTGTAGCACAAATCATTCAAAAGGATCAAGGAGTCAAATAATAATTGACAAAAACAATTAACTAAACTAACTAGCGCTAAATGCAATCAATAAGAAAAAGGTGCTAGGGTGCTTATCAACAAATGAGGATCAAATATGCAACGAATTCAAATGAGCATTTATCAAGTCAATCAATTAATAAGAGCAACCTTTAAACAAGCAATAATCTCATACTTGGTAAGCCTAGGAATTACGCTACAAATTAAGCACGAAAGATTGAGAGGACTAAGTAACATGTTCCTCCCGGGCAAGAACATGAGTCAATAGGTTCCCTAGCGTGTCTTCCCTTCGATACTAAGGTACCTTACCTATGGTCTCCTCACTAATCACCCGACTACTAATCTAAGTAATTAATGTGAATTGATGCAATTCTAATGGCAATAACCAAGTCTCCTTGTATTAAGCTAATATTCACTCTAATTATCTAATTAATTCCCTCACCCAAATGAGTTATCTAAATACCCAAGTCTCCTTGTGATAATTAAACAACTATGCATGGAATTAGAAATTAATCAAAAACTAGATCATGCAATACCCATCAATCCAATTAATAAATCAACAATCAAAATAACCCATAAGAATTCCTCACAATACTCAATTACCCATAAGCATCAAAACACCCTAACACTAGGAATTTAGCCAAGCAAAATGAAAGTAAATAAACCCATTAAATTAATAAAATAAACAAATGTCATAACACGAGATTGAACCGATAAAAATGAAATTAAAGGTAGAATATCACCTAAATGGTGTCCAAGCATAAAGAAATCATCCGTAGAACATCAAAATTAAAGAATAATTGTAAACCCTACTATGTGTGTGTGTATAAGTGTGTAAAAATGTGTGTTCTCTTCCCTCTTCTCCCTCTCTTCCAAAAAACATCCCAAAATCACTGGTTTCGTCTATATATATATATATATGTATATATGTATCCCTCCACGTGTCGCGCTCGAATGGCCAAGAAAAATAAAATATCTCGCAAGGCTCGATCCTCGACTCGGGGCACAGCCCTCGAGTCGTGCTTGGCGCGACCCTCGACTCGAGGCACGGCCTCGACTCGAGGAGTCTTCAAAATCAGGAATCTCAATTTGGTCTTGAGCCTCGACTCGAGGCTTCCACTGGACTCGACCCAAGGTCGAGTCCAGGGAATTTTCTCGGGCGATTCCGCACATCCGACCCCGTTTTTGCCCTACGCGTTCGTCTCATCACCCTACGAATCCTGGTACTTTCTGTTTTGTCAAATTCCACCGAAACCACAAAACGAGACAAAACCACGCGAAATTCATTAAACTCAAAGGAGTAATACTTTTTAGCACAAGAGGTGATACTCTATACTTTAAAGCTCACAACACTAACACTTTTCATCAAATTATGCATTTAAATCACTCGAAAACCATGCAATAATTCACCCTAATCACTATGTGAGAATTAATGGTTTTTCAAAGTGTTTCGTCTCATTTTAGGGTTTTCGGAGGAATTAGACCGAACCGCGAGTATTGGAATTCATACGGCGAAGAGACGAACACGTGGGATAAAAATAGGGGTCAGAAAGTCGAGTTAGGAGTCCAAAATTCCTGTACTCGACCATTGGTCGAGCCCAAGGAAGCTCGGGTCGAGCTTGAAGACCAAGTGAGAAGTGTTGAATTTTTGGCGCGCTCAAGTCATATAGATATTACAAAAGGCGAGTTTTGACCAATATTGTGCTCAGCCTAGGCAGTAAGGCACTTCTACCAGCGCGCATCGCCCGAAGTTCGAACCCCGCTAGGCACGGATTTTATGAATTTTTTTTTAAACGAGCCATGGCGCTTCTCAAGCCGAATATGTATAAGAAAAGGCGTGTTCACACCAAGATCGTGGTTAGTCTAAGCGGTAAAGCACTCGCCCATTTGCGTCGTTGTCCCGAGATTGAACCCTAAAGGTGACATTTTTCTTGATATTTTTAAAGAGTCTCAACACTTCATTAAGTTGAATATAGATTAAAAAGGGCGTGTTCTTTCCAAAAGTGTGCCTAGTTGCAAGGGGCTTGCCTTGTTTGCCCACTGCACTGATTCAAACCCTGACATGCAAAAATTTTAATTATTTTTTTAGAAGGCCCCAAGCTCGAGTCGAGGCCGGGAGGAAAAATGCTAATCTAACTAAAATCGCAAATATAATGATCTAGGAAGTGAAAACAGAGCATTTCCAAGCCAATTTTCACTTCCTAGATCATTATATTCACATTTTTAGTTAGATTTCCATTTAATTGTTGATTAGATTAGCATTTTTCCACTAGATTAAATATTTGAGATTGTAATTCAATTGAAGAGAAGTTTACAATTGTGGAGATTCAAGCATTCAATTCCATTTCAATTGGCCAAATATTGGTGATGTTTTTCTTATCTCTTGTTTTTTATTGCTTAATTGTTGTGTTAATTGTATGATGATCATGTTATTTCATTTTTCACCCATGGATTTTTCACTTTGCTCCATGGGCTAATTCTCTTGTGCTTGGGATAATTGAAATTGAGGATGATTTGATTGCTCTTGCTATAATTATTGATGATTGTTGTTTAATTGAGATAGATAGTTTCCTAATTGTTGATACTAATTGTGCTTCATGCATTTTTATCTCTTTTGATTAGTGTTTGATCACTCTAGCAACAAACGAAAGTTGAGCTAACAAGATTAGGGATTAATCGAGTTATAATTGTGTATGATTATATGAATTAGGTGCTTCATAATTGAGAGATTAGTTGCACTAAGAATACTCACATTTAGGCATTGTGTGATGAATTGAGACATTATTGCATGATGTTCATACTTTCTATCTTGCTTGAATAGCAATTTGATGCAATTATAGTTGTAATCATTGATTCCTTGGTGGAGATTATCTCTAGCACCCTATCCCCATTTGATACTTGAAAGTTTGCTTAGCTAGTTTCATTCCTTGATATTAGCCTAATAATAGTTATTGGGTGAGTTACTATTAGGTACAATTTGAAACACTAAATTACTACTAGGTACAATTGCTTTTCTAATTACTACTAGGTACAATATTTTGAGTGATTTTTCCAATTTTACCCTTCTCTTGGTGTTGTGCATGTGAATGTGCAGACATTACTTTTTCAATTCCCAAGAAAAATACTTTGACTTTTGCTACCAATTTTTCTTTTTCCAATTTGCTGCCAATTTTTCTCTTCCCAACATATATCATTTTCATTTTTTCTCTTTTCAATTTTTAACGTATATCATTTTTTTACAACACTAAAATTGACAAATATATATTTACATTGGTTATTTCTTTTTTTTTTTTCCGTTAAATCTTGATTCAAAAATTAAGATACAACAAATCAAAAATACATTTCCAGAAATCAACAAATCAAAAATACATTTCCAAAATTGTTGTCACAACAAAAATTCTCGCACATGTGCGTAAAAGACATGTGCAGATTTTTGCACATGTGCAATGATATCTCGCACATTATCACATGTACGTAAACCCGGATCGAACATATTATCATCATGGACCAAAATCTCCACATTACTTACAGTAAACCCAAATGTGCACATTACTTACAGTTATCACATTATGCCAAAAACACAAAACCATAAAACAAACCCCGATCTAACAAAGCAGATGTTGAAGAAGACAATATATAATATCCATGTATATATACTCTTATTTAGAGTAAAAATGGCAGCACCAATGTTAAATACCCTTGAATATATAAAAGTAAAACTATGACCAAAATTGAAACATAACAAAATCTTTTCACGTGTATTTCGACATCCTTTGTAAAACTTTTAGACATCTCTCCCCAAGGAGTCGGAACCTTCCTCCAAGGTTTGTATCTCATTGTTCACATAAATGTAAGCCTTATTTAAAAACAACCGTTCAATATTATTATTCCCACGGATCCGCCGCCGCTGGTCGCCACATCATCGCCGTCACCGCTGCCTCCCACGAGATCCGATGTCGTCGCCGCATCACCGCTTATCTCCCATAGATGCATCGCCGTGGAGCATGATCCGCCGTCGGTGGTCTGGCCTTCGTCGCGTCGTTGGTCGCCGGTGTCTAATTGTGGTCCGGCCTTCGCGTCGGTGGTCGAGTCTGGTTCGGTGGTCCGGCCTTCGCCGTGCCGTCACCTGGTTCGGTGGGGGTGAGCGGCGGCGATGTCGAAGAGTCGCGAGCGATTCACGGTGGCTCGTGGGCTGGGCTGTGCGTGGCCTCACCCCATCGCCTCACCACCATCGTCTTCATTGATCTTCGTCGCCGCCGAGCCTTGCTTCATCGCCGCGCTTCCCCTTTGGAGCGGTGTCGCCACCGAGAGAAAGAGAGGCGGTGGGGCGGTGGGCGATGCCGCCGTCGATCCGGGAGTGGGACGGTGGGGCGGTGCCGTCGATCTATGGTTTTGAGAGTGACTGAGATTTGGAAGAAATGAGAGAGGAAAGAGAGAGAGATTTGGCGATGGGTGTGTGGAGAGAGAAAGTGATCTCGAGTGGAATGAGAGATTTGAGGTTATAATACAAAAATATATATTAAATTAATAAATAAAGTCGGATGAGGGGTAAAATGGGTATGCATTGTAGTGGGTAGTAATTTTTCAAAAAGGTAGTATCTCGGTAGTAATTTTATCTTAGATGTTGTATCTAGTAGTAATTTGCCCATAGTTAATTGTTGATTGATTTTAATTCTTGCATCTTAGAAGTGTATTTGGCACCAAAACCTTGCTTGCAACAATAGTCATTGAAAATTCATGTCCTAGGGCCTCATTGTATATCTTATCCCTTGGGTTCGATAACTCTCACCCGATTATACCACAATCAACTACTAATTCATCATTATCTTGAGGTATAGAGAGTTTAGACAAGTCCTTACAAACTTGTTTCAACTCACATACTCGTTGTGTATGTATTTCTTTTCATACCAAATTTCTCTTTTGCTTTAAGAAGTATTCTCAAATCTTTTCTATATTTTGCTAAGTCTATGATGAAATTCCCAGAGAAAATTTATGACTCCTAAAAATTATTGTAAATGAGTCATATCTCTCAAAACGTCAGAAAGTTGACTATTTTTTCAACTATATGTCCCGGAGTTCTATTCCAAGTATGATCAAAAAGAACTCCTAAGAATTCAATTTTATTGACCCCAATTGTTGATTTCTTTTCGAAGAGCACCAATCCTTCTTTATGACATGCATCCTAAAATATTTCTAAATGTTTGATATGATTTTTCATATTCTTAGATGCAATTAATATGTCATCAATGTAGACAAACATAAACTCAAAATAATCTTTAAACAAGTTATCTACTTTTCTTTGGTATATTTGGGGTGCATTAGCTAATCTCATTAGCATAACCTTCTAAATATATTATCCTTGTGGTGTGGAGAAAGCGGTGTACTTTCTTGATTCTTTTCCAATTTAATCTGGTAGAATCTAGACTTGCAATCAAATTTAGAAAATATTTTTTCACCTCGATGCAATCAATTAAGTGTTCTCTACTCGAATATAGTAACCATCAAACTCAAGGATTTGATTAATCCCTTTGTAGTTTATTACTAATCGTGGTTTACCTCTTTTGATTTCTCCATGATTTCTTACCGTAAATCCAGGACTACTATATGGAGAGGTACCTGCTCAATAAGCTTGAGATCAATATGCTCCTTCATAATCATCTCGCATATCCTTTTATCCTTCATGTTCATAAGAATGGGTTTATATCTAACCAATTCATTTTTCTTACCTTCTTTTACCTTTAGAATGGATTCGATTCCATTCTTATCCCAACAAGCCAAAGGGTTTTCATTGTAGTTCCTTTGGATCTTTCTTTTAACTCGTTCTAAACTTATATAACAATTATCATTAGTGTCTATATAAGTAGAATGTTCATAAAGTGCAACCTTTAGAAGATGTATTGCTTCTTCCGTTGCGTTTTCACAACCTTGTTGTCTAAATAACAAGAGAGTTTTTCCAAACCTTCTCATGTCATACATCTTTGGATGAGTTAATTCACATCCCTATCACCACGTTTGCTGCGAAAATTAATAGGTAGAATCCTTTTAAATGTCTTTTCTTTCCACAAAACTTGTATAATATTACCACAATTTGTTGTAAACGTTAACAATTTTTATTGTTATCTTGTTCATATTTTGCAAAAGTTTGGATAAAATTATTCCCTAGCAAAATATTTGTTCCTGTATCATGAAAATAAATGAGCGGTAGTTTAACCTTATACCACGGACTTCAAAATGCTCCACCTATCATGATATGAGCTTCCTGATACCCTCGTTAAGTATCAATATATTCTATGAGAAATCTCTTCCAACAATAACCGGTAATTTCTCACCGCTTCTTTTGGAAAGACTCTGGTTTTGCGGTACATATACTCGAGACTGAATCAATATAAGCCGCAAAATATTCTCGACTTATACCGATCATATAACATACCAACCGATATGTATATCGAGAAGGGACTAGTCATACTAGCCGCCCAACTGTATGTAGATAATTTTTGAAATATTTACGGGACTCAAGAAGGGACTCGCTTACTACTTACTTTCTTACTTTCAACTTACGACTTACAATTTGTACAAATCTTCAAATCTTCAATCTCCTAAATCCTTCTCTAAAATCTAACTATTACGGTGAATACCGGATTTTGAAGATTACAAGAAACGTGTTCTAAAAACACTCGGAACTTTTTGAGAACTCTCTTGAAATACTTGTGAAAAGATTGTGATTGAAATCGAGTAGTGAATAGTGTGAAAAATCAAATTTGCATAAGTGTCTTGAAAAATAAAATCTAGTCCTATTTATAAGTCCGGAAAGACAGCTTAGTTTGTTAGTTAGTTCTAACAAACTTGAAACCGCTTAACAAACTTAAACTTGTAAACCGCTCTAGACCTCACCGATTCTTCATACTCATCTGCGGTGACTTGGTGAAAACTTCGCCTTTCTTATTCTACTCGGCTTATCTTGACCTCGTATGAGCTCTTCATATTTGTCTCCCGCAGATGACTAGGTTCAAGCTCGTCTTCGCATGACTAGCATGATATCGGACCTCACCGACTAGGTTGGTGCTCGACCCCGTCTCGATCGGCTTATCTTATAAACTTATTCTCTGCTTTGTTCTTCAAAGTTGGCTGATCACCTGAGTGCTCTTTAATTCATCAAAACTTCTTGATCCAACAATTTCCCCCTTTTTGATGAAGTTAAAACCTATAATAAAGAAACATACTCACAAATTGAAGTTAGTACTAGTTTTAGTTAAATCAATCGGATAGATAAATCAAAGCACATTTTCACACTTCAAATGTATTCATTCACAATCAAGGCATAAAAAAATTAAGTCTTTTAGACTCTTTTAGAAGTACTTAGAGAAAAAAAAATTAAAAAAATTTTAACACCGAGATATAAGATTTCTCGGATGATTTATACTTAGAAAAATTTTAAAAACAAAATTTCAAAGAAACTAATACACAAAATTCACATAAGTCTGAATATATTCATTCACGTAAATTTACAGATTACAAAATAAGAGAACTGATAGAGAATAAAAGATAAGGAAAGAAAAATCCTGTTCTATCGATTCCCCATCGGTCAGCCTCTGGAATGTTTAGCTACCAAAATACTTGCTTCTAAGTCAAGCTTTGCATTATTCTCATCTGTGAGCTCGGATTCCCTTTCGCTTTGGCCACAATCGCTCGACCCATTCCGGATCGGGAGAACCATCTTCTTTCAGCTTGGGGTGACTGCTCAAAGGCTGGTGCGATCGGATCGCGATTGAACACATTATGTGCCTCATCGAAAGCGCCTTCCCATAAAGATCGGCGTCCTCCTTCTCCATCCATTCATGCCAACAGATGTCTTCGTTGGCCGCTCCAGATGGTGATGCCTTCAAGATGTACCAGTAATACATCCATTTGGCATCCGTGGCTTGCTTTTTATATTCACGGTGTATTTCCCTGATACCATCTTTGGAGGAGCTGTAGTGCGATGGACAGGCGGAAGTCCGCTTCATTTGCAGCCTTTGGATACCCACTTCCGAGTATCCTGTCCCACTTCACTCAGCCTTCCCCATCTTCTTCAGCCTCTTCTTCTCTCTCTTTTCAAACATCTCCTTCTCAAAGACTGATTCTTCCGATCCGCTCGGTGATAAGTTGGAGAAGTCTGGTTCCTTTCTCTTGCGCTCGGCTGATCTCGGGCCGATCATCTGCTCGCTTGATGGAGACTTCTCACTGCCGCTGCTGCTACTTTCCCTTTTCCTTTGCCCTTGGGCTCCGGTTCCTCGATTCTTTCATGCGAGCCAGCCTTCTCTGTCTTCTCTTCTTCCTCCTTCTTTCTCTTCTCCTCATCCTCTCGGATGACCTCTTCAATCTGGGTTACCCTCGGTTGCAAGGCAGCCAACTCGCTCCGATTTGATTTTAATTTCCATCTTGGCTGCCTCCAACTCACCGTGTCTCCGCCTTTGTATCAAGCTTGTCGGTTATTGACAAGACACCATGAGGGTTTCCATTCTCGCTCTCAAGACCTTCCCCTTTTTAACTTCATCTTTGAGAGACTCGAAGTTGGGCCTCTATTGCTGCACAACGCCGTCTCAAATCGCTCCGATCAGATGTGAGTGTTGAGACCACGATTTCGTTGTCGCCAGCCTATTTTCTCTTTCGGTGCCTTGACCTCCTCCTCAAGCGCACTTAGCACAGATCCAACAGAGTCTTGAGATTAGCTGATAAATTTCTGGTCATGTTGACCTCGGAATCTGCATGTTGGCGAGCATAGTATCTGTGACTCCTCGAATCATCTTTCGTGTTTTCTTCTCCATCATCCTCTCGAACTTGGGAAATGATTTTGCTTTGTGGAGTTGTTCAAACGCAGAGGAGATGGCAAGAATTGGTCCTGTCCTCTCCCTCCGATTCGGACGAGGAAGAGGTGGTGGGAGAAGTTGGACTAGGGAGCTCATGGGAATATCCCCAAAGATATTTGAGGTATCCACATGAGGTTCGGCTGGGGTAGATGAGGTGGGGGTGTCTAATGGTGGGGGTGGGATTTACGGTGGGGAGATGATGGTAAAGGTGGGATTTGTGAAGTGGTAGGTGGAGGAGATAGGAGTGATTGGAGTAAGATGAGTTGGGGTTGAGAAGTTGTGGGTAAGGCCGGTGGAGATATGGAGATGGGGGTTGGGGAGAATACTTGGTCCAGAGAGGAAGGACAGTATATGAGATGGGGATGGTGGAGGAGATGAGAGTTGGGTTTGGGGAGAGAAGATGAGGTTGGAATTTGGACAATTTCGGGAGTAGGCCGTTTGAGAGGCTCGAGGTGCCAGCACAGGACACTTCTTCATTGCCGGTTTGGGTTGGAGATGGTGAGGGGAGAAATGTACGACCACGCAGGCCGGGGGAGGTCCCTTCGTAATCGATTTCTGGACCTCCTCCGGTTGGACCACCCGAGCTGCAATTTGCGGCGTGGACACTTCCTCGGGAAGAAGAGATGGCTGATCTGCAGATGATCCTCCCAACTCGGAGGTTTTCACCAACCTCCGTCTCTCCTTGGTGCCTTCTCCTTCGCCTTCATCGGCTGCTCACCTCAGCTCACGGTTGGCGGCTCCGCCTCCACATCTTCCTCCTCCTCCTCCTCGGCTTCTTCTTCAGGCTGGAGCTTGAGCTCCAACCTCAGCTCCACCCTCATCGAGAATCGGTTGGAGGCCCGAGTGGCTCATCTTTGGTCGAATCCCCTTACGCCGTGTAAGCTCGGACCCCGTCGACCAATTAATCTCGGCTGACAAAGAAGTCCTCCATGATCACGATCACTTTGTTAAAAAGGCGGTGATCGACTTAACTGCCATTTCCCATTCACCACCTCCAGGACGCTTTCTTTCCGTCTCCGGCTTCTCCAGTAATAGACCAGCCCGGTTGGCCTGTACTCCATCCAAAATTGTTCTCATCACGCAGAGTGCAGGTGCAGTCAGCCCATCATGAGAGCTCTGTTCTCCTAGTATCACCTTTGTGACAATGGTCATCGAGAAGGCGATATCGTCGTCGGAGCATCTTCTTCTTTAACTCAGATCGGCGATCCTTCATAGAATTCCGGGCAATCATCTCAAATGATTCTACCCATTCATCAGATTTGTAGGTGAGGGGGTTCACTCCCTCATTTGCTCGTATCAAAATTTTGGCCACCTCCGCCGGGAAGCGGTCAAAACCTCTCCATATACCACTGGATCGAAAAAACTCCATGTTCATATGTCCCATTGACATAGAACTCCAAACCTCTCATATCCAATGTCTTATTGGAAGGGGATTTCTTGGAGCAAAAGTCCTCAATCCATTCTTTCCAATAAGGATAATATCTCCTGGATTCTCCGTCGGTGGTGGTGTCGAAGTCGACATACATCTCGGACTTCACCTTCTTAGCGTAGGTTTCATTATGCACATCCACCATGGTTGATGTTATTCCTCTCACAAGTGCTCATATACCTGATTTTAGAAAGAGTTTGAGAAGATTTGCGAGAGAGTTTTGAGATTTTCTCAAAGTGAAAAGAATGACTTTGGAGAAGAAGATGTATTTATAGGGGAATAGATTGGAAAGAGAAACCGCCATTTTTGAAAACTTGAATTAATCTTAGCCATTTTATTCAAAAAGTTTTTACTGAGTATTAATCAACGGTTAAAAACTAAGATAAGCGATTAGGATTCAGCGCGTGGATGTTAATCGCCTTTGGAATGCGTAAATAGTTACTTTATAGGTCGTTGATTTGTGAGGATGTAGGTTACTTTATGCAGAGAAGTAAGTATACCCGATGTCGGCCTAGGGTTACTTTACTTCGGCTAAGGGTTTGCAAATCGGATGAGATTGAAAAGCAGACTAGTTTTAAAAACAGATGGATTTGGAAAGTCATCGATAAAGTAACTGTGTGATTCGAAAATCAGCGGCTTAGATGTAACTTTTTAGCAAATTTTTTAAAAAAAAATTAAAACTAAACAGAGACTTAGACTTAATTTTCTAAAACTAGGTTGTTCATTCATTAAAAAAATTTATTTAGAAACAAAAGTAATAGAATAAAGGAATTTGAATAAGAAGAGATGAAACAAGATGATCTCGTGACTGCTTTGCAAAGACATATACTCGTGAGGAAACCATCGAAGCTTAAGGTAAATCGAGATAGGATGTAAATAGTCATCTGTTTTCTTCAGGAGATCAGTGACTATTGTGTCCTTGTCTGATTTACTCAATGTCGACAAGTAATTATCAATTCGTATAAGGTCAATATGACTAATCCTTGATTCTTGATTCCTAAAAGGAGATCAATGATATCAGCTACTGATTGTCCTTTGACACATATCTAGTCACGATAATTCTTTCTAGACATTAATTTAAAGAAAAGAAAAGAAAAAGATAAGGAAAGCAGATGCACACAAATTAGAAACCAGCTAAAGATGCATCAAGTAATCCTAATTCTAAGTACATTTCTTTAAACCTAGATTCAAATAATGGTTTTGTAAGAATGTCGGCTCTTTGTGATTCGGTGGCAATTTTCTCAATCCTAATATCATTCTTCTCAACATGATCCCTAATGAAATGATGCCTAATATCTATATGCTTACATCTAGAATGTAGAACGAGATTGTAAGTCATTGCTATTGCACTATTACTATCACGGTAAATAGGAACAATCGATGTTTGAATATTATAATCTCTAAGTTGTTGACTAATCCGGAGGAGTTGAGAGCAACAACTTCCGGTGCCATGTATTCGGCTTCGGCTTGTAGAGGTGGCAACAGATGTCTGTTTCCTAGATAACCAAGAAATTAATTTGTTGCCTAAGAATTGACAAGTTCCGTAAGCGGATTTTCTATCAATCTTACATCCTCCAAAGTCTGAATCTGAATAACTCGTCACCAAAGTTGTCATCACCGGGTACCATAACCCTACTTGCAAGGTTCCTTTGAGATATCTAAGAATTTTCTTAGCCGTCTCGGATGAGTTTTCTTGGGATTAGGCGGAATCTTGCACATACCCCTACTGCAAAGGATATGTCTGGTCTACTTGCGGTGAGATAAAGAAGAGATCCAATCAGTCCACGATACTCCGTTGCATCAGTGGGTATCCCCTCGCTCATCTGAATCCATTGAGAAGTTAGTTGCCATAGGTATTTTAACTTCTCTGCTAGTTGTCATTCCAAATTTCTCAATCAGATCCTTAGCATACTTAGGTGATGTATAAATATACTCTTACTCATCTGTTTAATCTGTAAGCCTAGAAAGTATGTTAATTCTCCCATCATTGACATTTCGAACCTGCTTTTCATGAGAATGCTAAACTCTTCACATAAATTCAGATTAGGTGAACCAAAGATTATGTCATCTACATAAATTTGAACTAGTAAGATGTTGCCATCTACTTCCTTTCTAAACAAAGTTCTATCAATCTTGCCTTTAGAAAAACCATTTGATGTCAAGAAATCGAGATAAGGTATCATACCGAGGCTCCGGGAGCTTGTTTCGAGTCCATATAGAGCTTTGTTGAGTTTATAGACCTTGTTATTGATCTTAAACCCGGAGGTCGCTCTACATAGACCTCCTCAAGTAACACACCATTAAGAAAAGCAGACTTAACATCCATTTGAAAGACTTTGAAAGATTTATATGCAGCAAATGCTAAGAACAACCTTATTGCCTCTAATCGCAACTGGAGCATAGGTTTCATCATAGTCTATTCCCTCGGGTTGTGAGTAACCTTGTGCAACTTGATCTTGCCTTATTTCGAACAATAATATTGTTCTCATCTGTTTTATTTTTAAACACCCATTTGGTGCCTATAATCTTTACGTGTGAAGGTCTTTCCACTAGATCCCATACATTTTGTCTTTCAAAGCGTGATGCGATTCTTCTGCATGGTGTTATCGATTTGGGGTGATAGAGCTTCCTCAATAGACTTGGGTTCAAGAAGCGATACATAACAAGCGAAAAGACTTTCAGAATCTAGCATCATTAGGTAATGCACACGACTAGATGGGTCTCCTATAATCTGATCGGATGGATGATAGCTTCTCATCCTTTTGCCTATATGAGGAGAAGAATCCTCATCTTGAGTTTGATGAGGCAACTCCTCCGACTCAACCTCGATTGGCGTTCCCCCTTCATCGGCTAACCCCTGTGATCGGTGATGTTAAGGGTGTCTGTTCTTATGGAGTCGATCGAAGTTGTCTTCGATTATCGGATAGGGATTCTTCTTCATCTCGATTCTGAATCAAGACTAGGTAGATAGACAATTCTATGTTTAGTCTTGGGACAGGTTCAATTTTATCTAGACTTTCGTAAATTTGATTCACTTTATCCGAGCAGAATACAACTCATCACAAACAACATGAGGGGTTTCCTCCACACAAAGGGTTGTCTTGTTAAAAACTCTAAATGCCTTTGAAGTATTGGAATATCCCAAGAATATTCCATCACCGCTTTAGCATCAAAAGTTCTTAACTTAGATTTCCCATTGTTATGAATGAAACACTTACAACCAAAAGCTTTGAAGTATGAGATCCTTGGAATCTTACCCTTCCAAATCTCATAAGGAGTCTTACCCATGTCTTTGACAACTAAGCACCTGCAGGTATAGCAAGATGTGTTGATGGCTTCACCCGGAACCTATGAGGGTATTATACTCACCAACATGCTCTGGTTGCTTCCTTCAAAGTTCTATTCCTTCTTTCAACCACTCCATTTTGTTGAGGAGTTCTTGCTGAAGATGTCTCATGAATTCCACACTCATTGAAAAAATTAGATAAACAAGAATTCAAAAATTATGTGCCCTTATCACTCCTTATTTTAATAATATTAACACCCTTTTCATTACGAATCATGCAGACAGATCGGGAATCTTGTTCATAGTCTCATTTTTCTTGAAGAGAAATATAACCCAAGTGTATCTAGAAAAGTCATCTACTACAACAAGAGTATATTTCCTTCCACTAAAAGCGAGAGGTGAAACAGTCCAAACAGATCCGGATGAAGGAGTTGCAACACTCTTTCGGATTGAAGAGGAGTTAATACTCTTAAATGAGTGTCTAGAAACATTTACCTTTTTGACAAGCATCACATTTAAGGTTAGTGGATAGAAGTTTTCAGGTAATCCCTTGACAAGGTTCTTTTTAGCTAACTTACTAAGAGTTTTGAAATTGAGATGACTAAGCCTTTTGTGCCATAGCCGGTGATATCTTCTCCACCCTTAGCTATCGACGGTATCTTTGGGACAACTATTAAAGTTGGCCACATAGACATTACCATGTACGAAGCCGGTCTTGATACCTTATACGAGGCATTATCTAAAATATCACATTTATCCTTTGAGAATTTGACAAGAAAACCTTTATCACAAAGGTGGAAGCAGTGCAGATTGTGTTTCAAACCTTCAACAAAATATACCTCGAGATACACAGATATCCTTGATAATCAGAGTACCTACACCTTTAGTCTGACCACAATTATTATCACCAAATAAAACTCTTGGACCATCAATGCTTTGAAAATTTGATACTTGACTTCTTGTTATGGGTCATATGTTGTGAAATACCACTATCAATGTACCATATTGAAGCTAAGATCTCTTCCTTGAGTGATGATCCTGTGAATCTGTAAAACAAATTAGTTTTGAGGTACCCTAGTGATCTTGGGTCCTTTTGGGTCAAGAATCACTTTAGATATCCAAATAAACATCTCATCTTTAGACAACAAATCAGGACTCAAGTTTTCTACCAAATCTGTCTACAATTATATTATTTTTGAATGATAACTTGTTGTATTCGATTGAGTAATTTTCCTAAACTTAGGAAATGTAGGATAGCATTTGCTCCTTCCATCAAAAGAATTATAATAAGAATATCTTCTTATTTTGATTCTTGAATTCCTTCTAGTACGATAGGGAGTTTTCAACTGAATTCTTGGTTTTGATGGTAAATGAAGTCCTTATCGACTAGTTGGTTTCCATGGACCAATTTTAATATCCTTTGATTGAACGGATGCTTTCACAAATTTTCTAGGTTTTGGACATCTGATTTATTGTTCCTATCATAACCAAGACCTGTCTTGTCATGAGATTTTGAGAAGTATTAAAAATATGATCTATTACTGATTGTGAATTATTAAGGTGACTAATTTTGAAGACAAGCTTCTCATTGTCTTTCTTAATTAATTCATTTTCAGCCTGAGACTACTTCAAATTTGTCTTTTAAAGTTTTCAATTCATTTTCTAACCTTTCGGGTAAGGTGGTGATGTACTAGCTTGATGCAGAAGAAAACATTCCCCCTTGAATATTTCCTCGGTCTACGAGCGAGTTCATCACCTGTTTGCCTTTATTTAGAATTTGAATCTGATCCTTTAAAAACAAATTCTCTGTCTCTAGCTGTTTATAAGCAGCTAAAGATGTCTTTAAATCTCTCAATAACTCATGAATAACGATTTGGTCATGATCGGATGCAGATCGACAAGAATCATTATCGGCGATGAATAGTAGATTACCTCATTAGCCATGAGACAGATCTCATCATCGATCCGAAATCGGATGAGGATGATGATGATTTCTTTGGCTCTTTTTCTTGACCCAATAAAGCTCTTTGATCTGCAAATCTCCTGTCTCTTTTCTTCCTCTTTTCTTCCCTTTCTTTAGGAGTCGATTGAGGACAAGTCATAGCGAAATGTCCTGGCTTGTTGCATGTATAGCAAATGTCACTCTGTCGATGCTGGGTGGAAGGATTTCTTACGCGGGTGATACTATCTTCTTGTCTCGACTTTTGTTTTTGTCATCATCGAAGATTTATCCACCTTCCTATCGATCTGGATCTTTGTCTATCCTTACTGCAAATCTCAATTTATTTCTCTTATACTTCATTCTCAATTTATCATACCTTTTTGTAAGTAAAACCATCTCGCTCTTTCGAGAGATAGATCGGCTCCTCTGAGACTCTGTTGACACCTTGTCTTCTTTCTTGACAAATGCAACAGACTTGGATGAGGTACTTGACTCCATCTCATCTTCCTCATCTTCTATCTGGATATCGTACTCTAAAGCTTTAAGATGAGAAAATAAAGTATGGTGAGTAATAGAGGATAAATCTTGAGTTGCTTTAAGGATATTGGATTTTTCCCTCCATCTCTTGGTTAATGATCTCGAGAATCTTGTTATTTATCTCTTTCTCTGAATAATTCTTTCCAAGGTCAATTTGCTTTGTTGAGAAGATTGGTCAACCTAACATCAAAGCCGATCCACAGACTCATTTTCTTTCATTTTGAATGTTTCAAATGTATGCACATCTTATTATGACTTGTTTTCTTTGACTTGATCGGATCCTTCACAAACATTGGCTAGAGTTTGCCACATCTCTTTGGCGCTTTGCATCTCTTAACCTTTTCTATCCAATCTTTACTAAGAGTCTCGATGATTTCGATTCGAGCTACTTGGTCAAGATTGTGGACCTTTCTTTCATCATTCGTCAATTGAGAACTCTTCTTTTCTTGTCTAGTTCTTGATTCGGTGACTCTGCTCGATCTTGGTGCCTCCATGATAAAACTTTATAGGACCTTCCTCAAGGACCTTTTCCATCCTATCATGAATGGCCTTCGGATGATTTTCCATCCTAAATTTCATAGTCTTCAATAGAAAATTCAGGAAGATTCCTAGACTTTTTATTTTCCCGATGACATGATGAAACAAAGAACAAAATACTCCACAAAAGCTTATTAGTAGCACTTGTTAGTAATGAAAGAAAATCAAGAAAATCAAGATAATTTAAGAATCTTGTTCAAGACCTAAAATCAATATCGAAACGACTTAACAACTGCTCGATACCATTTGTTGGTCCCGGAATGTTGAGTTGATTAAAAACCTTGAGTTAGCTTCCTAGAACAAAATCTAGAAAGGGGGTTTGAATAGATTTTATAGATTTTTCAAATCTTTCAAAATCAATTCAAAATATCGATTACACAGTGGAATATAATTGATAACTCAACTTTTAACAAGATCAAAAGCAAGGTTGATATTCGATTTTAGTTAAGATTCTGAACTCTAATCTTGAATTAACAATATTGTAATTTGAATGTAAATTAAAGAAAGCAAGAAATAACACGAGGATTTATAGTGGTTCGGATTTTAATAATCCTACATCCACTCTCCTTCTTCAATCAAGAAGGGACTCTGCTACTACTTACTTTCTTACTTTCAACTTACGACTTACAATTTGTACAAATCTTCAATCTCCTAAATCCTTCTCTAAAATCTAACTATTACGGTGAATCTTTGGATTTTGAAGATTACAAGAAACGTGTTCTAAAAACACTCGAGACGAACTCTCTTGAAATATTTGTGAAAAGATTGTGATTGAAATATGAGTAGTGAATAGTGTGAAAAATCAAATATGCATAAGTGTCTTGAAAAATAAAATCTAGTCCTATTTATAAGTCTGGAAAGGCAGGTTAGTTTGTTAGTTAGTTCTAACAAACTTGAAAGCTACTTAACAAACTTAAACTTGTAAACCGCTCTAGACCTCGGTGATTCTTCATACTCATATGCGGTGACTTGGTGAAAACTCGCCTTTCTTATTCTACTCGGCTTATCTTGACCTCGTCGAGCTCTTCATATTTGTCTCACTGCAGATGACTAGGTTCAAGCTCGTCTTGAGATGACTAGCATGATATCGGACCTCGGTGACTAGGTTGGTGCACGACCCCGTCGATCGGCTTATCTTATAAACTTATTCTCTGCTGTTCTTGAGGTTGGGTGATCGATCTGAGTGCTCTTTAATTCATCAAAACTTCTTGATCCAACAGGGCTGATCAGGTGCTCGGTGATGAAGACTTCTCTCTTGCCTTGCCTTTACCCTTGCCCTTGGCCTCGGGTTTTCGGACTCTTTCATTTTGGCAGCGGCTTCTCGGACTTCTCTTCCTCCTCCTTCCTCCTCTTCTCATCATCCTCTCGGATGGCCTCCTCTATCTGGTCACCCTCATTTGCAAAGCGACCTCGTCTGATTTAATTTTGATGTCTGCTTTGGCTGCCTCCAACTCAGTGAGTGCCTTTGAGTCTACCTTATGCATGAGTGACGGGACTCCGGCTGTGAGGGTGTCCATTCTTCCTTCAGCTCCTTCCCCCATTTTGACTTCATCACTGAAGGGTCTAGAGCTGTCTTTCCAAGGCTGAACAACGAACCACAAGTCGATCGATCGGATGTAAGTGCGTTGACCAGACTTCGTTGTCATTGCCACCTTCTGCTTGAGTACCTTGACCTCCTCCTCCTGGTTACTCGGCCGAGTACCAACAACTTGATCTGAGGTTGGCTGATAAGTTGCGAGTGATGTTCACCTTAGCTATCTGCATGTTGGCGAGCATTGTGTCGGTGGCTTGCTCGAATCACCTTCCTCGTCTTCCTCTCCATCAGCCTCTGTACTTTGGTAATTATCTGTTTGTGTAAGTCCTCAAAGGCCGAGAAGATGGCGAAGATTGGGTGGTCTCTTCCTCCGAATCGGATGAGGAAGAGGGGGTGGGAGAAGTTGGGTGGGGAGCTCATGCGGATATCTCCAAAGATGTTGGAGGTATCCACTTTTTGGGGTTCGAAGGGTAGGAAGAAGTAGGGCGTCGATGGTGGAGGGATTTCTAGTGGGGGTGAAGATGGGAGGGTGGAATTTCAAGTAGTGGGTGGTGGAGAAGGGGTTGGTTGAGGTATGGTGGGTTGGATTGGGGTGTGGGGAAGAGTTGGGGAGGATGTGAGTAAAGTGGTGGGGAGATGGTAGATATGGGGGTAGGGGAGTATCGGTCTGTGAGGAAGGACAGCATCTCGGATGGGGAGGGTGGAGGAGATGAGGTTTGGGTTTGGACTGTTTTGGGAGTAGGCTATTTTAGAGGCTCGGAGGTGTCGGCTGGGTCACCTCTTCATCGCGAGTGGGGTGGAGAGGGGAGGGGAGAATTTGCACTGTCTGTGAGTGGGGAAGGGGTCCTCTCGGAGCTTATGTCTTGAACTTCCTCTGATTGGACCACAGGCTGCTATCTCCAGGCGTCGAGTGCCTCTTGGCCCGGTGGGCTCGGCTGATCAGCGGATGTACCCCCGGCTCCTGAGGTTTTCACCAACCTCCTTCTCCTCTTGGCCTTCTCCTTGACTTCATTGGGTGTGAAGCCTCAGTGAGCTCAGCTTTGTTGCTCTTTGCTCCTCTCTATCCTCTTCTTTCTCTTCTTGACCTCCTCGGTGATGGATCCTAAGCTCCGACCTCATTGCTCCCTCATCTCGAGTCGGCCGAGCCCCGAGCGGCTCATCCTTAGCAGCAGCCCTTTCTGTTTGGTGTAGGCTCGAGACTCCATCAGCCCGGTTTATCTCGGGCGACAGCAAGTCCTCCAAAATCACCGTCACCTTGTTGAAAAAGGCGGTGATTGACCTCGCTGCCATTTTCCACCAACCACCTCCGGCCTCTTCCTCTCGACTCAAATCTTTCCAATAACATCCCAGCCCGATTCTCGGGCTTGAACTCCATCAATTATTGTCCTCATACTAGCCCACAAATGGTACACCTCTATCCCCTCTCGCACGATCGGCGATTTCTCCAGCCTCGGCGAACAATTTGTCTCCTATTTCGCCTCTAAAATTGCTCGCCCAGGTAGCCGGCAGAGGCTCATGGGCATCGGGCGAGGCGGAGAAGGAATCCGACGAGGAGTACCTCGGCAGGCTGGATGAAGTGCTCCTCACGGTGAGCCCGTTGGTGATGATCTGCGGCTCCACGCGGCGATGAGCGGGCTCGAGGCGGGACTCGCACATGTTCCGTCACATGACCAAACAATACCCATCTTCTTACGCGGAATTCGGGCGGCGGCGGGCGACTGATTACCGAGGCGAAGTTCCTCGCCCAATGCACAGGCGAAGTCAAGACGCCCGTCACCGAGGCGACGGACGCAGCACCACCCGCCAAGAGACCCCATCATGCGAAGAGGCGAGATCAAGCCAAAGTTCAAGGGACTTTCAAAAGTTTCGAGGAGGTTGAGGTCGTGGATAAACCGAAGTGCTCGCCTACCTTTGTGTTCAATGCAATGAAGGGAGAAGGAGTATTCACCCGGCTAAGCCCCTCAAGAACAATGCTTTGTGAGGAAAGCCTCAAACAAGTTCTGCGCCTTTCCACGATGGCCCCGGGCACAATACGAGCGAATATAGGGATCTTCTCCGGCAGCGTGGAGGCTATACGAGGAAGGAAAGTTGGGCGAGTATGTCAAGAAGTCGGCCCCACGCCCGAGGCATGACGGGGAGGAGCATGGGCCTCCTCGCGAGGAGCAGAGAAGAGGGAACACGGGCAGCAACCGTGGTCGCGCAGAGGTAGACGCGGGATACGGTGGCGATGACGTCCCCGCCGAAGCAGGGGGATGGGTCCAAATGATCCAGCCATGAGGAGTAGCACAGGCGGATCGACTCCCATCCTTGCCATGTCAAACGAAGCGGAAGGCCGAACTCCGCGCTATCGGCAGCGTCACGTCGTCGCACCTCCCCGAGCCAACGATTTCGAAATCTGCCACCATCGCCTTCTCCAACGCTGATCGTGAGGGCCTCTTTTTCCCAAAGAACGAGGCCTTGGTCATCTCGACTAAAATACTCGGGATGACCGTGGAAAGGATCTGATTGACAACGGCC